>CM061920.1:344390253-344650930 GCA_031002005.1 Vandiemenella viatica | reverse complement strand
ATAGGAATCTGATGTCGGACACTGCAAGGGGACAGATGATCCATACTGAATCTGGGAACGAAATATCACCGCCAGTGCTGATAGTGTTGTAGTTTGAGTGACTTCACTCGTGTATTAAGTGTGAGTAGGTGCGTTGTCGACTTTGTGAAATCAGATTATGGCTGTCTGGTTCTTCTGTAGCTTGTTATCTTTTTCACTGGAAGTAAAATATTCACGTTAATTTTTGCCTAATCAGGCGTTATAATAATTTCAGAGAACTATTTATTAAAGTTTTGTTGATACTATGTAAATTTAAATTTACCAAAGTAACTTCACCGCATTAGCTGAACCAAGTACATGAAAGTAAAAAGAATATTGTGTTTATAGGATTTTTCAGAAAGTGGTTTCATTAGTGTTCATTTCTATGCATCTAGTGCATAGAAATGTAAAGAATGCGCAGATAATTAAATACTTCTTTATTCAACGTCAACTAAAAAAAAAAATCGTTTTAACTTTAAAAGGAAGTGGAAGAGAGTAACAAAACAAGTGAACCAGTGAATAAAAATTATTGCTACTACCATTTGCGCAAGAATCAAATTATTTGTTTTGTTCCATGCAATTTCTTCAGTCATCAATCATGTTTGAAGGAACATACGGCGAATAAACAAAACACTTTTGTATATCAATCTTTTTTAAGACCACCGGTTCAGAGAAATGAAGACTACAAAAAATTAGATTTGGTATTTTAGTATCGAGATATTCCATCATGAAGTGCTGTGAAAAGTATACATTATGAGTATTAATTGGATCAGGGAGTAATTCTTCAAAATACACTGTACTTGTTGATGTACTCAGGAAGAACAGCGTAGAAATAAAACATTTAGTTTCCTTGATGTAACCTCAGGTAAAGTGGCTGAGAAATGATTGCTGATCTCTTAAAAAAGGAAAATGGAAATGTTCAGATCATTCAACACGAAGATTTTAAAACGCATCAGAATTCAAACCCCCTCCCCATAAACTCAGGTGATTGCAGCATCGTCATGATGTTCGGCGCAGCGTGTTGGCCGGCACAGTAGGAAGGAGAAGTCCTGGGTTTAATGTCAAACCTCTCTTTTTTTTTTTTTTGTAACAGTTTAACGTCCCTTTTTAACAACGTGGTCTTTAGAGACGGGAAAGGATGGGGGCAAGGAATGGGAAGGAATTCGGCCATGGCCTTTTGAAGGAAGCATCCCGGCATTCACCTGGAGTGATTTGGGGAAACCATGGAAAACCCAAATCTGGATGCCCGGACGGGGATTCGAACCGCCGTCCTCCCGAATGCGAGGCCAGAACTCAAACCTCTCCTCGGCGCGCGTAGAGCGAAGGCATACGACACTTGATTGTTATTCGTCCATTGGATTTGGTACACTAAGACTAACAGCTTCCAAGGTATCTTTCGGAAGAGTAGTCCTGAAATGGCCGAGACCAAGTTTCATTCTGTTCCTTCATTCATATTTCATTAATTCACAACCCGAACAACTCAAACACATCAAAAGTCATCAATACAAATAGAAACACTTCCATCACTGGAGAAGACAAGAGGAAACTACTGCAGTTAAATTTCCGAGGAGTAGTATCTCCAAGGGAGCACCACATTTGGCGAGCATCACTATAACCTGAAACATATGGTTCCCACAATATTAATCTATTACGTGACATATCAATATCTCTTTTTTGATATCCTCTCTAACGATGAAGAGACATAAATAGTTTGACAACATAAGCAATCTAAACAATTTTTTTTTTTTCAGATTTCGACGTTCCATGATTTCCATAAATCACCCAAAGCAACGTTACTCCGAAAGACCATTACTGATTTCCTTTCGGTTCCTCGTCCGCTTGTTCTACTCTGATCAAATCATCTTGTTATTGACTAGCCATTAATAAGCTTAACGTAAAAAGAAAAATTATTTCTCGCGAAAAGAGAATTGTAAGACTGGTCGGAATCAAAAGCAAGGTCATGCTGGAGAATTTTCATCTACGTAAAACAGTCGTACAGTTCAAGTTTTTACAGGAATGGTTACTTATATCGTATATCGCAACTTCTTATCGGGAAAAGAACAGTCGTGACTGTTTACCGAGTTGGCATCGTTCCAACGTCCATCTTTCCACAAGCGAAGGCATCAGATATTCTCGGAACGTCCAACTCCTGGAGTATCATGCACTTTTTTTTAGTACACCTTGGCCACAACTACAATTAGTTTACCAGCCAGTTCTTTACCTAGCACCCCATCACTTCAAGGATTCGCAGTCAGTAATAACAATGCACGGTTTTCAGTTTCATCGTCAAACAACCCAAAGGATGGGTGCAATAACGGAAACATCAGAAACTTTTATGAAGTGGCGCACAGTCATAGAGCTATGTAACAAAGCCAAAATGATGGTCTTTCTATCGGTAGTAGTTTAGTGAAAATACAGTTCTTGCATCCTATCTTTCAGGCTTTCATGACTTTACAATATTCGTACCGAACAAATATGGAAGGGAATCAAGTTCCTCAGTTTGGCTTTGGCGATGGTCCGGTTCACATTGCCTAGCCCCGTGAGAGTGAGGTAACGCTTTGTCCTCGCATTCGGGAGGATACGGCTTCGATTCCCTGTCCCACCATCTAGATCTGGGTTTTCCATGGTTTCCCTAAATCGCTCCAAGAGAATGCTGGAAAGGTTCCTTCGAATTGCCCCCAGCTCAGTCCCCCGTAAAGCCATAAGCAAAAACGTCGCTTTCATATATTATTTTTTTATTCCAGTCGCTAAGGAACAATTCACAATACCATTATTTACATGTTTCAATGAAAACTTTCGTTAACAGTCTACATAAAAACTAACTGAAATTGTTGATAAAAAATATTAGGTTGAAATCAGATACAGGGGACCACGCATTGGGATCCGTGGAGGTTGAGCTTTGTAGTCCCGTCTTTGACTTTGGGAACGTCTGAGAGCGGTTTTAGACGGTTTCCGGCAACCACTAAACGAATGCTGGGGCGGTCACAAATATTCCCTCATAAATTCCATATTTCATAAACAAAATTAACTTATTACACAGAACACAATGGAAACAGATCTTCACCACCGTTAGATAAGACGGAGGCGGTTTATTATTCCTTGGAGCTTTATGGCTCATAAACATAGAGTTCATTAGATGCGGGAAAGAACTGTGGATAAGCAATGGGAAGGAGTTCGGCCATGGCCTTTTAAGGAACCCTCCCGGTGTTCACCTGGAGTGATATGGAGAAACGATGGAAAACCAAAATCTGGATGGCCGGGCAGTGACGGAGGAGGTAAAAGTGAGGATAAAACTCCGTCACCTAGGAAAGCTGAACTCTTCAGAACCATCTTGAAGCGATACAAGAAGGTAACAGAACCTGGTACACCAAGTGAGGAGATGAAGGTGTCGGCTCCACGCCACGGTCGATTTAACGTCCCCTATGAGTTTTCTCCGCGGCACATACTGGACAGCAGGCTCAGAAAGAATGGGGGCCGTTCCAGAGTAGTCAAGCGGGAATCTACTCTATCTGTTAACAGATCTATGAAAAACTTCTTTTTCTTCTAGCTATCGCCCATTCTTGGCTGTTCTTGCATTCGCTGTCACGATAGCCAGTATAGATGGAATATAAAAAAAGCAACATTTGTTTAAACCCGCAAAGGGCAAACTTAAATATAGCTGGCAATTAAATCCTGAAATGAGGAATTCTAATACGATATTCTCTATGTATTTGCAAAGTACTGTCCCATTATCGAGAAAGTCCAGCAGGTTTCGTCTGAAACTGGCAAACGAATAATATTAGCTCTAACTGTTATTTGGTCAAATGGCATTTAGTTTTCTCTCTTTTTGCCTCAGCGAACTTTATTTTATGTTAAAATAAGCAACCATAAGCTTTTATTTTAAGAAGTCCTTGAAAAAGTTTGCTTAGTTTATATCATAAAAGCGAAGATTTAGAATTGCATATAAAGTATCGGTTCTTCGCGCATGGTTTTAATGGACGCCAGAGATACTGACGAACTGCATGGAAACTACTGCCTGACGTTGTACTCCAGACGCCTTGGTAATTTTTTTATGTGTAACTATTTACAAAAAAGAGAGATTTTAGGTTATGTATAAACAACTCCAGCAGCAAGTTGCTATACAAGTGAACACCATTCCACGTAAGTGATACTGGGTGCAGCATCTACAGGAATCAGACATTTGTGGTATTTTATCTGCACTTGTGTAGTATGCTACGGTTAAAATTCGTCCCAGAAAAACGAAACAGTAAATGAAGTTTGCATGAAATCTAAACTATGATCTTATTTTAAGTTTAAAGGAGGTCGCCAAAAACCAGAAAACACTGTACGATGTATGATTAGTCTCAAGCAATATGTAATTTAATGTTAAAATGGTTGTTTACAAAATAATATTGAGTCGGGCCTACCTGCTGAAGTAATTATTCCCACGGCCTTATTGACGTCCTACAGCTGCACGCACTGAAAATCATTTTAATTGGTTAATAATGTAGACTGATTGTTGTAATAATCCGTGAATGCAAAGTTCTTAACATATTTGTAAACGACAAATTATAAAGTCAGTTTTTAATATAAATATCGTAGTTATTCAATAAATTTAAAGTAAGCAGCTTAATTTAGGATTATTAAGGATATTTCCAACGTTCAGAAATTCGAAGCAGGTCAGGCAGTGATATTGTCGAGTTTCAATGCAAGATGACACATTAGAAACGTTAATTCATTTTACATTTTTAGTCTCGACGTAACCAGAAGTCGTAAGAGAGTTGTTTATTTAAATTTCCGTAGAAAGTATTATACTTGTTACTAACGCCATTACACATTTTGAACAGATGTTGCCATCCGTCCTCATGTTGGCAAGAGCTCATTTGCTCATTCATCCTTACTGAACTCTTTTGACTTTTACTTTCATGCAAAACGGAAATATGAACCTCAGTACGTGGGCGGAGATGGCGAAAGTTGCAGCTGCACGGAGACGCAGAACTGATTACTGCTCGGACGGCTGCTGTTCGTATTTCCTGAGCCTGCGCTTGGGTGCGCCCTGAACATGTAGTAGGCGGAGAAATAAATTTTATGCTAATACCAGCTTTGACCTACGGGAAACATGCATACTCTGTTTACACAGCGTACGTTGTTAACATCAATCACTTGTTTAAGAAACCGCTTCTCTTCTACAGATAAAATAATTTGTTTGTTTGAGCGTCTCAAACATCACACAGTAGATAAGTGGTTAACGTTCGAACCTGGAATTCGCGATGACGACTAGGTCGGTTTGTAACATTTTCGTCTATCGGATGACGTGATTTTGTTTGATTTTTTTTTGATAGAGCAGTGATAAGGTATCTTAATATAAGGGGCATGTAGGCAGACACCAATAGGAACTTACGAGTTACGCATTTCTCTGTCCACTTTTCGGGTAGAGGCAAAACAATAATGAACTGGTTGTTGGGATGTGACAGAACCAGGGAACACTATTTCATCATCATTAGATGTTTCCACTTTTGCGGAACACTATTTATTTAGTTTTACAGCTTTATCAATCCTTGTTTCAGGATGCAATCTCTTTAAGCCAGATGAGGTATATTTAACAATTTAATGCTACATAGTTTTGTTCTAATTCCTTCCATGTTGATCGATCCTGATCATCTCTCTTCCAGTTCACTCCTGTTAGTCGTCGTATGTCTGTATCCCAACGATGCGGGGTCTTCCTCTTGCTCTTTTCAGGTTCCTTGGTATCCAATACAGAACTGTAGCAGTCCATCTGTCTTCTCTTTTCGAGCAATATGACCCAGCCCATTTCCATTTTTGGGTTGTGATTCTTTCTAAGATGTCTGTCACTTTGGTTATGGAACGAATGTAGACGGTCATTTTCCTGTCTCTTCTTGTAAACCCTAGTATTGCTCTTTCCATACTTCGCTGGGCAGTTCTCAGTTTTTGCATCTTGTGGCTGTTTAAGGTCTAGCAGGCATGTGTGAGGACCGGTAATACACATTGTTTTTTTTTAAGATGTACTGGCATGTTTTACTTAATAACTATGGAATTTATTCCATATTCTCTCCAGGCCAGCTTTATGCGTCCGTATATCTCAGACTGTGAGTAGTCATTCATGTTTATCAGTTGCCCAAGATAGATGAACTGTTCTACGGACTCAATACCAGCTTCTTTCATGTCTGCCTTTCTTGCCTTTGTATTTATCTACGGATTTGTTTTGCATGATTTTGTTTTTTTGACAGGTTTATTTTAAGGCCCACTTCTCTGAAAGCTGCCTCTAGTTCATTTATCAATTCTTTTAGTTCTTCCCGACTGTTTGAGAGCAAATCTATATTATCAGCGAATCTTAAGTTGTTGAGATTTTTTGCATTTATTCTCAATCCTCTACTTTGCATTGGATTTTTGACATTGCCAACTCCAGGACTGATGTGAATTGCTTGGGGAATATAAAGACTCCTTGTTTTACACCTCTTTCTACTGGAAACTCTTTGTTGGCTTTCAGCGGTGTTGACAAAGGCAGTGGAATACCTTAGAAACTGACAACTACCTTATCACCGATATCTGTTGCAGCAGTAATCAGTACGGTATTGACTTCTAGAGAACTAAGCGTCAATATTATCTATGATGAATGAAAAATGAGTTGAGACAAAGTAAAGAAGAAACTTTTTCTTAACGCTGTTCTATCCTCTTGTCTATATTTATAAAACTCATTACGATTATATTGGTTCCAAAAACACTAAAAAATACGAAACAGATTTCGATGGGATTTTCGCGGTTTTAAAGCTTACGATCAGCCTCTAAGTATGGGTTACGTTTTTTTCCCCCTACATTACATGACACCGGAGCAGTTAGTGAAAATCTGAACGCATCGACCAAACACCACATTACAACGAAACAGACACTTCGTCAAAATATTATAGCATATACCGGTTCTTTCATTCAACTTTGGTTATGCAGTGTTCAAACCCTAAAGATGGCCGTATTGAATGTGAGATGCATGCGATGAAATTACGTAAAATAATAATACTATGGAAAAAATGAAAGGGACCTTCTTTGTTTCTTAAAATTATGACGTTTAGAAGAGAAATTATATTCACGATTCACAATACGAAACTAAAATACGACGAAACTAAAATCTGTTCTCGCATGAAAGCTTTTTACTTTTAATCTGCAATGATTTAAAAATTAATTAAGAGATTTTTATTATTTTTTTTTATTAATTAAATCTGTTCTTAAGAGAAAGACTCCTAGAAAACTTCAGTAAGCTTGCACATTCCATGACGACATTTTCCAAGTATCAAAAATAAATTTTGAATACTGAGCAATGCCAATTACAATTCCGATCCAGGCTGGAGACATCGCGATTGAAGTGAAACCACTTCCATCAACATGTCAGACGTCAGTAAAATGTCGTTCCTGGAAGCAACTCCAACTGGTATTAAAAGTTAAATTTTTCATGCTTTATGCTGTGAAAACTTGTTTCCAGTTGTCATTCATGTCCAGATTTTCAACATATCAACAACCAACGGTGCAATTACTGCTCAAAAATCCAAACATCTATCACACGCACGTTACTACATTCCATTAAATGTGTAACTGGACTGTGTCACGCATAAAATACCGTACTGCGGTATTGACAGTTAAAACGCTTGCAGTCCTGACTTAAAATCAGATATTTGTTTTATGAATCTAAGCAATCTGACGCTGATGCAGGAAATTAAAGTCTGTTTTGAACTTTAACATTTTGAACGATTAAGATACAATAACTTAATAACCGTTAAATCTATTTGGACGGGGTTTTCACACGAACTTAAAAGCTGAAGCTGTGTCACCTGGCGGTGGAGCTCAAAATTAAAATCTGTTTCGCAAAATATAGTTTCTAAATACAATGTACCATAACTTAACAACTAACTAACACATTTTGAAAGGCTTTTTACGTTTTTTATTTAAATATTAAGACCGGGCTTAAATTATATTACTCATATCAACTTTTTTTATTTTTTTATATGGCATTTGGTTTCTCTTAGCCATACAGCCAGCTCAAGTATGAGTTTAGTTTCTCCATTTTATGTATTATCTTTCAAGTAATTCTAGACACACCACAGGATGGACACGACAGCTACACTCACATACATCACTTAAACACCCATACCTTGGCCGGACTCGAACCGGCGATCCTCGGCACGTGGAGCAAGTACTCTAGGCCCTACGCTGCCGAGGCAACCTTACTTGGCGAAAGGGGGAAAAAAAGAAAGAAATCTGATAGTGTTACGCTTTCCGTTATTACTATACATATGGGGAATTCACTCTTTAAACCACAATTATGGCCGCATTGAATTATAATGGCATACGAGGAAACTATGTAAATGATTGATAATAATTTATAATTCCATGACAAAAACACCAAGGCTTCTTTGTTCGGGTGGTACATGATGCAACATAGCTACAATCTTAGGCGTTTGAAACAGAAATTGCATTATTTTCTGTTTTCTGTGTACACTGTGTTACTTGTATTAGGTGTTCAATACCGAATGCATGTTTGATTGATTTTGATACTATTATGAAAATGAACAATTTATCAAGTCTTTAGCATCTACATATATAAAAGCGTATATGTATATGTTCAAAAATCATACATGCTCTCATGAACAAATTACGATAGAGTTTTCACGTGCCATTACGCCGGAACAGGCAATTTTTTTTTTTTAAAAAATTCTTACTTTACGCCATGTCGACATCATTAGAGGCGGGAAGAGAATAAGGGCAAGGAACAGGAATGAATTCGGCCATGGCCTTATTAAAGAAGCATCCCGGCATTCGCTTGGAATGATATGGGGAAACCATGTGAAACCCAAGTCTGGATGGCCGCACGAGTATCCAAAATAGCTTCCTCTCGAATGCGACGGAGCAGTAAATGGAAGTATGTACTTAATCTCAAATTTGGCTCCCTAATTTCTGTAATATCACAACGGGACGTCTTCAATGGATATATGTATTAGCTATGACACCTCTGATTTCTCGTTGTAATGGCCTGTGTCAGGGCAGAATTTCTTTCATGAAAAAATGAAAGTTAAAAATTGTAAAAAATTCTCTAATCCTATCCTCAGAATAATAACTCCCTCCTCTTCACCCACCACGTGGGTTGGGAAATCTGTCGAACTTTATAAAAAAATGTTATCTTCTGTAAAGACTGAGGAGAATTTGATACACTTGTTTCAAATTAACCTCAACCATATCGGGCAACGTCTCGTACACTGTTAGTAGTCCTGTAACGAAAAATTATTCCATGAAAACTGAAATTCGACTAATTAGATTCCAGTAATCTTACTCCTTCAAAAACTTGCGCTATGACTTTTTGTGTTACTACTCAAGATGTCTTATGAATAAGCAGTTGATTCCATTACACACAGCTTGTTGATTGAGTAAACAACTTGTTGACGGTTACACTCACGCTTACACTCGGCTCCCAGGATAGGAAAAATTATCCTAGTTTCAAGGTGGTTCAAAATATTTTATTGCATCCAAACTCAGAACATGGTTTTAAATTTAGTTTCGGCAGTAACAAAAAATGAACATGCAATGAACTCTTCACAGGTTTGCTGCCGGATAGCGTTTGTGAACGACGAGCTTTCGGCGACCAACTCCGTCGCCATCTTCGGGTCTGATGTTAGCGAGCAGCTCTGGTCGCCGCAGCGCTAACATCAGACCCGAAGATGGTGACGGAGTTGGTCGCCGAAAGCTCGTCGTTCACAAACGCTATCCGGCAGCAAACCTGTGAAGAGTTCATTGCATCGACACGCCGGGAAAGTCTTCGTTCGCACAAAAAATGAACATTTTTGGAAAACTTTATAATAACCTCACGGTTGAATCTTTTGATTGGAGGCTAATTACATCCCTAGAATACACCAGAAGCTGCAAAAAAGAACACAATACTATCAATTGTTATTTTAAAATAGAATGATATTTGGTATTTTCGGCGGTGCAGTCGGCCATATATTGTTATTTCGTTGGTGCTCATCATTTTATTACAAGTATTATTCCTCTACATAGAAAAGACGATACAAGACTACGTCAGCTCATAATTTAAAAGAACAATGCTTTCGACCCAATTCGAAACGGAGACCCTCGGTACGCGGTGCTAGCTCTGAAGCTTCCGGGGTACGCAACTCTTATCTTGGTTTTTATAGGTTATTTTTGAGAGTATATGAAGAACCATCTGTGTATATTGAAGTATAATTCCACGTTTCATGGAGACAATTTACACAACAGGACTGGCGTTATGATTCTTTAACCACAGTAGTGTAATACTTCAGATCACTGACGTAATACCAGAATACAAAGCAGTGCTCGAAATTGACCGGGCGTTAGGCGCAATTACGCCTGAATTTTTTCATTTTACTCCCGTGAATCCGTCAAAGGCGTAGAAAATACGCCTAAGCATCAAAAGTAAAAAAAAAAAAAAAATACATTTCAGTACTTCGTTTTCATTTTTGCATGTTCAAGATTTAATTCTAATATCTAATTTCAATTATAATATAATTCCTTTCACGTTGTTGATCTACTTTAGAGTTTCAAATAATAGCCCTACGTTTCTGAAGTTCAGAAGATGTTGCAAACGTGTAGGTGAAGTACCGCGAAGTAAAAGACAATTCTGGTTCGTGCGTTTTTCGTTTAGCAAAGGAAGTGAAGACGTCTCGTAAAATTACTGGCTTTATACCAGCTGTAAAGACAAGTAGTGGTGATAAAAGTTTACAAACACTGGTAAACGAGGAATGCCAGAAAATAAGAAACATCACCTCTTCGACTATTACCAATAGGCATGCTCCGACTTCACGCAATCCAGGGGGTCACCAAGCAAGTAAACAATCAAATACATTTAGTAACTCATCAGCTGATGTGCCTACTGAAGATCATTGTGTAACATTCAAAAGTTACTGTAATAAATACAATAAAATCAAGAATTATATTAACCTATTTCACAATTTTTGGTATATAATATATTGGCACATTTAGACCTATATACAATTTTAACTGTGTTGGAGTAGGTTGTAAACTATAAAATCTGTGTTTTCATAATTATAACATAATTACGCCTGGACATTTTCATTTTACGCCTGATTCTGAAAGCTAGGAGTAACAAATACGCCTGGATTTATAAACGAATTTCTAGCACTGATACAAAGAATCTATCTACATAAATAAAAGACAATGTTCGTATGTGTGGCTTCTATAGGCTCAAAAATTACTGGACCAATTTACGGGCGGATTTTTGTCAAATGGTCCGCGTTGACAGAGGAAGGTTTAAAACCATTGAATCGGACCAGGAGAAAGAAAACACCACTCACAAGAAGAACTAAATGGGTTCTTCAGAGCATCAGATTTGTGGAAACATTTTAATATATTTTCATGCACGAAAAAATTACATAATTGTTTTCTGAAGAACATTTCACTATAAAATTATTGGATATTGGAAGCGGGTATATTACCTCAGGAACAATGTTTATTTAATAGCATTACAATAAAGTTAAAGTTGAATCATAAGTTTCAGCTGTGTTCATTTAATCTTTTTTTTTTGTCATCATTCTTTCGACTGGTTTGATGCAATCCGCCATCCCTTCCTATCTTGTGCTAACCTCTTCAACTCTACATACATCTTACAACCCACATCCTCAATTATCTGTTTTATATATTCTAATCTCTGCCTTCCCCTACAGTTCTTACCTTCGACTGTTCCCTCCACTCACAAATTAACCAATCCAGCATGTCTCAAAATATGACCTACCAGCCTGTCTCTTCTTTCTGTAAGCTTTTTCCATAAACTTCTTTTCTCAGCCATCATTTCCAAAATTCTTTCATTTCTTACTTTGTCTGTCCACCTAACTTTCATCATTCTTCTGTAGAACCACATTTCAAATGCTCAACTTTTACTTTTTTCTGGCATTCCTAAAGTCCATGCTTCGTTACCATGAAGTGCTGTGCTCCACACATAGAATTTTAAAAAGTTCTTTCTAAGTCCCAGATCAATATTTGAATATAAAAGATTTCTTTTCTCTTTCTCATGAAGGCTCTTTTTGCTAGTGCTGTTCTGCTTTTAACATCATTCCTGCTTCGGCCATCAGTTGCAATTTTGCTTCCCTAGTAGCAGAATTCACTTACTTCTCCTATTGCATCCGATCCTATTTTTATATTTAATAAATCTTCCTTTAATATTTTGTTCATGCCATTCACACTTTCATTTAACCTATATGTATGTTCAAATCTAGCAATAGCAAAGCGTTTCAGAGTCAGTTTGCATATAAATATAATAGTATTACGGAACATTAGAGGTTTTTATTCAGTTGAATGCAAACACTTCGACTCCAAAAAGCGCATTCTGTTTCGTTGAGCGGGATTCGCCAAAAACATCTGGACAGATTTTTAAGGAGTTTCAAACGTAATACAGCCCAGGTTCTCATGACTAAATGAGGTATGTTTTATCTTGATGCGGCATTTGAAAGCTGAGAGTTAGAGGAAAACGTATCTGTTCGTCTGTCCATTCGTTTCGTTGAACACGATTCATTCAAAAGCTGTTAGTCGAGCTTTGATGGAGTTTCGGACATTATACAAACCTTTATCCCATGAGAAATTTCATTTTTATCTGACGGCAATAAGCTATAAACTAAAAAAGTCTCAAAATTAATGTCCATTTAAAAAAAAGTTATTTCTCACAGTCGAAATATTTGCTGGGTGAAATATTAAATTCATTTTGAGATGTAACTGATATTGTAATGTTAACTCAGTTCTGTATACGTAAACTGTAATTTAAGTGGTAAAATTGCTCAATTACTTGTGTAAGTAACTTCAAGGCGTGACTTCATGTTATAACTATTTGTCATGCAAAAAGAGCGAGAGAGAACAAAGCTAGTATTAAATAAGTTGAAAGAATCTTTTGACTTGATGTTGCAGTTCATTTGCGACACTATAGAATGTAACACAGATTTCTAGAAGGCATTGGGGATCAATAACATTGATGTTGGAGATTTTAACTAAATTTTAAAATACAATATTGGAGTATAATTGCAGTCAAATACAAAAACTGACTCTCAGTTTATAGCGAAAAGTAATTAGAAGACTGATGTGACTATTTGCGGCGATTAGTTAATTTCATTGTACCTTTTATTAATTTGTAACAACTGATGTTGAAAATTCATGTTTATAAACGATCATAAAACCCTTTCGTTAAGCGCTAAAATACTTCATACGTTTAGAAAACATAGCTTCTGTGAACAACATTGGAGGAAGTACCAGTATGTTACTCGGTCATTATCAATTGCTTTTACAATTAAGTAGTTTATAATTAAATAATTGAATTATAATTAATAGTAATTAAGTATAACTGAGGAAATTGACAGGTCGAAGGCAGTGTTTTGATAATTTATTTCTTTACAGTTGCTTGTTTCAATAGAATTGTTACCAATAATGGTTATATCGTTGGGTTTGTAATCGTGTAATGTTGTAGATATTTCGGCTTCTCATCGTTCCACTGCACAATCCTCTTCAAAATTTACAAGCACATTTAAATGAAATACATACCATTCTTTATGATTTGTTTCAAATCATAATTTAAAGGGAAAAATATTGAATTACTAAAAAAAAAAAAAAAAAAAAAAAAAAAGTAGATTTTCAGTTTACTGTGATAGCCACATCTATTGACAGAGAATATAACAAAACCATCTGCATCGATAGACTATACATAAACAAAAAGCAACTAATAATTACTAAGTAGATTCAAAACAAAATACATACTTTTCTTTATGAGTGGTTTTAAATTTAAAATATATTGAAACATTTCAGAAACGTAACTAGGTAACCTAATTTTTTACCTCGGTATAAAAGTGACATGCAGGAATACAGAGCGAAAAAATGTATGGCCTTTATTGGCCCGCTGAAGGAGGCATGGCACAATGACCAAGCTTGTCTTTCAGTAGTACTCATGACGACTGATTCTTATTAAACGATTGGTTTGTGCAAAATAAAATGTCATGTTTATTAATTTCTCTATAGTAAGAACGTTGCATCGTCTTAATACACAAAGCCAAATATTTTCCCCAAGCGAATAAAGTAATGTTTTTACGTTAACGACGTATGTTTATCCTCAGCTTTGACTTCTGTTGTCTTCCTCAAACTTGTTTTTAGGTTCTTTGATGTACGCATATAATTGGCGCACTTATTATGATTTAGCTTTGATGTGAGAGCCGGCAATTATGAGTGCTATGTTTATTCCTAACGAGGCCACAACAGGGTAATTTTAATTTCGGTTCCGTCTCCTAAACAAATAATCTGCTTAATGTGCGGGCGCTGGAGGAAACATTACATCAAACACCACATTCACCATACACCATAACCAAATTTAAATACTATTTATTGATCCCAAAGCACATCTCCAAGTAAGGTACCGTGAACTGTTTTTGCAGCCTTTACCATTTGATTAATTCCATCACTCAAACTTACCGCTAACAGCTGCAATCAATGCAGGTCTGACTTAATGAACTCAATGTCGTGCGCTTAAACGATGATCTACAGCACAGGTAAGGAACACGCAATGCAGGTTCTTTCCTTCCTTTTTGTCTCTCGTTTTCTTTGATACGGAGCTCGATATGATTCTGTTCCGTTCTGCTTTAATCATTCCAACCTACACCGTGAATTACCTGCTGCACCTACCCTATACTTTGTCTTACTCTGTCGTCCTTCCCTTCATCTGTACCACCCATTAAAAAATTAACAGAATTTTTGTTCTTCAAAGGCGACTAATGAACGTATCATGTTGTGAGATTCATCCATGAACTCGTTCCTTCTCGCATCATTGTCAAAAAATGTTCCATATGTAGCTTACTCACCATTTTTAATAATTCTATTCACAATAAATCTTTTTTATATATATCATTTTTGCTTTTGTTACGTATCATTTTACTTTTAATATAGCAAGACGCCATTGCTACTCCAATTTCACCTTTTACATTTAGTGTATAGTTAGTCATTATTCTTGCTGCAATTCGTAACCGTTGCTTTGTTTTCGTTCAGATATTCTGTTCATGGCAAGTTAAGGAAACTATCACACTGGGGCTAAAGCTCCATTAAGTCAATTGGATTTTTATGGCTTCTTGCGCATGAGCTATACATTTACGTCCTGGAAGTACGAAAAAAACGCCGGTACTCTTTTCCGGTTCAGACATTCATACTTTTTTTTTTAATAAAAATAGTTTCAGGGGAATCCCGGTTTGGTTATTTTATTGAATGCATTCGATTTCATTTCCGCTCCTCATCAAACATACATTCCCAGCCTTAATAGTCCTGATGTCGACGAGTTGTAAAGTATAATTGAAAAAAGAGGATTTTTCTGTAACTGAAAATAAATGGTATAAAAAAAATGAAGGCGAATAAAAGAAGACACCTAAATTCACCTGTTCTGAAGGCAGGGCGACGCACCCTAAAGTCACAAAAGCCTTGATAGCAGGTACTTTAAAAACTATGTCTAAACAAATATAAATTGCAGAACGAACCACAATACCATTCAAAGTTGATTTACTTACTGCAACATTACACTTTCTATTCACTGGTACACAGAGTTAGCAAAGAAAACCTCACACTACTTCCCCCAATGAAAAATCATCTGTTACACGCCAGCCATGCCACTTATGAGAACATACACTGAAGATCCAAAGAAACTGGTATAGGCATGCGTATGCAAACACAGACATATGTAAACAGTCAGAGTATGGTGCTGCGGTCGGCAAAGCCTATATAAGACAAGAGGTGTCAGGCGCATGTCATAGATCGGTTACTGCTGCTTCAACGGCAGGTTATCACGATTTAAGTGAGTTTGAACGTGGTGTTATAGTCAGCGCACGAGAGATGCGACACAGCATCTCGGAGTTAGTGATAAGGTGGGGAATTTCTCGTACAATCATTTCACGAATGCACCTTGAATATGGGGAATCCGGTAAAACATCAAATCTCCGACATCGCTGCGGCCGGCAAAAGAGCCTGCAAGAATGGGACCAACGACGACTGAAGAGACTCGTTCAACGTGACAGAAGTGCAACCCTTCCGCAAACTGCCGCGGATTTCAATGCTGGGCTATCAACAAGTGTCAGCTTGCGAACCATTCAACGAAACATCATCTATATCGGCTTTCGGAGTCGAAGGCCCACTCGTGTACCGATGTTAAGTGCACGACACAAAGCTTTACGCCTCGCCTGGGCCCGTCAACACCGACAATGGACTGTTGATGATTGGATGCATGTTGCCTGGTCTGACGAGTCTCGTTTTCAATTGTATCGAGCGGACGGACGTGTGCGGGTATGGAGACAACCTCATGAATTCATGGACCCTACATGTCAGCAGGGGTCTGTTAAAGCTGTTGGAGGCTCTGTAATGGTGTGGGGCGTGTGCATTTTGAGTGAGATGGGACCCCTGATACGTCTAGATACGACTCTGACTGGTGACACATACGTTCGCATTCTGGCTGATCACCTGTATCCATCCATGTCTATTGTGCATTCACCGAGCGTGGTGGTGTAACGGATAGCGTTCTGGCCTCGCATTCGGGAGGACGGCGGTTCGAATCCCCGTCCGGGCATCCAGATTTGGGTTTTCCATGGTTTCCCCAAATCACTCCAGGTGAATGCCGGGATGCTTCCTTCAAAAGGCCATGGCCGAATTCCTTCCCATTCCTTGCCCCCATCCTTTCCCGTCTCTAAAGACCACGTTGTTAAAAAGGGACGTTAAACTGTTACAAAAAAAAAAAAAATATTGTGCATTCCAACGGACTTGGAAAATTCCAGCACGACAATGCGACATACCACACGTCCAGAATTGCTGTAAAATGGCTCCAGGAACTCTTTTCTGTGTTTAAACACCTACGCTGGCCATCAAACTCCCCTGACTTGAACATTATTGAGCATATCTGGAATGCCTTGCAAAGTGCTATTCGGAAGAGATCTCCACCCCCTCGTACTCTTACAGATTTATGGACAGCCCTGCAGGATGCATGGCGTAAATTCCCTTCAGCACTACTTCAGACATTAGTCGAGTCCATGCCACGTCGTGTTGCGACACTTCTGCGTGCTCGCGGGGGCCCTACACTATATTAGGCAGGTGTACCAGTTTCTTTGGCTCTTCAGTGTAAAATGAAAATGATCAGTACAGGGAATTTTTCTGTGCATAGTTTTAGAAACGACGAGTTTCCTGCGTTGTAGT
Source organism: Vandiemenella viatica (assembly GCA_031002005.1). Classification (NCBI taxonomy): domain Eukaryota; kingdom Metazoa; phylum Arthropoda; class Insecta; order Orthoptera; family Morabidae; genus Vandiemenella; species Vandiemenella viatica. Next base: position 344,633,689 of record CM061920.1, on the reverse strand, counting down.
AATAAGGTTCCGTTATGATCTTGCAGGGTTATGTAGGTTCGGAGGAGTTTGCGTTAACTCTGCCAAACGAAAGTCAACTTTACCATCGCTTGGCGCACTCTGTTTACGCTCACGGGCTATGGCACTAAACGTTTCCCAAGACAGAGTGTCATTAACGATTTGATAACGTTTCTCTGACATTAGAGAGGCGGAGAGGTGAATGGTACCCTGTTACCGTTGTGGTAATGGTATGCCTATAAAGGTGGGTGAATTAGAGGAAAGAAGAGACGCATGACAATCAGAAAGCACAGTGAGATCAGAGTATTAATCCGAAAGAGTTATTCCAACGCATGGTAATCGTGAAATATTTGTTAAGTGCTTTACTGCCTCTAACGTAAAATTGCCAACCAAGTGGATCCTCGGATGTGGCATGCTCAGGGAAGGAGCTATCACAATTCGAGTAGAGAACTTAAACAAGGAGACAAAACGAATTCACTTAAACATTGTTGGTATTGTTGTTCTTTGTATTTGATCTAGTCAGTCATCTGGCCCATCAAAACCTACATCCTCATTTATCTTCTAGCTATATTCTAATTTTTCTTTTCCTCTACAATTCGTTCCTTCAACTATTCCTTCCACTAACGACTTAACAGATACAACTATTTTTAAAAAGTAACCTCTACCCTCTATCTCACCTCTGCGAGTCTATTCGAAAGACTTCTTTCCTCACGCCAGTTTTCAAAACACGTTCATTTCGAACTTTATATACCCAGTTAATTTTCGACATCTCCATTTCAAATGCTTCTATTTACATGCTTTCTATTATTCCAGAAGTCCAAGTTTCACTTCTTTAAAGTGCTGTGTTCCTTACATGTATGGGTTAATAAATTTGTGTCATAGTCGTTGTTCAATGCTTCAAATTGAAAGATTTCTCTCTTGTTACTTCTATTTTGCTTTTCACATAGTCAGTTGTAGTTTAATTCAAGTGATACAATTCTCTAACTTCTTCTATAAAGCTAACCTTGGTATTCAACCCTAAAGTTGGTTTGACTCTTTCGAAAGAGAAACACTAAGCTAAATGTTTGAGGTAGGATGGACTATTCTTTTCCTCTTTACCTAACCTAAACCAGTAATCCTACCGAATAAAGGGGACCACAGTTTAACGTGGAATCCGCACAGCGGAAGCTTCCTGGAGCTCTTGGCATAATACCGCAAGCTGTACCAGATGTGAAGGTCGAGTTGAGGGCCTATGAAAATCTCCACCGAGACATGGATTCGAGCCGGGGACCTTTCGATTTTCAATCAGACGTCTTAACAGCAAAGCCAACAGGCCGTTCGTTTATTGTTATAAACTGATAGTACTCTATTTTTAGTCTACTGTTACTATTATAATTTCTTCTATATTTCATCACTTTTGTTTATATTGAATGGACATTTTTCTCTTTGTTTTTGATTACACCCTTCAATAGTTCCTCAGTACATCAGAAAATCGCAGCGTACTCATTGTTTTTCCTTGAACACTAACGCCACATTAAGATATTTGTTTAGCGGTCTATTATAAAAGCAGAGAATCATGAGAGACATGTAAGACGTAAAAATGGAGTGAGGTGAGTAATCCTCGTTCTGTATTTGTAGAGAAAGCGATAAAGTGGAACTAATCTTTGATGATTTTATTGATTTGATATCACTGAGCGTGGTGGGTGAGCGGTAACGCCCTGGCCTCGCATTCGGGAGGACTCGGATTCCAATCCCCGTTCTGGTTATCCAGATTTGGGTTTTCCATGGTTTCCCTAAATCACTCCAGGTGAATGCTGCGATGCTTCCTTTAAAAGGCCATGGCCGAATTCCTTCCCGTTCCATGCCCCCCAATCATTTCTCGCCTATAATGACCTCGACGTCGACTTGGCGTAAGGCCATAACAAAAGGATCTGATATCCGAAAGTCACGAACAAAGCATTGGCACAGCACACTTGAGACCCGAAAAAAACAACGGAATTGGATTCAAATCTGGCTGTGCTTCCAAATCATCCTGTTCACGGATTTTAAGCGATTTCCCACAGTCACTGAAGGGAATTCTGGGATATTCAGCACATCCCGCCTAGGCCTAAATACTCAGAAGGAAGCAGGATACTCTGCTTACGATGGATCGTTTTAAAAGAAATTGATTGATTTGCATTTTTCAGATAGGATAGAATAATTGCAGAGCATTTTCAAAACTATGATTATTGAGGAATTTTACAAGAAAATATCAGCTGATTCAATTTCAAGTTATTCTTCTCCAGAGGTAAAATACAACAACTCTATTTCGAAGAATTAATGTAGTTGATGTAATTTAAATTGCATAACAATGTATACTTTAGCAGAAGTCCTTGTTACCTGATGAAATCTGCCAATGTAAATGAACATTTCTTGTTCCTCCCGTGTTAACACGTCTGAATGCAAGAAGCGCAGCAAGATGGATGGAGATAGTGAAACGCGCAGTGAGTAAACGGAGCGCAGCTGTCGGTCGCCAAGAAACCAGCTCTCCCTGCAACCTGCTCCGCGGACGTCTTGTCAAAACAGCGATACTTCAGGCTAATTGAGTTGTCGAGGTGCATTTCTTGTGTGCTATGTAGCAAGGTCTGGTCCGGGCAAGGAGAGCTCTGTTACTGGCTTCTTTATAAAGCTAATAGAAATTTTTTATAAAAAAAAAATTCAGCTATTCATTGGAAATTTAAATTATTAAAAACACAATCATTTGATAGTTTCTTGCGACATGAAAGAACCGACACTATCACGGAACATGGTGGTTATTTTTTACTCAGGGTTTGTGGGTGCACTTGAGGTAGTTACCTGTTCATGGCTTCTAGCTTGTTTTTTTTTTTTATCTGCTTAACGTCTCTGTAACAGCGAGGTCTTTAGAGACGGGAAAGGATGGGGGGGCATTGAATGGGAAGGAATTCGGCCATGGCCTTTTGAAGGAAGCATCCCGGCATTTGCCTGGAGTGATTTGGGAAACCATGGAAAACCAAAATCTGGATGCCCGAATGTGAGGCCAGAAAGCTAGCCGTTACAACACCACGCTCGGTGTCTAGCTTGAGAACATTAACTTGCCTCCAAGTGATAGAAGAGCATGTACTGTATGTGTTGCTATTTTGTGTCAATGATCGTGGTGTGTGTATGTTCAGTGTGGTGAGTTGCACCCGCTGTGAATATCTAAATAAAAGATGACGGAAGCGAGAATTTGAATCCCGGCGCCGGCCCATTCAGATCAAGGCTGCTCCCTAGCTTAACATCCCATCCGACGGACGAATCAGCGTCAACAGTGTTGTTCAGTCCACACGCACTTTGGAGAGGTTGTTGATTCAACCCAGGACTATGCTGACTGGTGACTAGGAATTGTGCATCATCACCTCTCCACTCTGTGTGCCTAGTGATGAAAGTATCTTCCACCACCAGGACTAGAGCCAGGTTGTAATGTACCAGTCAATGTTACATGAAAATCTATGATTTATAACGATTCTTACCGTAAATACTATTAATACATGGTTTAAAAGAACATTGACTGGTAACATCGGCTGCAGGTGGACTGCATTCCAAAGACAAGGGCGGCTAATTACCTAGAGCATGTGGAAAGATCAAAGCAATGTGGTAGTTTTAAAAAGAGTGTGGAATGGCGCGAAGGTCTGCAAACCCATTAAGTGTAAAACATTGACAACAACCTTAAGTGTGTGAGAGAAAAGTGACACGTAAGACGAATCTTTTCTAAGTTTGTCTATTCCCAAAGGGACAAGATTTGAAAATACGGAGAGTGGGAGGAAGTACTCAGTCATTAGCATAAAGAACTATTTTCTGAGCATACTAATATGTGTCATTTTTTTCTGTTATGCATATCAAGGAAGGAGCATTGATTTATACGACTACCTGACTGGTCGAGATTACACTGCGACAACAAAACTGCAAACCAAATTTACTTGGATGGAGAGAGCTTCGAAGAGAATCTTTTTTTCGGGAGATTTAAATCTGCTTGGTTGGAGAGGAGCCATCTTGTTCAGCATGGGCTGTGAACAAGTACCATCAAGGCGATGGGGAACCATCTAGGACGGATAGGTCTTCGATAATCAATCACTCGACTGGTGAAAGTTTAGAATCTCGAAGTAACAAATAATCATCAAGTTCAGCTAAACCGTTCATCACGTATTAAGAGCGCATTAAAAGTATTTTTACAGTTACAGCTTATAGGATCGCGAGGGTTAACCTTAGCTAGATGTTAATTTTAAACCGCGGTGCGCATCTGTTCTGGTTAGGCATCAATGCCTGAAGTATAGTCCAGCGGGTCAGCCGACTTTACAAGCGGACCATCCCTTGATGAAGACATCGGTGGCATCCGCCACGTCAACTACGAGACTTTCGCAGCATACAGCTGTAAGGTAAACAGCACGTTTCACGACAATAACTAGTGATTTCACCCAGGCACGTCGGCTTTCATATGTTCAAAACTCTTAAAGAACATCTCGTGTCTCACAGCGATCTAAAAACATTCTGTGATCTGCTGAAATATTTATTTTGTTGGCTTGTATTGTAACGTCCCATTCAATTAATCATGAAGTTTCCCTTTTTGAGAGTTGTAACAAATTCATTTCATTATTTAACGTTTTAAATTGTGAGTTACATTGAGTATGGTAATAAACTCCTCTCTTGATTAAATGTTATTTAATTATTGCAATCCAGTGTAACTGACGGTCAAGTAAATTAATTAATTTTTGAGTATACAGATATGGAGATCACCATGCAAATATTATTCTTAGTTACAACCAATGAGATTTTTTTTTTGGCTTTATGGCATCTTAGGCCACACAGCCAGCCTGATGAATATTTCCAGATAATTAGACACACCACAGGACGGACATGACATTCACAAACACAACACTTAAACACCCATGCCCGCGCCGCACTCGAACCGGCGACCTTCGGCACGCGGAGCTAACACTCTAGCCCCTACGCTACCGAGGCCGTCCAACCAATGAGATAGTAAACGTGGAAAAAATGGTAAAGTACAATTGACCCCCAAAGCTAACACTTCAAAGTAAACACATATCCGGCACCAGACACCTTCACAATGTAGCAACGACACGAACCAAAGGAACGGAACTTGATCTGAATAAAATGTTCTCGGTCCTCCTACTGGGGCAGCTCATCAAATGGATGTTACGTCCATAAATCACCTGGAATCTGCAACTTTGCCAGGAGATGAAGTAGAGAGTAACTGCGAAACGTTCCATTTATACGGCGCACTTCCCTTTCAGAGGGCTCAGAACGTTTTACACAATTTCTTGTATTACTTAACCACATTTTGTTTAGAGATTAGAATAGGGATACAAAGGAACATTAAGTAAATATTTATAGTATTCGCAAAGATAATTTTATATTGGAACGTGCTTTTCTCAGAATTTTTGCTGCTCATCCCTAAACAAGTAGGCTATATAGTAGTTTTAAGAATCGTCGATACGCAGTTGCTTACTTCAGAGTCGTATTTAAAAGAAAACAAACAAACATAAAACATCCAAATTCAGTTATATTCTCCTGTAACTGAAATCAGATGTAATTTTAGAGAGCAATCCGTTCAAGACCTGACAATTATGGAGCGTCCATAAATTACATAGTCCAATTTTGGCCTCTTGTGAACCCCCCCCCCTACCCCACACATAACCCGACGTGGCCGTTGATTTCAGAAGACACTTTGTACAGTTTTCTCTTGTCAGACTATCGTAAATTACATACGTATATAATTAAATGACGGAAATAAATTTCACATGCTGTTGTGTGTTCTGTACCTTATTTTAACTGTGACTAAAAAACTACCATGCTTGGTTTTGAAACCCCCTCCCCTCCCCCACGCACCCAGCGTAGCTATCTACCCAACCCCTCCTCCCCAGACCCAGCCACGTAGTTTATGAACGCTCCCTATGGGCGTTACAGCCTTCACACTAAATCTGTGAGAACTTCGGTGAAATACAATACAGCCGCTGTGTTCATAGTTATAGCCCGAGTAGATATTACCAGGGGAGGTCCAGATATGTGGGCCACCGATTCTGTTGCGCTTTGGCACAGACCTTCTCCATCGAAATAGATACGTGTCCCGGCGTTTTTATAGACAGCCCCCCGTTTTCGATAAAATTGAGGTCAAAGGTCATTGCGTTGGATCCGATGGCTATAGATAGATCTTTAAAACGGTAACGGGCCATGGCGTTTGGAGGAATTATCCTAGCATTCGCCTGGATGATTTTGGGAAACCATGAAAAAACGAAATATTGATGATGATGACCTACCGGTGTACTGAACTCGCATCCTCCCTAACATTAACAGTTCATCTAGCAGGCTCCGAAGCCTGTTACCAACTTAACATCGAGGGTGTGCGTGCTGACCACTACACGTGGTAAGGCAACAGCTTTCATCTCGCAAAAATCTATACTGAATTTGTAACATTAATTGTGCTTTTACGAATAATTCATATGTGAGTTAAACTAGTTATTGTGAAATCGAGAGTGGTTAGAAATAAAACAAGGTCATTTTACAATCGCGTATCAAACTGCATGGAGTAGAATTTAATTGAATTAAGTATAATGAGATTCTAAGTTGGATTCTAACGCAGGTTCTTTTGTTGCAGAGATTCAACAGAATTACGACTTTAATGATAATGGGGAAGAATGTAAGTAAAGAGATAAAAAAAAATCAGACGAAGTAAATTAAATCAATTACAAGTGGCCACCGTGACAACTCTCGAACCTACAATTTCCGAATCCAAAACAAGGAGCGATTAAAACAATAGTGAGTTATTTAATTGAGATGTTGCTATGACAGCTACGAAACTTATTTAATATACAAGGAAAAATATGCACTTAAAATTTATTTCGTAGTAATGAGGGTGAATATGATTAATGTGATCGAATAATAGAAAATATAAACTTTTAATCAGGTGTTATCAGAGCTGGATAATAATTTGTTAGGTGATCCAGAGGATGATTGACAGAGATACCGATAGTCGGTTAGTGAAATTTCGAGACAAAATTTATTTTGTCGTGAAATGAACAGATTGGGAACGATGAAAACAGAGGTATCAAGTCCAAAAATAGTAATGAAGAGTTTGTGTTAATGTCCTCCATACAAGTGTATAAAGAAATCTAGCTGGGTAAGAAAGAAGTAAGACAAGAATTAAATGACATAAAATTTGGAACTGATACAGGCAAAATAAAGGAACTTGAGTCAGTGGTAAAGGTAATTTATAAGTTTAATGACAAAAGAATTGCAAGAACAAAATAAATAACAGAAGAAATAAAATGACAATAAAGACATGGCTGACGTGATTACTGAAATAAATAACAGTGTTATAAAACAGTACGTTTATAAGGAGAAGTGCGATTGTTTAAAAAATAGTCGGAATCAACTAAGATATTGACTACACAAAATGGTCCGATAGAATATAAAATGCAGCCAAGTAAGTTAAAGTTACCAAACAGATCAAATTTGATGATAAGGGTAATTTGCATCGATTTGCATATCATTATTGGAATGGTCAAGCAATGTTACACTAGAATGTAATAGTTCTGAAGAATTTCTGCGGTTATTTCTGAAAAAAAAGAGGAAAGCAAAGGAAGGTGAAGTTCTAGTTTTGGAAGAGAAGTCCTTATGAAAGACGGCATCAAAGTATGAGCGAATAGTCTAGGCAGTCGAATAGAGAACTGAAGTACTTAGATTTATTGATGGATACATAAAAAATAATTTAGGTTCTGAGATCGAAATTGTCTTCAGCTATTAGACAGAAAAATGATTACACTTTTGTGTGGTTGAGCTGATGGTTATTTAAATTGTGTTGGGAGGATGGAAAGGTGAGATGCAAATTACGAGCGAGAGCCGCGGGCATGGATAACATCGGAAGTAATTATTAATAGAAGAGTAATGATAGAAATAGAGGTGGAATGTCCAAATGAAATCGAGGACGGTGGAAAACGTGTGAAAGAGTATCAAACTGTGGTATGTGAATTGGAAGAAAGAAGAGAATATCAAAATAGGTGAGTTGATGGTAAGGACAATTTCAGAAATAGAGAAGGCTGGAAGAAAAATTATAAAAGCTAGTACTCAAGAAAAGTCCCAGTCACGAGCGGGATAGCAAGCAGGGACAGATTATCGTATAGAGGGTAAAAAGTGTATATGTGTAAAAGGATAATTTTGTTTTTGTGTTTTTTTTTTGTTTGGTTTTGTTTTGTTGTTTTGTTTATGACTTTACGCCACGTCGACGTCGTCATCATGCCGAGAAAGGACTGGGAGCTACAAACTGGAAGGAATTTGACTACGACCTTTTAAAGAAACGATCCCGGCATTCGCATGGAGCGATTTGGGGAAATCATGAAAAACCCAAATCTGGATGCCCGGACGGGGATACGAACCCGCGTCCTCCCGAATGAGAGACCAGAACGTTACCGTTCACCCACCATGCTCTGTAAAAAAAGGTTGAACTCCATACCAAACCATAACAAGAGGTATTTTGACGGTGGAGACAAGGAAAGGGCAGAAATTGTAAAAGAAAGTGAGTTAGTATATATGGAAAGAAAAGAATGTTTCAGGAAAATAAACTAGTAAGGAAAAGAAATAACAGGTTTGGGGAAAGAAGGGAATATGTGGGTAAAAGGAGAAAGTAGACGAATAGAAAGTATAAATCAGAATAGTAATAGGAAAGTTTATGGTTTGGTTGTGATAGATGGGTGGACAGAAAATAAGAAAATGGAACACTAGAAGAAAATAAAGGGAAGTAGCCAGGGAACATTGAATCATATGAAATGAACAACAATGCAAAAAAAAGATTAAAGAGAGGAAGAAAAATATATATTGTGACTTAAAAAAATGAGGTTGAGGTAAGCTGCAGTAAGGAATGAAAGAGGACAGTGATTAACACATTTTCGATGTCGAAAATTAAGAAACAGATGATTGCGAATGTAATGTAGAAACTTCAGATGAAGATCAACAAAATAATGGTAAAAAATGTGAAGAAGACGACGAAAATGATATGCAAGAACAAATTTAATGCACAGGACGAAAAAAATCAATCAAGACAATGATTATTGTGATCGAAAAGGAAATAATAAAGAACAAGGTGAAAAAAAAGGAAGGAAAATACAAATGAAGGTGACGTAAAGATAAAAGAAAATAATCAGCAAGCAAGTGTGACAGAATAGGGAAAGGTGGAAATCACTCATGTGTTTGTCGAAGAAATGTAATTGAATATAAAGGAGAACGCAATAAAAAGCTGCGATTTGTATTAAATCTATACTGGGAAAGAAAAAATGTGCTTAAGTATAAAAGAAAGGATGTGAAAAAGTAAAGAAAAGGAAAAGGACAAAATTAAAAATAAGTGAAATATTACTGGTGAAAATTTCACAACTAGCTGTCTGAAATTTTAAAAACAAAGCAGCTGATCAATACAATACAATACAACACATTCATTTTCCACTGATCCCAGTACAAGAGACAGGCTCCGTGGGATGCGGAAAGTTGTAAATTTCCTGTTGCATAAAAAATAGAAAAACACAGCAAAAGATGTAGTCACAGCATAATACATTCATTCATTATATCAATTACATTTACACAAACTACTGGCAATTATTTTGTAGATACCTTTGAAATAAATTTTTCGATGGAGTAGGAGCTGTCAATAAAAAGTTAACTCAATCTTTTCCTGAATTTAATTTTGTTACCTGCTAGACATTTAAGATGTGTTGGAAGTTTATTGAGATTCGTATCTCTGAATATCGGACCCCTTTTTGAACAAACAACAATGACTTGTAATCCTTTTTTCTTCTAGTGCCATAATTGTGTATTTTGCTATTTGTAAAAAACGATATGTGGTTGAATTAAAGTACAAAATATTTTAAATTATCTAGAAGTTCGAACCGAAATGCATAAAATGCTGCAAAATTGTCGAGAATGTGCATAGCCCCAGATTTTTTTTTCTTGATAAAAAATGGGTAGGGAGTTTAACGTTAGGTAGTTAGGCAACATTTAACATCTATCTTAAATTTATATTGAATATGTGTAATTAATTGTGTTTTTGTTTTAGTATTAGTTACTTCAGAAATTACATCGCTGTACGCAGAGCAATTGTCAATCTGCAGTCCGCGAAGATGGGACACATGGTCTGTAGTAAGAAAACTAAAAAAATTTCATCCGATTACATTAAATACGTCATGACAAAAAAGTAAATTAGTCACATAAAACTGAATTATCTGAAGAAGCATCGAAAATAGTCATGCAGTTTCCAACAATATATATCTTTTTCTGAGAAGGAATTTTTATCGCTTTTTAAAATAAAACAAAATACTTCGTGTATGTGTTGACCTCAGAGTGTAATTGACTAATATCAATCCAGGTACCCAGGAAAACTGCCATCTTATTAGCAGCGAGTAATAGCCTGATATTATTACTCATTCTTTCTTTCTTATTTGCAATTTACCCTCTCTCTTTGCGGGTTCAGAACATTATTATTCATTTGGTTAGTCAAATTTAAGAGGCTGTTTAATATACAATTCACATTCAACAGTTTACCTGAAATATTATATATCTGTGTCTTCGTAGTAATTCAAAACATTAATTTAGATTTATTATGTTATAATAAATGGTACAATAACGTACACATAGGTAAAAAATTAGGTCCATATAAGTTAGTAATCCATAGAATAAACTTTAACAATTTGCTGATTCTTGGGTTGAGAAACGCCGATGTAGCGTGTTTGGAGCATAGGTAAGTAAAAGAAGTCATAAAAGAGGAGTGCTTGCGTGTATCATGGAGGCTGAAGTTTGAATTAAGAATAATAATACGATAATTGTATTTAAGAAGTGACAAAGCAATTCTTACGAATGGCGAAATAGCGATTCACTTGTAAATGAAAGTAATTATTGTCAAATCGTGAGTGGTTTGAAATCAAAGAGTAATTTACTGTGACGAGTACTATTTTATTAATCTTAATTTTAAATTTAACGGAGTCGGATTGTCTTGAAGAATGTAATGGACTTCTAGTGCATTGTTCTTCTGCACAGAATCAACGGAAGTATAAATTTAATGGTATGATTCTTTTAGACAAAGCGTATAAGATCCGGAAACAACATAAACGAGAAACCAGATGAGTATCGTTAGAAACTCTCACATTAAACTGAAGAGACTGTGGACCTCTTCCTTCCCGAGACACTTGGTTATCAATCTGCAGGGTGTTTATTAAAAATTCAATATGTAACGATTTACTAACAGAATTGCTGTAGGAGTGGAAATTCAGAGAAACAGTTCATTTCCTTGAATAATATAAGGAGGAGGGATCTGGACTTAAACGAAATGTAACAAATATCGTAAAGTGTAAAAGCTATGTCAAAAATAACTGCAACAGATTTGAAAATACGTAATACGAAGAAAAATTCCTAAAAACACGAAAACGTCAGGAGTAGTACAAACAGAATTTGATAGTATTATAACCGAAGGTTGAGAGCACACCAAGGACGTTAAACCTGGGCATTGCAGAGTCCTGATTGAATAAAAACTGCGACTGGAACGTAGTGTTGCAGAAGGATGTTTAAAAAATGAAGAGGTATCGTCAGGTCCCCAGAGAGAGTGGAATACAAAGCTAAAAGCTGTAAATTGAGTTTTGTTTTCTTCGTGTTGTCGCCATACAGATTAACACATTTCTGCCATCCTTTCCTGATATTTCGATATCTGGAGATAAACTGTCTCACCTGAAGAATGGTGTCATCAACCTTGCCAAATCGCAAAATAAAGATCATTTCGGTTGTTAATTTCGTTTGAAAATACGTACTTAATCCAGTGTGAATAGATTCGACATCTTTAGGAACACCATAAGGATAACTTGCCACGATTAAATCATTCGTTGCCCGAGAACCGCTGATCTTCGGAACGCTAGCCCAGCTACCGGAGCAGGCGCAGCTTCTTGATCTGTGATTACAGATATATAGATTGGCTGGGATAGTTTAGAAGACAGACGACGACATCGTTTGCGTTTAATTTATTGGAGAATATGTGAAAATCATTAAATTACGAGTGCAATGGAATAATTCTTCTGCCAACCTATTTAGGTCGCAATGACCGGAGGGATAAGATTCGAGAAATAAGATGCCGTACTGATGCTTTTATGTATTCCTTCTTTCCTCGTGCTATTGGGGATTGGAATGCGCAGAATTAGGATTGGTGCTTAGCACCCTCTGCCACCCACAATGTTTGTGATTTGCAGAGTATGGATGTAGATGTAGAACAGAAACAAGTTGCTGGAGCGAAATCTTGTGAATAGGAGAAACAGAGGAAAATTTAGTAACCAATTCGGTAGGCTTCCACAGTGATGAAATGGACAGATACGTTGTCATCCAGTTTGCTGATCCTACCACAGAGTTTCGGCGCATTTCACATTTTCTGCAAAGGTGAGTAGCGGTATCATTGGCCGCGACCTGATCCTTCAACAGATTTAACCTCACCATAATGGACAGCATGCCTTTTCCCGCAAATTTCGCACCTTTTCTTAGACACTTTTTAGATTTTATTTGGTTCTTTAAGCTTCATAGTCAGGCAACAAAATTTAATCATTAATATGATTTTTATTATTTTTACAGCTATATCAATCCTTGTTTCAGGATGCAGCCTCTTTAAGCCAGATGAGCTATATTTTACAATTTAATGTTACATGATTTGGTTCTAGTTCGCTCCATGCTGATCGATCTTGAGCAACACTCTTCCAGTTCACACTTGTTACTCGTCGTATGTCTCTATGCAAACGATCCGAGGGTCTTCCTCTTTAAGGCTCCTTGGTATCTAATCAAGAACTGCCGTAGTCCACCTGTCGTGTCTGTTTCGAGTAATATGACCAGCCCATTGCCATTTTTGGGTCGTCACTCTTTCTAAGATGTCTGTCGCATTGTTTATCGAACTAATGTAAACGGCCGTTTTCCTATCTATTCTTGTAAGCCCTAACACTGCTCTTTCCATACTTCGCTGGGCAGTTCTCAGTTTTTGCTTGATTTGACTGTTTAGGGTCAAAGTCTGGTAGGCATATGTGAGGTACGGTAATACACATTGTTCAAATACCTGTTTCTTTTTTTTTTTTTTGATTTACTGGCATATTTGATTTAAAAACTATGGAATTTCTTCCGTATGCTCTCCAGCCCAGATCTCAGACTTTGAGTCATCATTCATGTTGATCAGTACCAAGATAGATGTAATTAATATGATAGGTGCAAGCGAATTCCTTGTCTAGGATCAAGACTCATCACCTGCTGTCAAAGCTCAGGTCTTAATTGCTTCTAATGTGAGGAAAGTTAACGTGAACCTACCATACATTCTCCTAGACATGTGCATTTTCTTACGAATAATTTTGCTGTCACTTCCAAAAGCAGTTACAAACATTCGTCATCATTCGTATATTAAGATTATGAAATTAATACCTTTAATTTGTCTAATTAGCATTCTTCCTGAATATATTGTTTTTCTGCCTAAAAGAATTTGATGTGCTATCTTCCTTGACAGTGATCCCATATGCTGGCTGACTGAGGCAGCGGCTATACATTATACACGGCGCCGCACTACCCTGTAACAGGTGATGAATTATTCTCTGGCCAAGACGCGTCGCTCTCCAGTCCTCATTTCGCTAATGAGGTGTGATGCTGATTGCATTCCATGTATCAGCGTAATCCTTTTCTGAAATCCTTCTTCAGATTTTACGCATTATTATTTTTTTGTTTTTGTTTTTTGGTTATCTTATCTGAAACAAGACAGCTTTTTTCAGATAGACGGCGTCTAAAAATAAATTTTCTCACGTGTCAATCAATTCCCGTATAACGCACGGTTGCCTACAGTTGAGGAACGTATTCGTATAAACAGAAATGCGGAAGGAGTGTATGTAGACTGTGTCAATATTTCACTGACACACAACGGTTTCATTGCAAAATTAATTTTCTTGTTACTATCCATATGCAAGAAGCTGCCGAGAAAGTTCTCACCATGTCTCTTGTCGTCAACATTTCAAAGGTCTGTATCTTCCTGTGTTTGTCCACTGATGTTTATAATCATGATAACGACATTAATAACGAATTTCTTTATCTGTGAAACATTGCATAATCTTCCTTCTTTATTATATCTGCTTATAATCCTTAACTAAAACGTTTAAGATCGGAACTTTTGACAAATCAGCAAAAACCTGAAAATGTAAATTGAACATTGTATAATTTTCTCTCTCTTTAATTGTAAACATAGTGGTAAAACTGATAAAACATCTGTACACAATAAATCGCAGATACAAATAATAACATGATTCAATTGCTAATTTATCAGTTTAGACAAATTTTTCGTAATAACTTAGTACAAATTTTGCCATTTATTTGGCTGTTTCAAGTGATATTTTAACTGAAATGTGGCATCATCATCAGGGCATCCAAATTTGGGTTTTCCTTGGTTTCCCAAAATCACTCCAGCCGAATGACAGGATGCTTCCTTCAAATTGCCGTGGTCGAATTCCTTCCCATTTCTTGACCCCTTACAGCCACTAATGACCTCGATGTCGACGAGGTGTAAAGCAATAATTGAAAAAAAACCTTGAATGTAGCATCCAAATTAAAATATGCTTCTTATTTACAGACTAACTTTGAAAGGCCACAAATCATTATTTTTTATTACAGTCTTCTTACGTTTCAATGTACTGGACTCACGTTTTCAGGACTAATACGAATATGTTCTTTGTTATTTTTTTTTTTTTTTTTTTTAATTACCGTTTTCGTTCCTCAAGAATGCGGCTTATACTTTCTTCGCCATCTTTGACGGTTTCGCAAAGTTTATCAGTTATCATATCCCACAACATTTCTTCGTCAAATTGTGTTTTCTTGGTGCGGAAACGACTAATATCTTCAAGTTTACATTCATAAGAAATTTGATAATAACGGGCTATTCTCCACCTTGGACCGATAGTGCTTAACCCATGAATGTTAGAGAAATAACAGTGCACACTAGTTGACAAACATATGAAATAGGTTAGAACTAGTTAATGCGTTTCAGCTGTGCTACAGATTCTGTCACTTTTATATGGGGAAGGGGAGGGAGAATTCATATTACATTCTAATCCTTCCGTATGACCCCTATATATAAGTTTATCCAAATATCTCGCTGGTAATTGAAATATATACGATATGTTAAGAGAGCAGATTCAAATTAGTGTTATAACTTTCATGTAATAACCATTACTGTAAACGTTATTTTCTCAGTACATGCAGGACGGGTAGTTTCTTGGTGAAATGTTTCACATGAGATCAAAAGTACATGGCGCAAATCCTAAACCACCAGTCATCCATAATAAGGATTGTTTTTTATTGAGCCTGGTGAGCAAGAAATGCTCTAGCCGCCCATTCAAGTTACTGCGTGTTCAATCCCGGTCCAAACATCCAGATCGCTGTTTTATACGGATTTCTTAAATCACTCCAGGCGAATGCCGAGATTGCTCCTTCAAAAGCGCACGGCTGAATTTGTTCCCGCTCCTCTTCCTCAGTCTTCTCCTGGCTTTAATGATCTGGACATCTACGAACTGCAAACCGTTAAGAAAAGAAAAGGGTTGATTTGTACAAGTACGCTAGAACTCTTCAGTGATTTGTATAAGTTCAAAATTAAACTGCGACTATGATTTATTCGCTAAGATTGCTAGGTTTGATCAAGGTGGTCGGCGCGTCCAACTGAGGGTTTCGCCACAAGTGTAAGAAAAGAGATCAAAAATCATGTGCTAGCACATTGAAGAGGAGGGAGACTACATAGAAACTACTTTCTTAGGTTATATAATCGAAGATAAAACAGAGCCCTACTCCTGCCTTTTTGCTGCCTGTCCGTTAGTCACATGGCTCATGCTCCACTTTATTTTCGTTAGTCGACGTCGAGATCATTACAGGAGGGAATGATTAGGCGACAAGAACCGGGGAAGTATTCAGCCGTGACCTTTTGAAGAAACCATCCCAGCATTCATTTTTTTCCATCTGGTTTTACGCCTCGTCAATATCCAGGTCATTAGATGCGGGCAAGGATTGTGGGCAATGAACGGGACGGAATTCAGCTACGGCTTTTTGAAGGAACCATCCCAGCTGGAGGATTTCGGGAAACCATGGAAAACCGAAATCTTGATGGCCGGACAGAGATGCGAAACTACGTGCTGTCGAATGCGAGGCCACCCTCCACGCTCGGTCCCGCATTCACTTGGAGTCATTATGGAACACAATGAAAAACATAAATTTCGATGACCGGATGCGGATTTTAACCCGTGTCCTTCTGGTTGCGAGGCCAGACCTGGCTTCGTATCTGGGTTATAAAAAGAGTTAAACACAGACACCAAATTTGCACATTTCACCTGTTTTTTTGACGCCAAACCGAATATAGCATTTAAAATATGTGAAATTATATTCCACCTGGATTCAACACAAGTAAACTGGATGCAAATAATTTTGGAGCGCGTTAGGAAGATGATTTTTATTTTTAAAATTTTTTTAAACGGAGTACAAAGTCGTTAGCAACAGTCAAAATTACTAACCGTATTTGTTACAGGTCTGTCTAAAAAAAATAGTCTAACGTATCTGCAATATGAGCCATGTCATATATTTAGAGAAAATACTTACATCAATGCAGTTTGTGAGCTCCGAGCACAGGAAGCAAAAGCTTTTATTTTGCGATTACTTTGCCATATATTAGTAATATTTTACTGAACTTGCTCCTAATTCAGAGTACGTCGCATCTCGTCTCGGAGCCGTGGAGCGGAGTTCACTACCTAGCCTAAAATATAGCAAGTAGTGATTTTTGCACGAAGCAACTACTCTATGACCTGCCACATACGGAGATAGCACACTGAAATCTATCAGATCACTGGTCTATTTTAAATAAATAACCGTATAAAAGTTAAACAAGAATATTCCTGGTATATATAAACTTTTGAATATTACCACCAGAATGTCAAATAATTGATGCGTTGCTTGCATTACGGAGACTTTGATATGCCAGGATGCAATCGATGCCCTGGCTTTGGAAAACATGGACGAATTCTTCTAGTTACTTAATTGAATTGTTAAATGCTTTTATAAACTTATTTCAGCTAAACGTTCTTTGCCGTCTCCAGGGTTTTGCGTTAATATCTTTACTGTGCGATTGGAATCTAGTGACCTTGTGCCGACATGTTTGAGATGTAGGAAACAAGAGGAGCGCAGACAGAGGTGTTCCCACGGGCTAACTGCTGACAGCCTCCGTTGCAGTTTCGTATTCACACTGCTCACACATGCTGGCCACACTCACAAATCTGCACACCTAAAATAACCAGCCGTCTCGAGTTCAGCACGGACAACGCGTAACAAAATACCAGCAGCTACAGTGGAGGGCAGAAAAAACCCAAGTCAACAGTTCTTTCTCGAACAGGAAGTCACCAGAAACACACATTTAAAAATATCGTTCCGATATACTCTGGTGAGTATGGTCAGTGCAGGAACATTCGATCACAAAGATTCTTAGTCACTGAAATGCGCCTGCCAACCAATCAATTCCATAAGAACCGATTTCCTTCTGCAAGTTTGTGTATGACACATGTTACCTTCAAGATCAATGGCAAATCATAAAATGGTGCGTTAATATCTGTCGACAATTGCAAGTGTTTTACCATACACTTTGCCACAAACAACTTCAGGTGAATAAATAGAATTCTATCCTTCATACTGATGAGTCGGAAAAGTTTCTAAATACTAATTCTAGTGGATCAGTATGAAGACGAGAATTGATACCCAGTGCGGCCACCAAAATTCCAATTTAACATGTTTCTGATTAATCAATCTGGCAAAAACTCTCCCCACTGGCTCATACGATATCGACAGCATGATTTTGTCGGCCGTCTGGCCAGGGGTTATCTGCTTCCAGCCGAAGAAATTTCCACTATTCTAAACCTGTTCGGAATTTGACTAACAGGATGGGAGAGAGAATGGTGTCAGATTCCTAATCGCAATATTACGTACCAAAGTCCTGGATTAAATCCCAAACCTCTCTGGAGAATGGGGATGTCTTTTGGGACAGTAGGCTGGTAACTAATTTTACTCTCTTCTTCCTTCATTTTCATACAACACACTGCAATTAACAATAACAATAAAAACTCATATAATAACACTATCTTCTCTAATGAAACCACTTCCGACAACTCTAAAAACTCCCGCCCACAAAAAATCCACACAGTAGAGTTGAAAACTGTACATAAAGTAGAGCCGTCTCATTTACCTTACCATCAAAATCCGTATATTTTATCTTCGAGCAGCCTTTCCGAGCCACTTTTATAGACTGTTCCTAATGACTGTGATGGTCGACAATATTAATCACACAGACGCTTGATAAAATGATTAGAAGTCTACTCTCTTTAACAGTAAGTGCTTACATCATCCGTTGCAATAAAATACACGACATGGGCAGCAAAATCCTTTCTACAACTTTCTTTCACTTTCTCCTTGCAACAGTAAACCAGTCCACATTTTTTGGTGTAACAGTAAGCTTTTGTTTAGTTCAGATCACAAACAGACTTAATCACTGTATTTATTTCAATTTCCATACTTTGTTTCCGAACCTGGTGAGTGAGGGGTAGGCTCGGACGTGGTATTTGGGTTGGGGCGGGTTCTAATCCCCGTACGGCCATCCAGATTTCTATTTTCCATGGTTTACCCGAAATCACTCCAGGCGAACGCCACGATGATTCCTACAAACGGCCGCGGCCGAATTCCTTCCCGTTACTAGTCCCCAGTCCCCTCCAGCCTCTAATGACTTCGACGATACCTAAATACAGTAGTAATTCATGTCTTCCTGAATAACAGGAGAAAATTTTTTCTAGTTTATGAAACGTCAAACTGATGTTCAAAAACAATTTTTATCTATGCCTGAATTTCTTTTGGGGTAATGTCATAATGCATCTGAAAGAAGACAGAAGCAACTGATATTTCTTTCGTAGCTATTGTTTCTGAATTCTTTTTTATATTTGACCAGCACATTAGTCCATCATGAGAGGCAGGTCAGACATTTATTTACGTTTTGAAGAACGTCTTGCTTATCTTAGGTGTTGGGCAGCCTCCATTATTTACTTGAGGTGTTTTTCCGGAATTCCCGATCCTACCCCTACTTTTTGGAGAGATTTGGTGAGATCTGGTCGCAACCCCCTTCCCCCCTTAAATGACGTAATATTTAGACGGAGACCACTGCTAATCGACCTCGTAGTTTTTTTAGACTTTTTTTCCAACCTCTCATGCTTCCAAGGGCGGTTATAACCCCCTCCACCTATTTTGATCTCCTCTATCCTTCAAGAATTTCAAAACCTTACGTAATGTTTCCGTTGACTCCCCTCCCCCTTGGTGAGGTTTCGAGAGATTTCACCCCCCTCCCCTATTTCACCTACGTAATTAATAGACGCCCCCTTAGCTTAGGGCTACGGTAAGTTAAACGACTTGTTATTGCCTGTATCTATCCGTCTATAATAAGATTACATTAGTACCTTTCGTTTGACATACAGTAAGTTATTTCAAAAATAAAATAATTAATTGGTAACACCAATTTTATATCTACGTCCTTAAAAGTACAGATTCCACCTGATCAGAAGCTTTTGTAACGGACCAAGAGTTCTAGTAATTAAAAACATGTCCTGGTCCAATATCGCCACCATAGGTTAAACTTTCATTTTGTTTTTGGGTCTGTTTACCCTAGACATTCAGGTCTAACACGTGAAACAACATTTGTTACAAGATTGACTGAAAGTTACCATCAACTGGAGCCTCAGCTGCAGAAAGCTTGTTTTCCCGCTTAGCTGTTATTAAGTAAATAAATACAATCAAATGTTCTAAAGTAAAATTTTTAAATTATTTGCGAACAGCAATTTGAATATGGATTTGAATATTATTAGCATTTAGGTCTTCCAGTAATGAAGATATTTCCGCAGTTAACAAGTATCTTGTAACAGGCAACATACTGAATAATTTGTTCGTGCGAGGAACCGGTTATTAAAGAGCTAATTACGGAAATTCATAAAGCGTGCACAGTTACATGTATATTCTCAGTTACTCAGTAAACAGAAAGCGGCAATGGTCGGGTAATAAGCTAACCGGTCAAACTGCAGCTGCTAATGGCTTCAAGTCGAGAAGCTTGTTACTTCTCACCTCATCCATCTATCGAACATCACATGACAGTCATAGGAAATTCAAAATTCAAAGAAAATACGAGGATTTATGAAAGATTCAGACATGTCTGTGCCTCGCCCTGTAATGTGTGTAAACATAACCGGAAATGATGCAATTATGCAAAATATTAACATCTTCTCCGCAGATCATCTAGACCAACCCTTTTCATCTCGAGGACATAATGTCACTGACCACTATTTTACACGCACCTAATTTGCACCTATGTGTATATTATTAACGTTTGGGACGTATTTTGTTGTGGCATTACAAAATAATAAATCAAAACCGTATTTTGAATTCTTATGGAAACACAGCTATAAAACTGTAAGTGAACTATTAAAAGTTAATTATATATTGATCAGACTCTTAATATTTAGTAACCAAGTAAAATAAAAGACACTAGACCAGGGATGGCCGAACCGCGGCCCGCCGTAGGTCAACATGCGACCTGCTGAGCTGGATCATTGTATACATAAACTTTAACTTTCAACCGTGACATCAAACATTACAACACTCAGCACCACTCCTTTCAATTTCAACGCTTTAAAAAAAAAATACAATATTTTTAATACTTGATTAGATATGTATGTTTCATTTTTAATGATTTCTTTCCTCCATAAAAATATTCGAGTATTTTTATTCTAATAAAGTAGTACGTACGGCCCAATTGAAAATTCTATTTTCAAAATTTGGCTCAGCTGCTGAAAAGGTTGACCACCAATGCACTAGACCTTACACTTTCTATTTTTGTTTATTTCACCATTCTCATGTTACACCAGCTACAAGTCCCTAACCGAGCGTGGTGGATGAACGGTTAACGCTCTGCCCTCGCATTCGGGAGGACGCCGGATCTAATCCCAGTCCGGGCATCCAGATTTGGGTTTTCCATGGTTACCCAGATCACTCCAGGCAAATGCCGGGATGTTTCCTTCAAAAAGGCCATGGACGAACACCATCCCGTCTCTTGTCCCCAGTCCCATCCCTCCTCTAATGACCTTAGCCACCGACGTGGCGTAAAGCAATAATAATTTTTTTTAAAATCAGGTGTAGCATCGAAATCAGTGTCGCTAGGATCACAATACTTTTATCATACACTGAGCATTCCAGGTTCCGGAGCTCAATGTTTATACAGTAAAAAGGATTTGAGCATTGCATGAAGACCATTCTATCCGAATATAAAGAAGGTGCTAGAGCTAGTAATCGGCTAGACCTGCGTCTTTTTCAACCCGAGATCGAGTAAATTCTCAAACTTAATGCTGCAGACCACTACCGTAAATGGTCCTAACGTTTTATCTATGTGTATATTATTTAAATCTGAAACATATTTTACTGTACTACTATAACATAACATATCCAAAATAATGTTTCGAATTCCTTTGGAAATACAGTTATGAAACAACAAGATAACTATTAAATTTAATTATATATTGACCAGACTCTTAATATGAAGTAACCAATTGAATAATAATGGAATTTCTTGTTTTAAAAAAAAAATACATATCTAAAATTTAGTTTTCCTCTTTCTGTATTTTTTTAAAATAATGTCCTCATCTTCACATAAAAACAGGAATAATTATACAAGATTTGGTCACTGCAGGAAGCAGTTGGAACAACGAAAAATGTTCATACACGAACTGATGTTTGCGAATATTTGGTTGGTGGAGACTACAAGTCAAACCACCCGACTTGAAACACACAAACGTTTGCAAACAATGTGCTTAGTGGATCCCAGGCTAAGAGTTCCTCGTACAATACACATCAGCTGCTACGACCCCAGAAGATCTGTAAATTTTACGGAAAGTCATCAGAAATCACTAAAATATAACACGTAGTTTCATACTAACTATATTTCCCAGTAGTACTGTCATTACTTGAGTTCCAATTTACGGACAGATTAAATTTAGAGAATAGATTCCGAAAGGATACATCCGTACCCTGGCAACATAGAAGTTGAAGCGCTGCGCTGGTTCAGCGTTGTAATGGTTGCTGGTTGGCGTCTGGATCAGTGTTAACTGCTTTGTCCGTCCTGTGATATCAGAAGGCCTTGTAAAATAAAAATAAATATGTCGTGCAACAACGTAAACTAGGAGCTCTGGAGAGATGTTTGTATCAACTTTTGTTTAGCAGACATTAATAACAGTCTTAAGAAATCTCGTAAAAATGATCTAATACTATCATTGTGCTTTTATTCTGCTGCTATGAACAACGTAACGATAGTATTGTCACTATATTTCACATTACGTGTTTGGTTGAGTCATCATACCATTCTAGGGCGTGTGTTAACTATAGCGTTAACTATTTTTGGTCACGTAAATTTAAATAATAACATCCTTATTTACATGATATTTTACATTTAACTTCTGAGCAGATGCTTCAGAAAGTGAACGTGAGGCTCTATTCTCGCAAAACCTTTAAATGCTTCAAGATGCCAATTTTCGCCTCTGACGGAAGGAAAATACCTCATACTAGGAGATGATGACGTCAATATGTGTGTACGAAAAGAACAAAGAACCAGTTTAGGAATAGATAAAAGGTTAAGAATGAAACCAATAGAGACTTTGTTTGGCTCGATGCCTATCGAACCACTCAAAACACAGGTCAAATACAACACCTAGTTTCACACTACGCGTATGGACATAGATCTAAAAAAATTCTTCGACCTACAGATCAAATCCTTTGTAGTAATTATGCACCACTCTTGCTAAATTTTATGCAATCAGTATCCCAGAAAAACAATTCTTGTACAAATAGACCAAGTCTCGTGCATGTGTAATGACAATAAGTTATGAGATCTACTTCTGAGCCAGAGTGGTTTTTTTCGGTTTTGTAGATAAGTTGTCTTGGCCATTGTGCATGCGATGTTTTAGCAAACATGTATAAATACCTTAAATGCATTGCTTTATCAAACTTTACAAACACAAAAAGCCAAGATTTCCCTCGAACTTTTTCCGAATTTGACAAGTACATTTCATGCCTTCCATTTCAATAAAAATTATGACATGCACAATATCCAGGTCACCATCACTTTTTTTATTTTAAATAAAATCTATAACACCAAGAGAAACCATTCTGTTTCACAAAGGGAAGTCAATACATACTGTAAAGCGTAGACTTGGCTCAGAAGATCTCGTTACTTTTTGTCACTACACGAGCACGAGAGTTGGCCTAATTTTACAAGATTTTTTTTCTGGGATCTCATTTCTTTTTCTAAGTTCATCACATATTCTGAATCATCGCTCAAATGTAATGATTCCATTCGAAAATCGGCGAATAATAACATTTCAGCCGTTACCAACAAAGCACCACTCTCTGAAAACAATAGGTGTGCGCCGTAAGCGAGCACTACAGATTTCCGCTGGTTTAACTACCACCATAAGTAAATAACGGGTAAAATCAAACTTAGCACAGGAACAAAGTAAAATTTAATATGTCAGTTAAACTTGCTGATCTTTATACATTAGAGAAATCTAAGACATATAGCTACATACGTAGCAAAGCAATTAACCTACAAATATGTGCCAGAATTTCATGTTCGGGATTGTAATTAAATAAAAACGGGGAAAAACACAAATATTAGCGTTTTCTTATGATTTAGGGATGGAACCATACATATGTACCAAATTATTTGTTTCTAGGATTACTGGAAGTACAGTTGAATTTTGACGTCAGGGTGTCATGCTCAAAATAAAATTTTGAATTTCCCTAACTTCCAAAGTAAGGAAAGGAAAGAAGTAAAATTTAACACATTAGTCAAATTCATTAAGATCAACTCAGTAAGCTCACTCTACAATGTAAATCTGAGGTACATAGAGGATAGAAAGCGATTTGTCTTTAGTGGTAGGTAAGTGGTAGTTAAATGGAAATTTACGAGTTTCAGACCTTTCCTATAGTATGTGGATAGATTGTTATTTGTGTACCATCTCTAAGCTTTCTACGACTACGGGAAGTACCTTAGATTTTTTATGATCATCAGTGAGTGATAAAATCGCTGAAATTTGCGCATTAATAACATCCGATCTAAGAACAGTAACGAAATAAAATTTAGTGTGTTTGTTAAAATTACTGATATCTATACATAATACAAATTTCAGGCATGTAGCATCAATACGACCTAAGAAATTGAGGTACAAAAATTACCCGAATCGCTTCGAGAAAAGGGTAGGCAGTGTCGCCGCTGACTCGACTTGGCGGGTGCACCGACTAGTTTGCTGCTGTACACTCTCTCTTCCTGTCTCCAGAAAATCTTTTCGTTTTCTTATATTCATAATAATCTACATTCGCAATTATCTTCTTCAGAAACCGTAATCCCTTCAGTTGTCCCTCTTACTGACAAATCAACCGGTCGTTTATCACTGATAAGTTTATACTTTATTGTTTTGAAACAGTTAACAATTTCTTCAGAATAAATTCAAACAGCCGCTGACGTATTTTTAAACTGAGCGCCTACTGTGAATTTTTTCTTCCCTTTATCCTTCGTTTTCGACAGAAAGAGAAGAGACGATTCACTGATTTATCTTCAGTGTTTTCCCTCCACCTAGGAAATTGAATTATGAATGTATTATTTAGGTATAATAAATTGAGCGTAATTATCCGGCATACATGATAAATTTTATATTTCACTCTTCACTGAGCCGAGTGGATGAGCGCTTACGCCCGGGTTTGGTATTCGAGAAGACACAGGTTCCAATTCCCGTCCGACCATCCAAAAGTCGGCTTTCCGTGATTTCCCGAAACCACTCCACTCAAGTCACCACCACACAAGTCGAGATGGTTCTTCCAAAATGCAATGGTTGTATTCTTTCCCGTTCCTTGCCCCAATGCATTCCCGCCTCTAACGATCACGACTAGACGTAAAGCACAAACCACTCTTCTTCTTTTAAAAGAAGCTGATTGTTTTCCTCAGAGTGATCGCTTTAGAAGAGCATTTTTTGTTTTTTTTTGTTTCTTCTACCTGTGATGTAAAGAGAAAAACAAAGTGGAAAAACGTCTACAGATTCCCTACCTCGTAATGAAAAACGTCGAAGATGAGGGATTCGCTCTTGAACTAGGACTAAAACAACATCAAGAACTTAATATCTTGAACTATCTAGGACTTAATGCTTAATATACTTGAACTAACTTAATATCTTGCTCGTCTACTTTATCCTGAAACATCTCTTCATCATAACTATGATGCAATCATTTTCCACTCAAAGGAGTGGAGGTATGTCGCAATCGGAGGTATGCGCCGCGAAGGAATGCCGCTTGGTTGAGACAAAGAAAATGGCGAAGCTGACTAGAAATACGAAAGATAATATTCATTTGGCTGAAAGTAATACATCGGTCACTGTTAAGTTAGAAGTGCAATCAACAGTAGAGTGGAATAAGAGGCTGTAGGCACTAGAAACACCTGACAGTAATTTTCGTAGCTACTGTAAGTACCTATCCATGTCTGTTGTAATGATCTTTAGCGAAATATATATCACACACGCTTTTGTCTGGACATGGGTTTGGTCAGCTGGAAAGTCCGCCACTACAGCCAATGATCCTTCGAAAGCGCATGAGACTGTAGAATTTTCTCCAGGTGTAGCATCGAAATCAGTGTCGCCAGGATCACAATAGTTTTATCATACACTGAGTATTCAAGGCTCCGGAGCTCAATGTTTATACAGTAAAAAGGATTTGAGCATTGCATTGAGTCCATTCTATCCGAATATAAAGAAGGTGCTAGAACTAGTAATTGGCTAGACCAGCGTTTCTCAATCTTTTTCAACCCGAGAACGAGTAAATCCTCAAACTTAATGCTGCAGACCACTATCTTATATGGTCCTAACTTTTTACCTACGCGTATATTATTTAAATCTGGAACATATTTTATTGTACTACTGTAACATAATATATCGAAAAAAATGTTTCGAATTCCTTTGGAAATACAGTTATTAAACTAGAAGGTAACTATTAAATTTAATTATATATTGACGAGACTCTTAATATGAGGTAACCAAATGAATAATAATGTTATTATTGGATATTACGCTATACTACAGATGACAGATCTACATGTGCAATATAAAATAAGACACTAGAACTCATACCTTTTATTTTCATTTACTTCATCACTCTCATGTTACCAACCCAAGCAGGTACCGCAGTCCCTCACACCCACAGAAAACGGTCGTTTACTTAATCCTTAGACGAACAGAGCTCTTTTTTATGCCAGCTGGAAATGAATAGACTATTGTAGGAACAATTCTGTCTTATCCTCATCCTGGAAACGCCAGATTTTATTCCTGAACATTGAAATATTCGTGGATTTGAGAATTTGGGCTTCTAGTTTACACTCGTCTATAGCCTTATAAAGTATCTAAATTTATAATATTCTGCCTGCTGACCACTAAACCACTTTCGCAGAGCACTAATAGTCTGCAGATCACAGGTGGAGAAACACTGGGCTAGGCTAATGTTGAAGAATAATTTGAATGCTTGATGTTAGTAATAATAAACGGCGTTAATTTACTGAAAGTTGTTTTGTTGCTGTGCGGATCGTTGCACATATTCAGACGTCCTCGGTGCTCTTCGATCTTATCCGCCCGCGGTTCCCTGTGGGCGCCCATTAGGGGTGGCGAAATGTGCCTTGCCTCACCGTCCCCGCTGTAATGGCGGGTGATTCTGAAGAGCCCAATCCCAAGGCGGGGGTGTAGTGAAGTAGTAGATATATGCAGCATGGTTCTTGAGGGGGTAGTGAGCTACTCCGGTATCCCGAGGACGGATCCTAGCGCCTATAAAGCGGCTACTGGTGAGGCTTACGCCGATCCAACGAGCGACAATGTCACAAGTTCACTTGCTAACCAACTCAAGTATCCCTGAGCATTATTTCATTTTCCCACTGCCCCTACACTTACGCATAATACAGAACGTGCCATCAATATGGCGGCCAGTTCAATCAAACAACAGCTTACTTTCCGCAATACTAACAAGTATTATGTGATAGTATTTCTCAATTTATGTAGTAATTTCTCTTCATTTCTGTTGTTTCGCAACCTTATACCACTGATCTCTTCACTTCAATACAAATATAACGTTTGGTCAAAATTAGAAGCTCTCGATAACGAAAATAAATTACGGCCGTGCTCAGGTCGCACTCATTGGCGGACAGTTTCTTAGGTCGCGTTTACACGATAGTAGGCAGGGACGTCGGTGGTGGGGGCAAGAGAGTGGACTGCTAGTAATAATTTGAAGACAGTCTACTGTCAGGACAGTTCTCCAGTCCTACGGTGTGATGTTTTTGAAAGTATGGAGATCTAAATGAAGATGTAGAGAGTTACAGAAATCACAGAAGAGTAACAGTATATTTAAAGAGCTACCGTCAAATATTTCTGCCGATTAAAAAAAAACGACACAGTTAAAACTAAATTTTTTAAAATGAAAGCATCTTTAAAATTCTTGTTCTTATAATTTTATTCTTAAAATTCTACAGAATTTCTTCACTTTCATGCAGCTCTGAAAATTTTAATTCTTCTGCTTCACACCACTCACTTATTTGTTAGTTGTCGCCATCTTGTTTGTTGAACTCGCACTACAAAAGTTGGTCGTGAACCGAGTCCTCAGTCAACTGGCTGTCTTGAACCTGCTGACACGAGGAGAGTGGGTATAAAGCGCTGCTCGCGCACCCAAGACAGTACACTCGTTCCAGCCAACTAGCGACGTGTTAACGCGGCCTTACTTATCTACAACTGAAACTGTTGCCGGTCCTGGCAGTGTAGGGGCTAGCACGCTGTCCTCGCATTGCAAGGGCCGCCGGTTCGAGTCCGGGTGGTTTTAATTAAGTGTTGTGTCCGTTCTGTGTTGTCCTCACTGTAGTGTCCACAAGATAATAAATAATTAAAAAGCCTGATACAACAGTTGGAACAAATTCAAATTGGTGTTGGCTAGATGTTCGCAAAGACCTAAAGCCATATTTAAAAAAAAAAAAAAAAAAAAAAAAAAAAAAAAAAAAAAAAAAAAAAAAACTGAAACTGTTTCCGACATCTAATAACTGCTAAGCAGAGGATGGACGCTGAGACAGTCTTTGGACTGCAATTCTCACTCGACACTCCAACTGCAACTATCTGACCCGCGGCTGAGCTGTGGCCCTACAATATACAGGGTGTCCAGAAAAGGACTCCCTGATTTCAAAATTAAATATCTCGAAAACAAAGATCGATAGAGGAATGCAGTAAACGGTATGTTTATTGTGACAGTTGTAAGAAGTGTATACAGCAGTGTGAAATAATAGTTACAAAAGCTGCTAACAGATGGCGCTGTACGCTGTACAGCTCATATCAGCATACATAAGGGAAATAATCGTATGAAAACAATCTTTGCAAACAATCACATCACAATGTTTTCAAAATGTTCACCATTGGCACATTTCAATGGTGGAACTATCGCCCTGAGCTTCGGATCACTATTTAGGCATTACGTATGGCGATTACAGTGCCATCTGTTAGCAGCTTTTGTAACTATTATTTCACACTGCTGTATACACTTCTTACAGCTGTCACAATAAACATACCGTTTACTACATTCCTCTATCGATCTTTGTTTTCGAGATATTAAATTTTGAAATCAGGGAGTCCTTTTCTAGACACCCTGTATAATCCACCCAAATGCTCCATAAGCCGGATCCATTCCCCTTTTTAATCCTCTGTTTCCTGTTAACAAGAACCGAGGAACCTCTGACTGTTGTCTCGTAGTAACGAACATTACAAGCTATTTCGCTGTCGCAGTACAGGCTGACATTAACATTTTAAATAATATAGCATATTTTCCTGGAGAACAAAATTACCTTACCAATGCTATGTAAAGAAGTGGATTAACGGTTGTAACTGAAATATACATATGGACATTGTTCGCTTGGTCTCCCATTTATTAGAAACTCGCTATATGTTCCGTCGACAAATGGAAAAACATCCGGTTCACCTTAGAACAGATTCCGCCGACGAAGGCGGTAGACGAGGGAATAAAACTACGCCAACGTGAGTCGAGCTCTCCCTACAGTGAAAGGCATATTTTTTTAAAAAAATGTTTGAATAGCACTTACATACATGGTACGTAGCGGGCAGCCGAGTATTCATTCACTGACAACCTCTGTTTGCAACCTCAAAAAAAAAAAAAAAAAAAAAAAAAAATATGGATACCACTTAGCACATTCTTGTCTCAGATTTTTCAACGTGATGCATACCACGGGTTACTAATTGTAATAAAGCTGGCTTGTCTCAGCTAAACACAACACAGATCATACATTGTATGAAAACCTCTACCGTTACCTATGAATGCATTAAGCAGTTAGTGAATCGGTATATCTTCAGTTATAATTGAGATAAAACTGAGCGATTATCTTATTAACTACACTTACTGCTTACAAGAATTTTAAAAAAAAGGAATACCAGTATCTAATATGACTTAATCGAAATTTAGTTGTCAATTTTAATATTAAATTTTTGTTTGTTTGTAACATAGAATAGTTTTTCAGTCTGATTATTATCCATGTTGTATGTCTATATATAAATCATGGCATGTTCCACATCCTAGAGGTCCTTCCCCAGAAGAAATTTATTGAACACGTGTAATGAATACAGAATAAATAAAATACACTAGTTACCAACAAACACATTTCTTTGATATGTATAAAGGTTATCTTTGCGAGTAATATTTTTTATACTGTTTATCTTTAACAGTTGTCGTTGTTGTTAGGGCTTTAGAGAATATCGAAATCTGGGCCATTAGCACGATGCTTGGTACCATTGCTGACTTAAGTCGTTAGGATTGTTTTCAACAGCGTATTTTTGCTGTGGAGGTAATGGGTTTCAAGACGAATGGCTTCAGTAGGTTTCAACAAACAAGTGATGTTCGAGTCATTCTGCACCTACAGCAAAATCGCTGTATCCTTGTCGATTTTAGGACACAAATGTTATTCCCATCGGTTCATTCTCAGAACAATCGTGGCCAGAAGAAGGAAGATGGAGAAAAGAAATAGCAAGGCAGCAAGTGAAGCTGCCCAATTACGACCACAAAAGGCGGGACACGCTTTCGAAAGCGTTTGTGTCGTGGTGCAGTTGCAGGTGGACTTTCAGACGACTGTTGTGCATTGTGGGTGGCTTGTATGTACCACAGTCCCCAATTGTGAGCTATTCCCCGTAAAGGCTGTGTCCTGGAAACCGGTGACGCGGGGCCTAGTCCTGATTCTCACCGCCGCGTCCGCCTCCAAAGCATTGATCTGTAAAAATAGAATTCTCTCATCTCAGAAACTCCTCGGCAAACATTCGAGAAAACTATACCAAGACCCGTTTTCATTACTGAAAACTGCCGAAATACGAGACGTTCAAAGAATTATGTTGGAAGCAAAAGTGAAACGATCAACGAAAGCGTTCATAGTTTCAAAATCATGAAAATTGACATAAAGAGGAGCGAGTTCATTCTGTGTACTTGTTCAGTTATATACGAAGTATACCTTAGTTTGTTTAGGCTCGGAAGAAACGGAAAATCGGACCCTTTCTTACATAGAATCAGGACATGGAAAAACATAAGCGACAATATGAAAACAAGGAGAGAAATAACTAACTAAAGTTCAAAATAACGGTCAATCGATATTTATGAAATACTAAATAATCAGCAACGCATAATGTTCGAATAGACTAGCGGTGTTAAAACGGTGATGATTAAAATTGCTGCTAAAAAAAAACGATTTCTGGGGTGGAAGGAGTTAAACTTTCACAAGAAAGGCACAAAACTCATGAAATAATGCTAAAAAATATTAAAATCTGTTTCATATGTAGTGTTCTAAATATCCCCAGAAAGATTTTTTTAATAGTGGAAACACCTCCTATGTTAAAGAACCAAGGGAAATACTTCATATGTTACTATTTCTGTTCATTTAAATATAAACACAACTAAAAACTTCGTATAATTATTTTTAAAAACTAGTTCATTTTTCAATAACGTAAAAACTCTCGTTTTTAGTTTTAATTGTTTAAAGCAAAGGGGTTATCAAATTTCCGTATTCTGTGGTCTCACATGGTATCAGACTGTTAACACTGTATCATGAAACACTGGAAACACTGCAGGGTTTTATGACTGCTCCTTCAGCCGTTACAGCAACCACCTCATTTCCTCTCTGGAAACTTGACAACAGACGCATTGCGAGAACTCGAAATAATTCGAAGCGATAAAATATTTTCTCCAAGTCGTTTGATGACAGCGTTTAAGGAACGACATTTGTGATATACTGTAAAAATAGTAATCGCATGGTTATTTTACGTTATTATTCAAGATTTTCTCTATCCAAGCAGATGAAATATTGTTGTTCCTCTTACTTTTAAATAGCTTCCTTCTCAGATTACTGGAGGAAAACGCCTCACTGGTCTAAAGAAAATAAATACGTTAAGCAAGTTGAAAACGAATATAGGTACTAACAAATAATTTTAGACAAACGAAAGCTTTAAAATATCTCAGCAACAGATCCAGTCGAAATACTATTCATTGAAGATGAGATTGAGAATAAGGGATTTAAAGTACATGCGAAAATGACAACGGACGAAAATAAAATGAGAGGAGAAATAAAATCAAAATTTTCCATCCTGACACACGATAATAAATCAGTATTTATGTGCAACTTTTTAGTATACATAACATGAAGAGGGCTGAATAAACTACACAACTTCCAAAAGAACCTGCTAAACGAAATACTGGGGTCTATGTATGGCCATAAAATTAGCATATCCCTGCTAACAACAGCGATTTGGGAGTTGGCGAGAAAACTTTTGCTGCAACTGTCCAAAGGCATAAATTCTATTACAATCAACAAGAGTACACGTGTGAGAAAGATTCAATCGTTTAGTTTTTTTTTTTTTTTTTTTCAACTGCTTTACGTCTCTCAACAGCGAGGTCTTTAGAGACGGGAAAGGATGGGGGGCAAGGAATGGGAAGGAATTCGGCCATGGCCTTTTGAAGGAAGCATCCCGGCATTTGCCTGGAGTGATTTGGGAAACCATGGAAAACCCAAATCTGGATGCCCGGACGGGGATTCGAACCGCCGTCCTCCCGAATGCGAGGCGAGAACGCTAACCGTTACACCGCCACGATCGCTCAACAATCGTTTAGAAAGAGGCTGGGAAGCTTAGGAATGTTAATACATAGATATTAAAAGTAGACATGAAACGTAACCAGTAATAAAATTTAAAGAGGCTGACATTTCATATATGCGTCATATTAGCAATTATCGTGGACTACATTACGTTTCCATAGCATAAGAAATTTTTGAATATAATACCCTTCCGCAGTATGGCCAGTATTGCTATTTTGTTTTTATAACAGTAGACAGCTGTTATGTGTGACTTATAAAGTATTGTGCTACACGCGATGGTGAGTAGGATAACATGGAAATCTGTGCTGGCCTAGTCTTGGCTGCTGTTCCGAAGGACACCCTGGAGACCGCACATTGTAGTTTCCCCATCTGACCTACCGATCATCATTAGCATTACCGTATGCTCTCATTTTATACACGCTGGGGAGAAGTATGGTATGTAAACCAGGTGTTTGATACGCAATACAGATATTGTGAATCGACATCTCTCCCACTCCGTTGGCGAAAGGTGATAAAGATTCATATTTCGCAGTTTCGTCCTAAGTTGTCCGGAATGCAAAAAATTTGTTCTATAGACTTTTATGGGTAGAGAGAGGGAGTGGTATAATTATGCTAAAATTGAAGATTTTTACGACTGGTTTAGTAATTTTTGCCTCGAATTAATAGTCTATCGATATTTGTCAACGGACTTTTCAGCTAGAGAGGGTTGGAAGTGCTGCCATACGTAGGCGTACCATATAACTTCTTACGCAAAAGTCTTCTTTCTAAATCTGTATCATTAATATGACTGCATTCTGTGACTGCATTAATTTGCTTGTGATATACTCGGCTACTTTCAGTCAGCTCTTAACTTTATTACTTATTTCCAAGTATCTGCCTGGTGGGCTTCAAGCTGACTGCTCCATTCTGACTATGCCTTGTCCACTCCGAACTGGGGGATACAAGGTCATGTTCCCCTGGTCCCGCTCCTCATCTCACTGTTCCCTCCCCTTCCTACCTTTCCGAGCTGACCACTGAATCCAGACAGAGATTTCCCCTTCTCATGTAAGGGTAAGGACAGCGTGGTGGGGATAGAGCAGACTGCTCTTGATCCGCCTCTGTTAACTGGACGCGCTATACTGACCTTGCCTGCGTATGTGTCTACTGCCGAGCCCATTACTCATTTTCGTCTCAAAACATTCTATAAAACGTGTGGTTTCCCGGAATAAACCCACCTTTCCGCTGTGCTCCTCCAAAATCCAGTTGTTTCTTTAAACGAAATCTCAGTGGGTGATAACGAACCGCTGTTACCCTAGAGTCTCACTGAACCAAGTAAGCAAAGTCCTCCCATCACAGTTGGTTCAATCGTCCCAATATTACCCCCAAAGAACAGTTCAGTAATTTGTTATTTATCACCATACTCTTCCTATATCATATTACTGTTGAAAATATACATACCTTAATGGTTAAACAAGGTTAATTGATACATTACACTATGTAATGACATTTTAACTGCGAAATTCCTTTTTAAGGATCACCAAAGCAGATACCGAGCGTGGTATGTGAACTGTTAACGTTCAGGCCTCGCATTCGGGAGGACGTGGATTCGAATCCCCTTCCGGGCATCTAGATTTGGGTTTTCCATGGTTTCCCCAAATCACTCCAGGCGAATGCCGGGATGCTTCCTTCAAAAAGGCCATGGCCGAATTCCTTCCCGTTTCTTGTCCCCTGTTCCATCCCGTCTCCAATG
The DNA here is from genome assembly GCA_031002005.1 of Vandiemenella viatica. Taxonomy (NCBI): domain Eukaryota; kingdom Metazoa; phylum Arthropoda; class Insecta; order Orthoptera; family Morabidae; genus Vandiemenella; species Vandiemenella viatica. Next base: position 344,599,652 of record CM061920.1, on the reverse strand, counting down.
ACCTTAGCCGTCGACGAGGCGTAAAGCAATAAATAAAAAAGTGTCAAAAAAAGCAAAGCAGATATTTGAAAGAAACTGCCCATGTATTTGTACAGTATACCGGTTTTAATGAGAGTGTTGAAGTTAACCGTGTCTGTTCTCATCACGAATGCGGTCCAGAGCCAGATGGTGAGATAGCTGTCCCCGTCGCGTGCGCACTGCCGCCAACAACACGTGGAACGTGTCGAGACAGCGCGTGCTACGAAAACCACACCAGCTGGCACCATCTACATCACTACCACGCCGCAACCAAACACATTTCACTGAGACCAGGCATACAAACATTCTTCACTGTGTTCGATTATGATGTCTCATCTCTTTCCTGCGAACACACGTGTACGAGTTTGGTACTTGGTAAGAGCATCAATAACTATCGCTCAAAGTATACTAAAGGAGACAGGAGTTCAGCGCCACTATCCTCCTTCAAAAGACTCATTGTGCAATTAAAAATGTAAATGAGTATACCGAGGTGGAAACGGGCTGTCATCCCAGTGACCACCGTGATTATTTCACAGGAAAGCTTAAAAACCTTAAATAAATACATGACCAGTTATTAGAGGAAACTGAATCACGGAGAGGTTCTGGCATTCGGAATGAACCGGTTTGATTTGCTTCCCGAGACAGATTTCTCAATCATCATATAGGAGATGACAGAATATTTTTCGTTCCTTGTCAATAACCGTAATCCGACTCCAGATATCTTTCTATTCACAATCTGTACTGAATACTCATCAAGTATGTCCTAACGCTTTCATCACTAGTACTGACTGTGAATTCGTAATTAGTTCATCTGAATTTCAAAGACAAGCACAAGGATAAAGGAATCGGTAAAAAACGACTGGACAGTCAGTCGCAAAAATGAAGCACGGCAGATTAATGTTTCAGCATGGAATTCTTTCAATTAATGGTATTAACTCACGACATAAAATCAGAGTAGATGGCAGCTTGGATGGATTCAGTGCAAAAAATAAATAAATAAAAATAATAAAAAAATAAAATTACGAGTTCACAGAGAAGGGAGCATACACAAATTTAGGGCATCCAAATTTACTGTATTATAAGGTATTATATGGGGAAGTCGAAGGGCTAACACAACGGAAATAAACACGCCAAAATGATCGATTTATTGGTCAAGATAACACATACTTTGCAAAACTTTCCTGGCATGATAAATGGCTTATTTTGTTACACCTAAATTATAAATTGTTTACAGACAGTTAAACGGCTATAGTATTCAGAGAAATGCTGCATTAATTCATGAAAAGGAAACAACAACATAATTAGATTACACCTCGGAGAAGCGTTCCAGTTTATTGTTTCGTTTGATAGTGAATGTGTGACGTGAGTGCAGTCTCTTTCGCTGAGTGAATCTGAGATTGTTTACGTGAACGTCGTTTAAAGAATGGCACAGAGAAACCACTGAATATGCTTCACAAAATGGAATGTACCGCTAAAAATCATTGGCATTAACGTTTCAACAATTATTCACTGTTGTCCATGAAATGATCCGATATTTTATTCTGATTTTAAAGCTTAATTAGCATCGGAATACAAAAAAGTAACATACAAAACAGACAAATACCTGGAGATTTGGTCGTCGTGAGTCAGATGGTCGATACGACTTACGACCATCGTCTGCATTACGAACATTGATACTGTTGATTACACTACGGCACATATCCTCCATTATCCTGTTATAACTCTTCCTACGGTTCGTACTAACTGATCAATTTTTTTCTTTTTGCTTATGGCTTTACGCCTTGTCGAAGTCGAGGACATTAGAGGCGGGCAAGCATTGGGGGTAAGCAATGAGAAAGAATTCGTCCTCGGCCTTTTGAATAACAATCCTTTTTTTTTAATTTCTTTATTGCAATCGTTCAGCGTATCTGCGCTTTTCAGATTGGGGTGGAATACAGTCATGAATTGAAAAAGGATAAGTATACATTTAACGGCGCGGCACTTTGAGTGAGGTTAATCATCGAGTCCCTCAATAACATTAGTCACAATAACATTAAACCTAATAACATTAAACATAATAACATTAAACATAATAACATTAAACATAATAACATTAAACATAATAACATTAAACATAATAACATTAAACACAATAACATTAATATAATAACATTAAACATAATAACGTTAAACATGATGGTTTTATAAGAACATTATTGGGTGATGTCTGAATAGAAGTAGTCTAAGCGTCTATCTGGAAGAGAAGATCCTGGGGTAAGCGGCTGGCGATTCTTGTAGGTCTGTCGGATCTGGTGCCCAGGGAGTAATATGCGGCTCCTGGCACTCTGGGAAGGTGTTGATAGAAACGTCGTGCTTGCTCTTGGATGAACTGCGTGATGGTAGGCAGTCCGAGTTCGCGGTGCAACTGGGAGTTGCGGACGAACCATGGAGCATCGACGGAGATCCGCAAAATTTTGTTTTGGAGCGACTGTATTCTCTTGAGTTTGCTGGCAGCGGCACCTCCCCAGACTGGGCAGGCGTAGGTCAGTAGAGGACGGATTAGAGAGGTGTATAGTAGGATGGTGGTGTTACTTTTGAGTGAAGACTTCCGGTTGATAACAGGATATAATTTAGTGAGCCGGGAGTATGCAAGGTTGAGTTTGGAGTTTATGTGGGCGTTCCAGGTGAGTCGTCGGTCCAGATGAACTCCCAGGTATTTGACGGTCTCGTCTGGACGTTTCCATGGTACAGGTGTGCCGTTGATAACGATCGCAGTTGGTTGAGCTGGGCGTCGGAGAGTGAAAATCATAGTTTCGCACTTAGTTGGATTCAGTGCGATGCGCCACATGTTCAACCAATTAGTTATGGCAGTGAGGGCCGCTTGAAGGTTGCGAACAGCTGTTTGAATGTCTTCGTGGGAGGTGAACAGTGCTGTGTCGTCGGCGTACATTGCTATAGCTGAAGTGGTCAGATCGGGGCAATCAGAGATGTAAATGTTGAAGAGTGTTGGTCCGAGGACAGAGCCTTGAGGAACACCAGCTAGGACAGGACGGGGAGTGGATGTGACTGAATCAATTTTTACTGAGAAGGTGCGTCGGAGTAGGAAGCTGTGGAGGGTTCTATACAGATAATCGGGAAGTCCAATGTTGCGCAGTTTGTACAACAGTCCTGCATGCCACACTTTGTCGAAAGCTTAGGTAAAATCTAGGAAGGCGGCGGCCGTGTGTTGTTTAGTTTCAAAAGCTCGTGCTATGATTTCAGTGATGCGAAGGAGTTGGTGGGTGGTAGAGTGCTGTGTTTGGAATCCGAACTGATACATGGGTATGACTGAGGCCTGTCTAAGGAATTTGCATATGCGTTTCTTGATGATTTTTTCGAATATTTTAGATAGCGCCGGAAGTAAACTTATTGGTCGGTAACTGGCTGGTTGGTTGGTAGGTTTGCCTGGTTTGGGGAAGACAATTATTTCCGCGTGTTTCCAGGAGGATGGAAAATAACCAAGGCGGAGTAGTGCGTTGAATACGGATGCTAGAAAGGCTATAGCTTTATCAGGTAAGTGTTTGAGGGCCACGTTGGGAATTTGGTCGTGGCCGGGGGCTTTTTTGGAAACAAGTGAGTGTAGAAAGAAACGGATTTCTCGGGGTGAGGTAAATGATATTGGCAGGGGAGCGGTGGGGTAAAAATGAGGAAGATTCTCTATTTCAGTTGCTGATTGTTCGTCGTGCGCTGTGTTTGGAGTGAAGGATGATTGGAAGTGATCAACAAGCAGTTCACATTTTTCTTCATGGCTGGTTAAGTAGCTGGCTCCTTGTCGGAGGGGGGGTATAGTGAGGGGTTCGCGAAGGATCCTTTTAGTCTCCTTCCACAGAGTTCCGTCGTGAGGAGAGATACTTGAGAGATGGCGCTGATAAGTATGGAAACGGTATGAGTCCAGAGCTTGCTTGACTTGGCGGTTTAGTTGATTCAGACGAGTACGTTGCCACTGTAGTCGTTGGTTTTGCCATAGCCTTCTCATGCGATGTTTGGCTTGGAGCAGGTTCACAATTTCTAACGGTAGGGTTTTGTGGTAAGAAATTGGTCTAGCTGGCCGTGGAGGGGTTGATGAGGCTGCCTTTAGAGAGGATATTATACTTGCGGTGAACTGTGAAATTGCCATGTCAACGTCGGTTGTATTTCGTAGAGGAGTATTAGGGTGAAGATCTTCTTCGAGATGACGTTGAAATTTAGCCCAGTCAACGCGCCCCATTAGAAGTGAGGGTCTAAGTGAGTAGGTGGGGGTATTTATTTCGAAAGTGGCTACTACTGGGCAATGATCAGAATCGAGTTCGGGTAGCACTTGCATATGAATAGGATGGGAAATTTGTTTCACTAGTATTAGGTCGAGAATGTCTGGGAGTACTTGAGGGTTATAGGAATAATAGGTTGGCTGGTCTGGGCTGAGGATATGGAATGTGCAGTCATTTGCTGCCTGTAGAAGGCGACGACCATTAGGTGTGGTAACTCTACATTCCCAGAGGGCGTGTTTACTATTCAGGTCTCCCATTAGTATAGTGGGAGACGTCATTGTGAATAATGTACTGAAGTCTTGCTGTTCGAGGCGTTTCGATGGCGGTTTGTACGCGGCTATGATGGTTAGGGATTGTCCGTTCCGCGTAGAGAGCTTGACTGCGCAAGCTTCTAAGTTTGACAATGTTGCCAGAAAGATGGGATGGTGGGAGATGTTCCTTTTGATAAATAGCGCAACTCCGCCGGAGGCGGTAGCAGCAATGCGATCTTCCCTATAGATAGAATATCCTGGCATGGTGAAGCGCTCTTGTGAAAGTAGATGTGTTTCGGAAATACAGGCAATGTCTATATTGTGTCTGGACAGAAACTCAAGAAAACCTTGTCGCTTAGATTTAATTCCGTTGGCATTCCAGTTTAAGAATTTGAGAGAAGAAAACGCTGGAGGCACATTATTAGTCACTACGCAGTAGCTCCGTGACGAAGTTAAATAATAATTATTTAAAGCGAGGAAAAAATGGCTGAATAATATGAAGGAAGGAGTGCAAGAGAGAGGTTAACAGTCCTTCCAATGTTGCAGAAGAGGAAATGCTTGTGGGATTTGTGGATTCTTTGCGGTGATAGGGATGTTTGGGAGGCCATTGTGGTACAGAGTGCTGATTGCGGGAGCTGCCTGGCATTGCAGGAAAATTGCGTTCGTCAAGGAGCGGTGCCTGAGATGTTTGTGAAGGCGAAGGGGCAGTGGAAGATGGGTTGTTCAAGGGTGGCAGGGTAGATTGTTTGCTTCTTTTAATGGTGAGGTAATAGGCACAGCCTCGGTAATTAGCAGAGTGCTTACCGCCACAGTTGACACATTGTGGGTCGGTTTGTTTAGACTTTGGGCATTCTGAGTAGTGGTGGTTTTCCGGACATTTTACGCATCTGGGAGGAAGATGACAGAAATTTTTTGTATGTCCGAAACGTTGACATTTAGTACATTGTGGGATTGTGGGAGATTTTCTACGGTATTCTACAGAGATGATAGCATGGAAGATAGTTAATTGGAAAATTTCTTTTGCTTGCTGGTTGTCATCTAGTTCAACGACGCACAGGGGCATTGGCATTTTATTTTTATAAAGGAGTCTTGTCACTTTTGTAGCTGGTAACTGTCGAGCTTGAAGCTCTTCTAGTATTTCAGCATCAGTTAATGAGAATGGGACGTTGCGAAGGACTACCTCTAGCTTCGTGTTTTGAGGATCTTTGAAGGTGTGGTAGGGGAGCTGGGCTTCGTCTAGGAATTTTGTGACAGCGTGGTAGTCGGTGGTAGAACTAGTATTAATTTTGATCATCGACCCACGTTGCTGGGTCGTGAAATCATCCTTCGTTAAGGTGGACAGATCTTTCAGAATTTGCTGATAATTGTTAACATCATGCAGAAAATTGGGGGGATCACTATTTTGACTGCTGCGTCAGATGCGGCATCAGAGGGCTCACGTTGATCTTCAACGGAGTCTAACACTGAGAACTTGTTATGCACAGCCGTAAGGTTAACTTGGTATTTACGATTAACAGAGGAGGCAGGAACAATATGCTTTTTGCGGGGTTGTCGGAATTCCAGATTATTGGGATCGGAGTCTAAGGGAGCAGCTGTTCGTTTGGCGTTTACCTTGGAAAATGAAGCTGAAGGAGGACTGGTGGTTTCCATCGGGATGTCTGATGTAGTTGGCATGGTGAATTGTGCCCAGGATGCAGTAGCTGCCGCTGGAGAAATTGTTGATTGAAGCGTAGGTTGTTGTGAAGGTAGCTCTTGTGTATCGTTGACGTTGTGAACAAGATTCAGTGCAGAGCGAACTAATTGCCGTGTGTCCGGCTCCTCGAGAACCATGAGTGATGAGAACTTGAAAGATAAAGATTTGATATGCGGTTTTGATTAACACTCCGAAGTATAGAAACGACTTTAACTGTAGGGATGCACGGAAGTAAACACTTGCTAGCACTGGCGAGCTGGTAGGGTAGAGCGCTGCAGGAAGTGCACACTACCGTAGCTATCAGCGAACTGAATAACAATCCTGACATTCGCGTCGAGTGATTTGGGTAAACAATGTAAAACCCAAATATGGATGGCCTGACGGTGATTCGAACCCGCGTCCTCCGGAATGCGAGACCCGGGCATTGCCGTTCATCCACCACGCTCGATCATTGTTCAGTTTCTGTTTTCGGCGTTCAGGAAAATATTTTCTTATACTAATACCCACAGGAAATAATCGTAAAGGTTCAGGTCCTGAAAATTTGGGGAGGGAGAGTCTTCTCTCCACACTTAAACCGTTTAGTAAGTTGATTTTTGACTCCTGCGTTAAATGTTTCTTTCGGGAAGCCCCCAGAAAAAAAAAAAAAAATTCGTTATTTGTATTCTGGCATAAGCTGCTACGTTTTCCTCAATAAAACGAGTTATCACATTAAGACGATGAAAAAAATCACTTTTTTAATTATTATTTATGGCTTTAGCCAAAGGCTAATACAGCTAATAACATCATACAGTACATTCGATTGACTATAAATTACACCTGTAATATGTATAACAGAGGGATAATATATTGACGTTTTTCTTGTTCGGAGCTGAGAGAGATTATGTCAGTTATATTCCGACCGTCTTCGAGCATGATTTGCATACGACGTTGTTGTAGATGGCTCAACACCAAAGCCCCTTTCTCTGGCAGTCGGCAAGCCATCTTTTTCTCTCATTCAGTTTTAACAATGTTGGTGACAATGGCTTTGAAGTCCGTGCAGGGTACGAAAACTTTCTGTTACTGCTGCATTAAGTTGACGACTTGCTGTTCCGTCTGCAGCCTCATTTTCCATCACTCCAACATGGCCCGGTACCCACTCGAACTGCACTTCTATTCCTTGTAACGATAACTTTCGCATTTCCCTGACTATGTCATAAGCTAAATAGTTCCGGCATCTTCCTTCTGACAATTCCTTGATTGCCTGTATGACAGTTCTTGAATCTGTACAAATCATAATATTTGACTGAGCCGTCACATGAATGCATTGCAGCGCTTTTAGAATGGTATAAAACTCTGAGGAGAACGTAGAAAATTGTGGAGGTAACCTGTAAGCTTCGTGAACGCAGTGACTAGTGTCCACAAATGTAGCAGCGAAAGCCGTTCCTCTCTTTTGAAATGTCTGTAAAAAATATTGTGTCATTCCTTCCATCTCGAGTTCAGTGCTTCTAGTGTCTAGCTCTTTTGTTCCTCCTCACTATGATGTTTTTTCACTAGTCGGTCGCTTGTAAGTAGGGATGCAAGTTGATAGCAATATCGATAAATATATCGATATTTATATGGACGCCAGGTAGATATCGACAAACGATAATATCGGCCGCATCAAGCCGATAATATCGATATTTTCCGATATTTGTATATATTATATTAGAAATCAGAAATATGTATGTAAATCAAAATCTGATAATAAATTTTAGACAGTTTATTGAAAAAAAAAAATAGATCTGAAAATATTCAGCGTCAACGGATCCTTAAAACAGTAGTTATCTTACCAAACTTTTTCCCATGAAGTCCATTCATTGTTTGAGTGGCAGTAGCTTCTGTCTTTGAGAAGAGGCGTTCAGAAGGTACCGACGAGTTTACTTTGAGTAAATGACTAATTGCAATTTCGAACATGTCTTAATCCAACTCGTACATCAATCGTGATTCATTTAAATTCATTTTCCAGAAAAAAATACCGTAAACTCCAAATATCTCTAGACCAGATACACTTAATAATAAAAAAAAATGCTTCACATTTTTCAACTTCTCCTACACAATTTTTGAATTTTTTTCCCACATTTCTTATCAATTTTTGTTTGTATAGTTCCACGAGAAGGAACTTGGTTTATCGGTGCTAAGTACTTCATGAAATTCTTAAAACCTTTGCATTCAACTGGATTAAAGGGCCTTTTAGGGAGCGTACATAAACCACGTAGCTCCATTTTGGCCTCCTGTGAACCCCCCCTCCCCACACGTAGCCCTACGTGGCTTTTGCCTCTACCCCCCCCCTCCCCCCACGTAGCTTTTTTACCTTTTGATTCAAGAACACATTTTGTACTGTTATCTCTTGCCAGACTATTGTCAATTACATACGGAGATAATTAACTGAGGAAAATAAATATTTACATGCTGTTGTGAGTTCTATTCCTCATTTTATCTGTGAAAAACGTTATGAAAGGAAAGCTACGTGGCCTGGCTCGGAACCCCCCCCCCCTTCCCCCACGTCGCCTAGCGTAGCCTTCCAGCCAACCCCTCCTCCCCCTGGACCGAGCCACGTAGTTTGTGCACGGTCCCTTATCAACACTGATAAAATAAGCAATTGCATCGGTTATACGGTCATATTTTTTACCCGCTTTAGAATATTTTAAAACTTCCTAGAGAGAAACAAGAACCACGAAACGGATTGGTACCACAAAATAGGAAAATACTTTATCGATTTTGTTATCGAGTTAAATCAGGGTTCAGCATAGTCAAGTTTTGTCCCTGTCAAACATACATTTATCTGCAGGATTTTTTAGTGCTAAGCTGTTTGTAGCTTTCGATATTTCACTGAATCATATCGATATTATCGTATCGGCCATGTAAAATATCGATTTAAGTATCGATAATTTAAGTCCGAAATTATCGATATTATCGGTTGTCCGATATATCGTTGCAACCCTAGTTGTAAGGTAATTGTTAACTAGAGGGGATAGATTTGACCTTTGCCATAGTTCTTCCTCACTGTACGTGTCATTGATGTCTAAACTGTAAATGACCCACTGAGGCTCGTGGGCTTGTTGGAACATGGCGGTGGTATCGCACTTGTCGGAGTTGACCGTGCGGACCAGCTCCGCCAATTGGTTGCTATTAACTGCTCGAACTCGTCCCAACCTCAATGTGCTCTGTGCTCTGGCCAACACTTAGCCACAGATCGACTGTGTCCCGTCTATCAGAAGGCGAGATCCATAAAGCAATATATGGCGTTGAATAATGTCAGCTATAGCGAGGCCACAGCAATACATGAGAACAGAGCCTACGCCCAAGCTGCAGCCAATATTAACTTGCAGTATAATAGTCCAACTGAATTTCCGCCTCTGCCGGTCATGCACTCTTTTCCTGTCTACAACTACCAACAACCAACCTACCAGCTAGCCTCATTCGATAATGGGCCATACACAAGGGCGGCAGCAGCCCCTCCACAGGTTGTCTCCCAATCTCCGGTTCTGCCTAGCCAACACAACATGTTGCCGCTCCCCCTGAGGACACCTCCGCAATTTAATCAGTCCAAGCCACTGCATAGGACAGACCCAGGCCCACTCAGACGAGACAACATGTTCCTCCTGGAACCAATCCAAAAGTCGTCCGACGTCAACAGATCGCGACACATAGCAATACAAATAACTGGAAAGATTACCAGCAATATCACATCCCAAGCTAAAGACCAACTGTGACCATACAGAGTAATTTAACCAGCACCGTCAATAGAATGGAGGGTCTTCCAGCCATACCAGACAGGCGTCGCCTAATAGATATAATGCTTAATTTCATTACCATGCTGCTACAGCAGATACAATCTGGAAGAAGGACACTCCCAATCGACGCGATAAGGGATAAAATTAGTAGGATTATAGAATCCACAAGCGATCTGTACGGAACAGAGGAAGGGAGAGTGATAAGGTCTCAAGATAATCGAGAAGATTTTGCAGTGGAACGCACGGTCTATTAGGTCCAACAAGGAAAGCCTTATGCAGTTTTTAAAAGAAAATGCTATCCCCATCTGCACTGTGACAGAAACATGGCTAAAACCCGAGGAGAGATTCACATTTCCAGGCTATAATATTATTCGCAACGACCGAGAGGACGGGTTCGGTGGCGTAGCCATCCTAGTACATTCCAATAGACACTTCACCAAAGTCTCATTGGATTTATGAGGAATCAATATAGAATGTTGCGCAATTGAAACCTCTTTTAAAGGCCAGCGTTGTACAGTTCTGGTTATGTACAAGTCTCCTGGAACACCGCTATCTAAGGACGACCTTCATTACATCTTCAGACAAACTAATAATCCGTTAATTGTCACCGGGTATCTAAACGCCCACCACCCAATATGGGGCTGCTCTACAGAAGAGAGTCTGGGTAGGGTCATAGTACAATTAATGGATGAACGTAATCTAATATTACTTAATGACAGATCACCAACAAGAATCAGTAGACGAACAGAATCTACTTCCACCGTGGATATCACCCTTGCGTCACCAAACATCACCTTGGGCACAGACTGGTCGGTAATTCAACATCCCCTTGGCTCAGACCATTTGCCACTATTGCTGTCCTTCCCAAATACTAAACAACAGCATTCGATGAAATATCCAAAATATAAATGGATTATAAGAAAAGCAAACTGGCAGCTGTATAGAGAAGCAGCAACACAAGAATTTGCGGATTTTGAATTGAGCGGCGATGTAGAGCGCGACTATCACAACTTCGTAGAAAAAATTGAAAACGCGGCTTCTTTCGCCATTCCAGTTACGCGCCCCTTCACTACGCGGAAACATACAAACACCGTGTGGTGGGACGACGATTGTCAACAGATGTTGGAAGAAAGGAAGGAAGCATTACGCATATATCGGAGGTCAGCAACAGATAGTAACTTCCTCGCTCTAAATAAGATCCAAGCAAAAGCCAAACGTCTTTTCGAAGAAAAAAAGAGAATGGCCTGGAAAGAATTATGCTCCAATCTAAATAAAGACATGCCTCTACGAAGACTATGGGAGAAAATTAGAGCGTTTAAAAGATCTCAGCAGACATCCGAACCCGAGGTAGAACCAACGGAAGCCGTTCTGGAAGAAATCCTAATGTCGTTAGCGCCTCCATGGGTGGAGCAGTCTGTCTCACCAAGGGACAACAACGATAACAGCCACTGCAAATTTCTTATGCAACCATTCGTCGTTGAAGAACTTAACTGGTAATTATCTGGAGGAAAAGGAACAGTCCCCGGCCCAGACAACATTGCCTATCCAATGCTTGGCAATCTAACTCCCACTCCCAAACTGTTGCTCTTAGAGATACTTAACCAAGTCTGGTAAAAGAGCATAGAAATAACAGAAATGAAGACAGCAAGAACAGATGCGGTAAAGAAACCATCCTTGAGTCCCGACAAACCAACATCCTATAGGCCAATCACATTACTATCGTGTGTGTACAAATGTCTAGAAAAACTGATTAAATCACGGCTTGAATGGTGGTTTGAAAATCACTCGCGCCTTCCACGTCTTCAGTTGGGATTCAGGAAAGGCACAGGAACTACAGAAACACTCGCCCACTTGCTGGTTGACACCCAACTATCTCTTAGTAGAAACAAGTACATGGTTGCGGTGTTCATGGACCTAAAAAACGCATATGACAACGTAGTATTGTGTGAAGAAGATGATAAAAATCGGGGTGCCACGAAGATTCGTGACGCAATTGTACTCACTGCTGCGTAATAGGTGGCTAATTGTCAAGAAAAATGGCAAAATTTTGGGTCCTCGACGTGTCAATAAAGGTCTGCCCCAAGGATCGATCCTGGCTCCGTTTCTGTTCAATATTTACACGGCTGACCTACATCTGATAACCCAAGGAGAAGCATCACTATTACAGTATGCAGACGACCTCTGCATTTATACCGAAGCGGACTCAATCGAGGAGTGTATAAGAAGGCTAAGCAGGACACTACAAAGATTACAAAGCTGGCTTTGAACAACGGTATGGAGATATCAACTCACAAAACAACCGCCTGTATCTTTACTAGACAGAATACCTACCATGACGAGCATACAAATAGGCCCATATACCTGCCCAGTAAGCCCCACGTCAAGTACCTTGGCTTAACTATCGACAATAAATTGAAATGGTCGGCCCATATAAGGAACATACTTAACAAATGCGAAGCATCATACAATGTAATACGAGCCACAACAGGAGTATGGTGGGGCACCGAACCCACAGTTGCAATCCACCTCTACAGGGCTCTCGTACGACCCATCCTAGACTACGGAAGTATCTTCTTTGGATCGGCATCAGACAACACGCTATCCAAACTCAGTAAACTACAATTCAAAATTCTGCGTTCCTGTCTTGAGGCCATGGGTTCGACTCCTACTGACTCTTTGTTGGTAGAAGCTAAGGGGCCGCCATTGCACCTTAGAAGGCAATACCTCGCAACGAAAGCACTTCTGAAGTGGTCACAATTCCTAGAAAACGAATTGACTGAGAAAATCTCTCAGCTAATGCTGCACTGCGTCACTAGCAGATACTGGTTTAACAGGACGATGCAGTGCATAGTAGCAGCCTACATCGACGTACAACCTCTACAGAAGCAAATCACTAAGTCATGACATTTAGGATGTTACACCACAAACTATAATAATCTCATAAAGGAATTAAACATTCAGTTAGACCTCTGCCATCAATGAAACTCGCAACTATCACTACAACATTGGCACAGCTCAGAGTGCAATGGGGAGAACCTTTAATATATTAAACGGATGGATATAAGTTCGCAGACGCGGTAGGATGTGCATTCGTTGAAACAATCACAAACAGGTGCGGGAAATACAAGCTACCTCAGGCTGCAAGCATACTGACAGCGGAACTAACGGCGATCTTAGAAGCCTTACGGAATGCCAACCACTCCGAACGTAAACCAGTTATTATCCTCTCTGACGCAATGTCGGCAGTGCAGCTCCTACAGCACCATACAACCACCGCCCATCCAAATCCTGTGGCCCTCGACATTATAAACTGAATATCCATACTAGAGAAAAGGGGCCAGCCAGTCACTATGGCGTGGATCAAAGCACATTGTGGGGTAGTGGGAAACGAAACAGCAGACGCGCTCGCCAAAGAAGGAGCCTTTAATGGCGAAGTGAAACACCTCGATGTACACTACTCCGACTACTTTAGTTACTTCAAAAATAGACTGACGACTTCTTGGGAGCTAGACTGGAAAACAGAAGCCCAGAAAAAAGGAAGATTTTACATATAGTACAGCAACATATCCCTACCAAACCGTGGTTCGACAAAAGCACATTCCCCAAAAAATTAGTAACAACGATGATTTGCCTGAGAACAAATCACGGGCGCTGGCGTCAACACCTCTATCGCCTGAACTTAGTCGATAAACCGACCTGTGACTGTGATAGCAATCAAGATGAAACCCCAGACAACATATTTTTTGGCTGCTGCAAATACACTGCTGCTAGCGACACCCTCGTAAGTGCCTTGGTAAGGGAGGGTCATCAACTGCCTACATCAATACCAACTCTTCTAGCCTAAATGACTTAAAAGTATACCGGCTTCTGTACAACTTCGTCGTCAGAAACAACATAACGGTCTAACAAAATTCAGACTGTGGTGAAATAGACGGAAATACCCATATTGCAACAAAACCTGAGGATCAAGACATTTTCCCTATATATGTAAATGTTGGTTCATAAGTAAATATTAAATATGCATATAATTAAACATGCAGGTAGTTAAATGTGTAAATACGTAAAGGTGTAAATAGGTAAATGTATAAATACAAATGTATGTGACATGGGTGTATGTATACCTAAATATGTATATATTGAAATATGCAAATAGTTAAATATATGAACAGGTAAATATAAATTTATGTGACAAGGTTGTATGACTATTTCAAATGTATATAGTTAAATAGGCAAATAGTAAAATATGCATACAGTTAAAGATGCAAATACCTAAATACTTAAACAAAAATGTTCGTAGCTTGGCTGCATGGCTACTTGCCAAATGCCTAAAATAAAACTGCTCGGCCCCGTCAAAACACACCACCAGTTGTTATCAAAACGACTCATCTTTTTAGCGAAATTGTTAGTCCTTCCCCGGGTGTTCTTTGAATGTTTCATTTACTTCGTTTATAACTTACCCTTACTTACTGTGCGTATTTCGTTATTTACCTCAGTAAGATAGTAATATATTTAACAATTCTTGCAGACACGTACAAAAACAAATCAAGTAACGTTGCTACATAAAGTGAAATTCGTCAGTTATGCTTCGTTCTTCTCCTCCACGTTTAGTTTCAACGTTCGACCTTGAACATTGCAGTCTCCAATACAAAGGTTTATACCAATCTTTAGGAGATGTTATTTCTATGGTACTAATCACCATCACGTCCCATGTGTGCTCTAGAAATATCACTTCCTCAAATTTTACAATAATTTTCTTTGTTCAACTTCCAAATTTCCTTTTACAAACCGTCTCGTTCTTCCATCTTTGCAGTTTGATAAAAGCCGTCCCCTACCCACTTTCTCTGCTAGTGAAGTTGTAGGCTCCATCATTTCATTTCGTCACGGAGCATGATGTCCAGGTACTTATCTGTCTTAATACTTATACATGATATTAGTTTTTTTAATAATCCAGCCACGTATTTCTCATATATATTGATAATTACAGTTTACGAAAATTAAGAGATAGTAAAGAATATATGCGAATATTTTATAGTATCGATACGACTTCGCATTTCAATTAAAACACAAGGGAATCTTCCAGCCATCTTCACTATTATGTTAAAAGGCGCTATGATTTACTGTCTACACGAATCTTTAATACATATTGATCCTAAATTTTTGTGATCGTACATTCACCATGTGACGCTACAGTGCGATAATTAAAAGTTCGACTTGTCTTAGCACTACTTAGCCCTTTGTGGTACCAATATTACTATAAATACACAGTCCAGTCACATTAATGTGACCACCTCTCAAAAACCAGAATAACCACCTTTGGCAGAGCGGACCGCTGCGAGACATGCAGGAAGAGTGTCAATTAGGTTTCTGAAGGTGTTCACTGGGATGTTGAGCCATGCCGACTCCATGTGCCGTCGGCCAGCTGCGCTAGATTACGGTGGTTGAGGATCCATGGCGCGAACAACCCGATCGAGGTAGTCCCATAGATTCTCGATTGGTTTAAATCCGTTAAGTTTTCTGGCCAGGGGAGTATGGTAAACTCATCCTGGAGCTCTTCGAACCACGCACATACATTGCGAGCTGTATGACACCTCACATTACTATTCTGCTGGTAGATGCCATCATTCTGAGGAAAAATTATTCGCATGTAGGGGTGGACATGGTCCGCAAGGACAGATACGTACTTGCTGCTGATCCATCGTGCCTTCCACAATGATGAGTTCACCCAGTGAATGCCAGGAAAACATTCCCCAAACCACAATGCTCCTTCCTCCACCCTGGATCCTTCCGGCAATTGTTGCAGGGTGTTTGCTTTCATACGTTTCATGCCGTATGCGCCAACATCCATCTGTCCGATGGAGCATAAAACGTGATTCATCAGAAAAAGCCACCTGTCGCCACTCTGTGGACGTCCAGCTGCGGTACTGGCGTGCGAATTCCAGCCTTCGTCGCCGATGAACAGCAGTTAGCATAGGTGTATTAACCAGGCGTCTGCTGCGGAGGCCCATGCGCAGCAACGTTCGCTGAACCGTTGTTGAGGATACACTCTTGGTAGCCCCTTGGTTCATCTGGGCGGTCGTTCGCCTCTGTCATCTATAGCCCGTGGTGCACCACATATTCCACGCCCTATCATAGTGCCATTTTGCCATGCACGGTATACTTTCACCATGGCGGCACGTGAACAGTTCACAAAATTAGCCGTTTCCGAAATGCTTCCACCCTTGGCCTGAAAGCCAATAATCATGCCCTTTTGGACGTCGGATAAATCGCTACGTTTCTGCATTACGCCAACGATTGAAATGCTTCCCGATGCCCTAGGACATCCTTTATATACACTCCACAGTAATGTGCTGCCACCTGCCTTCTGTGATTGGTTATTTCACGTTGATGTCGAAAGTAGGTGGTGGTCACATTAATGTGACTGGACTGTGTACATTCATTAGTTACTTTTTTAGAATCTGTCTTTTCCTTGATGTTGAGGGTCCAACCCTATGCCCGTGGCTCGACACTGATGCACATGAGTTATGAGGTATGGTCAACACATTATATCCAACGGCGTTCCATCCACAGAGAAGTTTGTCAAGTAGAGATGACCCGATATCAAATTGGTGGCACGCAAACCTTCTAAGGTTTGGAGATGGGTGGAAGCCTTTAGGATGATGGAATTAGGAGGTTCCAATACCAATTGAAATCCACACTCTTGAATTGCAGTTATTGCAATAATGATATTGTGAGTGGGGGACTGTCATGATGAAGCAGCATACGTTTCAACAAATTAAATTTTGCATTTTCTGTGACAGGCGATTGCAGTTACACCACGTTAGCATAATGTATCACCTTTCAGTTTTTTATTTTTTTGAAAATATGGAAGTTCTGTGCGCCCAGTATCCTAAACAACAGACACCATCACTTCCGACACGTCGGGAATAGTCTTTTACTTCTGTGCAGGGAGAAAACTGGCGTACTTCCACTGCTTTAATTGTTTCATTGATTCCGGAGTAAAGTAATGGTTCATGCCTCATATGTAGTCACTCATCGTTCAGCAATATCAGCTGGAATAGTTATAAAAAGAGCTATATTTTTCATAGACACCTTTCTCTTTACTTCGTTTTGAAATGCTGCCAAATGTTTTGGTTCTCAATGATTGAAAACCTTTCTCATATCCATGTATCATGTCGAAATGTGTTTTTTAATATTGTTCTTGAAGCGCTATCTTTCGATTCCCTTCTTTCTGTCATCACTGTAGCGAATTTTTAACGGTTTTACGTGATAAGAAAAAATAATTGTGTTCTTTCCCGGATAAGAATATCAACTAACATAAGAACCATCGTTTATCCAGAAATTAGGGCAACCAGTAAGAAAGCTGTCTTCCACAATGTTGAAACCAAATTGCCAGAATAATTACGCCACTCAGTATGTATCACGTTCTGTTCACGTAGATGGCAACCACGTTCCCTCTTTAATGACAGAGCACTTTGCACCTAGGCAGTGCAACTATGAAGAAACATAACTACTCGATTATGCAAAATCTATCAGTGACACAAATCACGTATTTCTCCTTCTGCGTGCTAGTAATAGACTCGAAACTTGATAGATGTGTTATTACGCTACTGGACCATTCAAAATTACATATGTAATTCAGAAAAGTACTATACTCAATTCAAATTCTGTCTCAAGCCTGCATCGAATCTTTTTCAGGTCTTGATAAACCTAGAGTTACCTTACCGAAGGCCTTTCTTTGTAATGCTTATTCTGTTAGTCATTTTCACTAGTTTCAATTAATAACAGTCAACGCCAAGTCAGAGACTTTTTGTGGGAGTAACTGAAAGGTAGTCATGTTGAGACGTGCCGACATGTGGGGTTCGTCTTCACGACTGGTTCTCCACAGTTTAAACTCAAGTACCCCCTTTTATGTGTGCTGTGTGCTGAATTACCCTGCCGTATTCCTCTGGAACTCCTTTATTCAGATCTCTTACGGTCACACAATTTTAATCACTTCATAAATTTCATATTAAAATTACATCTCTTCTCCTAACAGTACCTGTAAGAAAATAAAAGTTCGTACCAGCATGTTGTAATATAACTAATGAATTATAGCTAGATTTCGGAAAGTTGTAAAATTTTGTTTTCTTTGTCATGTCACCAGATTTATTGGAAGACCATCACAGCTATCTGCAAATGTGAGATTATTTTTTAAATAAAATTCGTTTCTTTAATTATCCTACTTCTATGAATAATGACCAAAGACACACATTACCAAAAACTGATCCATTAACAAAGGATACACAATTTTTATCCTCCTATTAAATACACTTGAAACACACTTGAGTTCGTGGCTGACTACTCAGTATTAATACTTAACGGATTTAAGATAATAATTATAATGGTAAAGAGGTCCTGTGCTAACAATCCTTCGATGGTGATTTTTAAGATTAATACATACTAACTTGTGTAAGCCCGTGACTGTTTTTTGCGTATCGTCACGGGTCTAGAATAGTTCCAGTTTTTAGGGTCAAAGACCTGATCCGACAAAATATGAACTTGACCTGTGTTTCACCTTTAAGGTGAATAATATCTCTTTGAAGAACTCAAAAGTATTATTAAACGTAGATATTAAACACGGACAGGTAAGACCGTGCAATCGTATAATTGTTTCAAAGCTCGTAGACTCTAACTTGCTTAAATACAAAATTGACTTGAATTTGACCCTTAAAGTTCACTCCGCAAAATATAAAAATTTCCTGTTTGCTTCGAAAGCATCACGTTGTTTTTTACTGAGACGGGGCAAACACTCGTAATGTAATCATTTGTCACAGTATCTATAACGGCCAGAGAATTTAATGAATTTAATACACGAACCATATCATTAAACAGTTGAGGAACTCCAAAGAAATTAATTGCCAGAATAGTTGATTAGGTAACATATTTGGTCTGATGTCCACTTAATATAACCTAATAACTTACGTACAAAGCGAAAATGAAGAGAAATACCATTAACGAAAGTGGCCAGTTAAATACTTAAAAAACAAATAAACTATAATGCATAAATTTTGGTCAAGAAACAACATTAGTGAAAGTTTTAATTAAATTGAAATTTATCCTAAGCCGTAATGACAATTGGCATTCGTGGTTACAGTAGAGACCGTGAGTAATTTAAGTTTTTTAACGTTTTTTAAGTTGCTTTCATTAGCAACATGTTACTCAAAAGCAGATCCACGTTTTTTTTTAGACGTAAATTTGATCGATATTTTTAAAACTATGAAACGCTGCGAAAAGCAAACTTAATGTGTGTATTATGGAAATTAATTTTCTAGCAGTTGATTAAATGTGGACATAACTACGAATTTGTTCTAATGGTATCTCTGGTCGCTGTTTTGCGAGCGAAGGCTGACACGTGACACCGTTCTCCAGCCAATAGCTAGCGAGGTGAGTGAATAAGTGACCTTACGATACTATATAGTAGATAATGACGATTGATTGGGGCTTTAGATGCTCGGCTGAAACGAATGTTGTTCGATTAACAGAGGCCAAATAAGATTTCATATTAGGTGAATGTTACGAATTTTTCTTAAAAGAAGCCATGGGTGGATTCTTTCTTGTCTCTCAGTAATCAATATAAGTAATAAATGTAAACGTGGTTTGTCCGAGCGTGCCGCTAGAACTCCGCGATCCAGCCCGCAGGCTCATAGGGGTTATAAGGTAAGATAGTTCTCCATCCCCCATTCGTGAAGAACGTTTCTGTTTGCAACTGCAGGGTTTTGTCGGTCAAAAAAAAGCATCGCACCAATGTGGACTTCTTACGCGAAGTTGGTGAATCAGCTGAGAATCGCGTGTCGAATTGGCCGAGACTGGCTAGAATGTACCAGACAGAAGGTTGTAGAATCTTTCAGAATGTTGGAGTATGTTGTAGAATGTTTTAGAATGTTGTAGATTTATAGAATCTTCCAGAAGGTTGGAGAACGTCCTAGAATGTACCAGAAGGTATCCAAGAAATTCTGTATGCTTCTGTCTCCGAACGTTGCTACATAAAGTTCATGGACCAGCATGCTTCACAGATTTTTTTTAAAAAAAGAGTCGATGTATATTTATGTGAAACGTACAGAGAAGCATGACCGTCACGATTACTGGAACCATTGGGAGTTGGCACTTCGAGAAGCAACCGCAGAACAAGAGAGAGGTCTATTTGCAAAAATATTTACAACGTATAAACCAGCAAATCCAATCAATTATGAGAGAAATTCAAAGAAAGTATGAGCGATTATGTATTGCATCGGATGCGAAAAGTTCATCCGGATTAAATGAAAAGATATTTAATCAAACATTTATTCGTTTGGAAGACAAATGTTTATCAATAAGTAATCAAACTTCAGTCGGATTCGTAAGGCAAGTGCCACGAAGAGACGGAATCAATGCATTGAATTCCGAAATACTGAAAGAGAAAAGTTATAATGTTGACGAATTATAGCAATACATAGCTCAAAACAAACCGTTGTTAATAGAAAGTTAAAAGCAAGCTTATGACTTATTCATGTGAAAATATTATTAATGGAGAAATCTACAAGGAGATATCGGAAAGACATTATTGATAAGTTAATATTGGCTGAAATATGAGCCAAAACAAAAAAGAGAGAGACTGTGCTTGCATTAGAATCATCTGGAATTGCAACATTATTGCAAGGAGGTCAAACGGCTAATTCTACTTTAAAGCTTCAATTAAATGTTGCAGAACAAGAATTTCCAGACCATCTAGTCGTGGTAAACTTTTAAAACTGTGTAAAGTAATCATATAGAACGAATGTACAATGTTGCGTAGAAAGTTATTCGGAACATTAAAATACTAGAAGATCTCAGAGGTAATTCAGAATCAACGCTTCCAGTTATTCCAAAACTAGCTCCTACTGATGAAATCAATACAAGTTTCAAGCAATTGTTTCTCTGGCTCCACAAGAAAAAAGTACAATTAAGAACAAAAATGAGAGCTCAACTATACAACGATGAATAATGTAAAAACTCTTACAAACTGGTAACCCACTCATCCAATTTATTGAGTAACTGACCAAATTAACCAGACGAATGATTTAGGTAATATCGTCAACAGTCCAGATATTATTAGATAAAAGTTTGACCGAATTTTGTTCAAAATTGCACAAATTCATGTTGGTTATTTGAAGGTGCCATTTTAGCAGTAAGAAATGAAGCAGCTGATAACATTCATTTAAAAATTCAAAACAAGGTTCCCGGCGCGTAAAGAATATATAAATCAATCGATTCAGTGATAGACTGTAAGTGTTAATGTACCCTCCGAATTTTTTTATTCCATACAATTTCCAGAAGTGTCTTAAGATGTAAAATAGAGTCAAAAATTATTTTATTGAGAAATTTAGATTCACCAAGATTATGTAATGGAACAAGAATGACTACGAAACAATTATCAAACATTATAATTGAAGCAAAAATAATGTCAGGAAAAGATAAAGGAACAACCGTATATATTCCGCTCATATGTACCGAATTGCAATTTAAATTCAAAAGAATGCAATTTCCAGCAACATTAGCATTTAGTATCACTACCTATAATTAAGTCACAAGGACAAACGTTACGATATTGTGGTATCAATTTAAAAGAATGCTTTCCTCACGGTCAGTTGAACGTAGCTTGCTATAGGGTACGTCTACTCACCAACTAACAAGATGACAAGTATGTAGTTCATGAGCAAGCTGTGATTTGGTTTGGGGAGGGGGGGGGCTTGACACCGGCCTTGAAAAAAAAAAGTCTAGGTCATTAAAGGTGGCAAAGGACTGAGGGGGGAAGAGGTCAAGTAACTGAAAGGAATTCGGCCATGGTCTTTTGAAGGAACCATCCCGGCCTTTGCTTAGAATGATTTGGGGAAACCATAGAAAACCCAAATCTGGATGGCCGGACGGCGAATCGAACTCGCGTCCTCCCAAATGCGAGGCCGCTCACCCACCTCGCTCGATTTTGTTTTCCTAAATTAATACAACTGTATTGAGAAAATTATGATTTAGTTTAGCTATATAATTTCTATATTGAATGGTTCATTTCTTTTATTCGCATTTGATAGGAGCTGACTGGCTTCGTTCGATCAAAGCGATCTAACAACAATCTCTCCCATGACAGTGATACCGATGATCATACAGAAGCTGTACATAGAAGATACACAAAAAAAAAAAAGGCAGGGCAATTCATCAGAGTCCCGCGGCAAAGCCATATAATTTAACGTCAGCTCCACTGAGCTCACACTTCGGTTGCAGATTTCCGAGCTGAAATATGCTTAAACATGACTGTAAGGGATATTTCCACTATGGATCCAACATCCCTAGCAGCACTTGATGTCATAAAAGCATTGAAATAGTTAGTGATTACTTGCTAATGTAATGCTGCATGACTGGTCAGTAGAAAGTGAACAGACGCGGCAGATAGAAAATTATTACCGCCGTTCAAGATATTATCGAGAGTAGCACCTGCAATAATTTGCTGCTCAGACCTGGTATCAATTACTGTAACACGTTCATTATGCACCCATGTGTGGTCACAGTAGAACCCAGGAATAAAATGCCGCCTGCAAAACATTAACTTAATTGAAATACACAAAAACGGCATAATGGTTCAAAATTAGTATTACGCGACCCACGATCACAAATTTATATTATAATGACAAAGTAGCCCTTACTTGCAGTTCAGAAAGTAGGCTACAATTTGTTTCAGATTTTTCCATCATCATCATATCATCTAAGGCAGCTTCCAGCCACTGGTCGGGTCTGCTGGGAACGAAAGCCTCGCCAGTGCTTTCTGTCCAACCACCATATCTCTTCTTCCACTGTCGCCCATGTCCTCCCCTTTCTTCCACACACTTAACATGTTTCACACATCTATCCCTCAGTCTTCCTCTGGGTCTCTTCCCTTTCAGCTCCATGTCGAGCATCTTCCACGGTAACTTCGCCTTTCCCATTCTCTTTACATGCCCATACCACTGTAACCTGGATTTTTCTATTCTCTGTTGTAGCAGTTCTTCGTTTATCATCTTCCTGACTCTCTCATTCCTTATTCTGTCTCTTCTTGTCACTCCTACTCAAATCCACTGAAATTTCATTTCCACAGATTGTACTCTCCCACTGTCCCTCTCCGAAATATTGCCTCTTTGCTCTTTTGCGGAACATCCCTACCCATACCAGACATCTAATATTCTTAAAAAAATCTATCTACACATCTTCCTCTTTCATTTATCTCCATCCTGTTTCCTCAATTTTCTTCAATCCAGCTTCCAAAACATTTGAAACATTCCACTTTATTTAATTGCAATCCTACAAGAGATATGACTGTGTCTGTCCTTTTATTCTTTCTCGTTGTGATCACCACTTTAGTTTTTCTCGCAGAGAAGTTCATGCCACAAGCTTCTCTCTACCACGCATCCAGTTGATCCTGCACCTCTCTTTCATCTTCTCCCTAAACTAGTAGATTTCTTGCTAATATCATTGCTTTTGTTTGTCCTCCCCAGTGCTCTGCACCACTTTCTTCAATATTTCATCCATAATCACAACAAATAACACGGGTGAAAGGGAACTTCCTTGCTTTAGTCCATTTTTCAATTGGAATCATCCGGTCTTATCCCATCCCACTTTGACCCAGCTCTTACTACCCTCATACATATCCTTCACTCTTTTCACTATCTCCTTCTTTATTGACTTTTCTCTCAGTACTTCCCACACTCCGTTTCGGCTGAGGTTGTCATAAGCCTTTTGAATGTCCGGAAAGGCCATCACCATTAGGGATTGCAATCCAGCAAAGCGGGATCCCGCAATCCCGCGGGATCCCGCATCATTAGACAGTCTGGCGGATCCCGCACAAAATTAAGGGGATCCGCAATCCGCAAAATCCGGCGGAAACGCATGTCAGTCTGCGTGACTCGCTGCCACACTCGGTCTCTGTTGGATATTTTGCACTGTTTGCCTGTACCCTTCCAGTTGGCATTTGACTCGTGTGAACAAGCGTTTGTTTTTGTCAACGTTCGTCATTCGTATGTAAATAAATACACTTTTACGTATTCATCAAAACTTACGTTTGTTTCGAGTACACATTTCTTTAATTTGAGTTATGGTGCGTATTTAGTACGATTTTCTAACTATATTATTATTTTTTAAGTGTCGCACACGTTATTTGAACTACAAGGTTACAGCTTTTTATTCACGGTTTCATTATTCCCATTTTCTGTATTTGCAGATAAAGTAATTGTGACAATTTCCTAATTTGCGGCTGAAAATTTTATTATTCGTTGATATGAAACTAATGTTATCGTAATTTTAACGATCGCGTACCTATTTATTTAACAGCTATCAAAAGGAAATTGTATATCCCTTGACTTATTGTTGTTTTGGCCACTGCCTCAATGCGTTTCTTTGACGAAAGCCACCTGCTTACATGTGCCGCTCAGGATTTCGATTAATCCCTCTTCTCCTTGTTATTATTTCGACTAAAGGTATAATGAAACTTTCACGGGTGTATCGACGAATTGTGTTGTAGGAACACCATACTTCGACGGCTGCCTCCGCCGTCTTCCTCACGTGTGTAATTTCGTGTGTTTGCAATGAAATCCGGAGATACAACCCATGAGGACTTCACTGCAATCATTCGCCGAGAAAGTCTCCTTTCTTACTAAAAAAATAATAATTTCCACTCTAAAAACGACGTTACGCCACATAAGTAAATCTGAAATACTTGACAGTTTACGTGTTGGTGAGTAGTTTCTTTTAATAACATTGAATCAACTGTAATATCAATCAAGGAATCAGGAGATATAATAATGAATCACGCAAAAAAAGGCCAAGTCTCGTGCTTGTGCAGTGACAAAAATTTATGAGATCTGGTTCTGAGCCAAGTCTGCACTTTACAGAGTATATTCATTTCACTTTGTGAAATGGAATGCTTTTCTCGGTGTTACGGAACGTTTATTTAGAATTTTTTTTAAAAAAAAAAAAAAAAAAAAAACCTCTGGTAACTTGGCCACTAAGCAAACCATTTTTTTAAACTTATGTGATGTACATATTGTAAGGCACATAATATTACCTAAGACTCAATATTTTCCATTTTTATTATTTATTTAAAAATTGGTTTAGATTAAATAACAAAAATGTAAAACCTCGAAATACACTTAAGACACGCTAAAAAGTTTTAATGTTATTTTGCCAATAAAAATATTGTTAACTGTTAATTTTTATCATTTAATATATAAATTATTTATTAATTTAGTTATTATTTAATTTATTAACGTTTTAAGTAACTATGTTTAAAATACATGCGTTAAAAAACTGTTTGTACCAATCCCGCACGGATCCAGCGGGATCCCGCGGGATTGGCGCAAATCCCGCGCGGATCCCGCGGGATTGCAAACACTGCGGGATTGCAATCCTTAATCACCATATCCTTTCAATACTCATAGTGTCTCTGTTGTAGCTGTCTTACAGCAAATATAAGATCAACGGTTGACCTTCCTGGTATGAATCCATATTGTTCTTCCCTTCACTGCCTTTCAACCGTCGTTCTTATTCGGCTATCGAAAACTTTCTCATATATCTTGGCACAGTGGTACAACAGGATAATATCCCGGTAGTTCTGGCAGATAGCTCTGTCCCATTTCTTGAATATGGATACTATTATCCCTTTCCTCCAGTCATCTGGAATTCTTCCCCCACTCGCACCACCCTGCAGAGCCACTGTATGCCCCCTACTAAAGCAGCTCGTATCCTCTCCACGCTCACTTCATCCACTCCGGATACTTTACCTTCTCTTTACAGCGTCCTCCAATTCCTTCCATAAGTAATTAAATTCAACCTACTTCATATTTAGGAAAAAGTAGGGTTAAGATGAGACTACAAAAACTTTGGTTCTGATGCTAGGGAATTTCTTGTCCTTAAAAAGAAGAAGAAGAAGAAGAAGGGAAAGAAAGAAAGAAAAAAGATGTGTGTATTGCAACCATACGCCAGAAGTGAAACTTCCTTAGGCATTAAGTATAATAAAACACAACATTCATTTTCATCGTTTCCATCCCTAGTTTCGTTATTTCTGATGTAATAACTTCAAAGACACAACAGGTCTATGATAGGTGAAATATGAAAATTTGATAGTTTATTTTGAAAGTGATGTACACTCAACTCAACAGACGTTTATCGTGAATAACTTCAATTAATGGTTGTAAAAGTGTTTTTTCACACCTAAATTATATACAAAAATTGTGTTGATTGACCTCTGTTGTGTATCATATTTGGTGTCCGCACTATATCTGTTGCATGCAAAGTGTCACTTTTGGTGACTAGCATGCGTTAAGACGATTCATCACTTCGAAAAATTTGATCCTCAATTGTATTTTGAAACTGTTTTGTAATCAGTTTATGTTTCAGAAGGAGAAAGCAATGTTTAATCAAATCGGCCATGCCCTAGGGCCTAGGCAGAATTAGAACCAGCAGCCCTTGTAGTACATGGCCAGCGCGCTAGCCACTATGCTGCCGGGAGCGGGGACTTACGTGTATCTACTTCCTAACGCTCGTCAAAGGCGGTATAACATAACGGAGAGCACCGGTCTGGAAACGGTCAAAGTTTCATACTAAAGTATTTTTTGTGATATTCTAAAATTGTACTAATCGGAGCATTAGCCTGCTTTATAACACTATTTCATATGACACACGAAAATCTGATTTAATTATTTTAAACGAATAGGATAACGTGACTGCAAATTATATATTTACTATCTAGATAAATTCTTTCCGTGACTCTTTTTAGCGTACATTTTACGGTAGATCTTACCACGTGAGGTCATCTTCTTGAACTGTGTGCTACTAGCAACTTGTGGCCTTTGCTATCAAAGCCAAGCTTGATATTTAACCTGAAGGTTAGTTGGACCCTCTCGAAGAAGGTGAACTTAGTTTGGTATTGGAGGTAGGGTGTTCTTCCTATCTCCCCTTTGCCTTTCCAAAAACGGAGAGAGGATTTACAGTTTAATGTGGAATCCGAATCACGGAAGTTACTTAATATTACAGAGAAAACTAAGCCAAATATTAAGAACGGGTTAAGAGCCTATGGAATCCTCACCGAGACAGGGATTCGAACCAGGTACCTTTCGATATACGGTCAAACGCCTTAACCACAAGCCACCGGGCCATTCCACTTACTATTACTGCTACTTTAATCCTTATTAAAATCTCAGTTTTACAATTTTCATTGCACTGGAAAAAACCAATAGTTGTAAGAAAATATTCTTATTAATTGCAATACAGCTTATGCTCCACCGGGTATTTTCTTACAATTATGCAAATTTATTCTCCTAATTCTTTTATTGATCAGCACCATATCCGACTTTGTCATCTAAAAATTAAAAGTTACCCTCTCCATTACACCTGAATTCAATGGTTATTTATGGTCATAGTGTTCACTCCCTTCTACACTACCCTCGTAATTCTTCTGCCAATATCAATCCAGAACTCGTTATGAATGTATACCTGCCACATATACATTATTTCTTTACATAAACTTCCTGTCTTTGAATGATTCGCCTACCCAGCTGGTTTATCATTTACTTTATGCAGCAAAGTCAATGATGTGGCAAAAATTTGGGTGCGATTCGTTTCTAGATTAATTTTCTGGGATATTCCGAAATTCACGTGCAATAAATTAGAACGCTAAACCCACTACACGCCAAGATAACTAAATCTCACTTCTAATTTTAACACGTAAACAGCAAATTATAATTCACATACGTGTTCTTAACGTACTATTTGAACTGGCGTGGACTATAAGCTTTACGGATAGTACAGAGTATTATTCTGAGGATGGTAGTAGTATAGCTACGTATTTGCTTATTAAATAAATTTTGTTGAAAATTCCTGTGTTCATATCTTTGTTCCTGATTGATACACGGACGCATAATTACTGGAGATGTAACAGAGTGAAACCTCTTTCAAAAAGGTATTTGGTTGCTTACGATCATCCTTCTGCGTTAGGAGGTTAGAATATACGAAACAAAAAGACTCTCGTTTGTATTACAACCACATAGTAATAGTTACTGGTGTGTATCACGGTGTGTATAACAGTTCACAGCTCTTCTAAATCATTTACTCAATGAACGTGGGCACCGTTTAGGACTGCCCTAAACTCGCCACTTTTTGTCACATGACTGAAACACTGCCAGGATAATCCATTATCTGCAATAGACAAATCCCCCAACCCTCCATTTATAATTAGACCCAGAGACACCGTAGCGACATTTGAGAAAATATAATTAGCCTATGAAGTGAGGGGAATGCTATTACCAGGACTCTAAAACCAAAGGCCACATAATAATTCCCGACTGTCATTCGATTTTGAGATTCTGTACCCAGAATCCTAGATGTTAATCTCAACACTCGCTTATGAATATTAGAGTACTCCGTTCTTCTACATCATCGGTCGACGAGAGATATAGATCTGAACAGCTGTCACGCTACTCCTCCAGAACCTTCAGCCCCACTGGGAAGACATTAGTGTTCCTGAAGAAATGGCTATAGCTTCTGTCAAAGTGGTCACCAAAACGTCTGGTGTTCTGTCCTTAGCAAAAATTTACCTATCAACAGGGCCGGCGTTAGGGGGGGTTAAGCGGGGCAAAAGTACCCGGGGCCCGGGCCACCAAAGGGGGCCCCGCTGGCCTGGGTGCCTAAATAAATAGAAATCAAACACAAATTTTAAAATCTGCATCAATAATTTTGAACATTTTTGTATTAAAATGTTTTGAATATATTAAAAAAAAACAAAGTTTAAAATATTTTCGGTGGGGGGGGGGGGGAGTAGGGGGCCTAAGATCGCTTAACCGGGGCCCGAGAATCCTAGCGCCGGCCCTGCCTATCAATCAAGAAATCGCAGTTCATTCACGTAGAAACACATGCTCATAAATCGTGTGCTATCATGAGAATAAAGCTTTGTTTGGTTTCTTTCAGGTAAAATACATGCGATTTGCTGGTAAAACAATAAACGGCCCATCAAAATTTGTAGTATTAAATGAGAACCAACATTGTTGACCATATTACCTATTTTTTTAATATTATTAGGAGATATTACGACTAACAATCTTCCGTACTACCATAGAATGACATTTCAATATTTTCTGGTGTGCTGAAGTGAAATGCCTTACGTATCTTTTATGTATTAGTAAAGAGTGCTGCTCACTACTCGCGAACATTTTAAGTCTTTGTGAAGCAATTTATCGCCAAACAGAGAACTCCCCAGGCCTCTTTGGTATATTGACTCAGTACAATATACTCAAAAATAAATTTCGGGGGGGGGGGGGGGGGAGGAGGGACGATGGTGACAGCGAATCAGTTTCAGAACATCAGCTTGAAGTAATACGAGCAGGGCAATAATGAGATTGCTAAAGGACAAAGAATCAAGCACAATTCGCTCATACTTCGTACCGTAAGTGGTTCAACTTCTACACGTTACTTTTTGTTTTAAATTATTGGTGAGCTCTTTTTTGTGTATTTATCTTAATTCAGTGTACACTAAAATATATTATGAGTGGTGACTATCACAATTTTTGATCCTCTAATTTTATACGATGATAAGCATTTGGTAAGTACGCTGATCGTAATGTTCTTTATGTGGTTTCAGCGAGTGGTCGGTGGTTCACTTTTACTTATGTCTCGTTCTCCTACGTGGCTGCGAGAAATTCCTTTCCATCTGCTGACTTGTCGACATTCATCAGCTGCAGCGTGTTCACTGAAAAGAGTGTTCAAAAAAGTGTGAATCCGATACTTACCAGTATTGTAACTACGGACTGATTTATATTCTGTTACCTGGCATAATGAATGTGGTAAGTTAAAAGCTAAGGGTGGTGTAACATTAGAACTGTAACCAGTCACATATTAACAGTTCAAGAAACTCCCACAACATTACCGTCTGCCTACCAACCAAAATCATTACAGACACCAGGTACAGGGCGTTCGCCGGGAAACGCAACCCACTGTTAGCGCTACAAGGAAGAAACTGCTCCCGGCGAGCGAGCGCTCATCTTCCGGCATTGTTTGACCGTCGGCCGCGGACTATTTCATAATAATTACGCTTCATAAACTTGTATGTGCTAAGCATTTAAATGTGACGTAATTCATTAGCTTACCTTATAAAAGATGCTGGAAGTGTTGACCCTCTTGTGTAATGCACATTTCACATCTTCTGAACATTTTTCGAGACACACGCTGCCCTAACTGACTTAATGATTTTTTGGGTGACTGTTCTAGTCGAAAAGCGATATCGTCAATTTTCTCCTCTGTGAGAATACGGTTGACCGACAGTCTCTTTTTGTTAAAAAATGAACCCGTTTCTCTTACTTTTTTAACCAGACGCAGAATTGTTGATTTAGCTGGCAGTAAAGCGCCAGGAAATTCGCGACGAAATTTACTGCGACACTTTTTAAACGACTTCTTCTTCACATATGTATCGTAGAGAAATATTCTTTGTTGCAAACTGTAACGTACCATAATTTTACTCACACTCAAACACGGTACAGATTAGTAAGAGTATGAAGCCCCAACCAGCCAAACCGCCGAAGAAACGTTTTATTCACAACACTGATTAATAAGAGACTGAAGTCACAAACTAGCTACAATGCAAAGAAACCGTTCTTAACAATGTAAGGGTCACTGCGTCACTGCACTATTGGGGCAGCGGAGGTGTTAAACAGTGCGGTGATTCATGGCGCCGTGCAAGTTGCCGACGGCAACAGACTGGGAGGGTTGCGTTTCCCGGCGAACGCCCTGTATAAGAAACAAAACAAGACCTGGAAGTATACTCACGATGAACGTGTCTGTAGAATCCAAGAGGATCTGTCGCAACTCCTTCAACCTGCTGCCTCGTCTTCCTGAAAATAATAATAATAATAATAATTACGTCATAGATCTATAAAATCCTCAGTACAGTCATACGGAGTGACCCACAGTTTATTTGATAGAACGGCCAACAAGGCTTAGAAGAAACCGTGGACTCTTCGTTGAAATCGTTCTCGATGGCTTCGGACCATAATTTCTCCTCGAAAGATGAAACGGTATGGGCGAATAGGTGACGACATAAACCCCCATAATAATACAAGGTAAGGACAGTGTCTTAATCATCATACACCAATCATATGGTGTAAATGTCAATGGATTATAAGACAACATCCTACGTAGCCATCATATAACTTCATCCAAATTAGTGTATGAACATATAGATAAATTATTCATCCTTAACGAGAGCTAAACATGTTTACGGATTTAGAACATTCGTATTTGAAATATCTAACTAACACGTGATAATAAGATACATATGGCATAATTTTATTTATCTCATATAATCAATGAAGGTGGAATTATAAAATAATGGGCATAAATTCAAAATTTTAACGCTAAATCGGTAATGGTAGAAACGTATTTTTGCATCAGAACATTTTTTTTTTCTTTTTGCTATGGCTTTACGCCTAGTCGACGTCGAGGTCAATAGAGGCGGGATGCGACTAGGGACAAGGAACGGGAAGGAGTTCTGCCATGACTTTTTGAAGGAATCATCCCGGCATTCACCTGGAGTGATTTGGGGAAACTATGGAAAAACCAAATAAGGATGCCAGGACGAGGATTCGAACACGCGTCCTCCCGAATGCGAGGCCAGAGCGTTGATGCTCACCCACCAGGCTGTGTGCATAACTAAAGAGTACTTTCTGCGTCAAGAAGCAAAATTGTCGGATGTAAAATTGATGAGACGATTACTGTGTTGCTAGCAGTGGTGAAAACAACTATCACAAGCAGGTGGTAACTGATTTCTCTACATGAAAACATCATGGTTGAATTTTATATAACGCTCAGTTAAAGCCTCAGTTTGTAAGTACTCTATTACAGAACTCCTGGTTCTAGAATGTCTTAAAAATCTACGTTACGAACTGTATCTAAGTAGTTTTCTAGTTCAGACAAACTAGACAGTCGATTTTATCACATATAAAACCATGCAGAAAAATCTGTGAAAGATTAAAAACGTTATGCACAATGTAGTTCAGATGGTGTCCAATACAAAGCGGCCTTGAATATCACAACTGACGTAAGATGACTACAAAACGTAAAAAAACATAAGATCAATTCTCAAAAGTAATTAGGTACCAATAGGTGGAATTTCCAGTAAGGTCGTGCATGACGGTAACCGCCATGGTTTTTGCATATAATTTGCGCATCTAAAATGCTAAAAAAATGCACATAACATACTGAAACATTCGCATTTTATATGGTCACAAGCCAATGAGGAAGAGGCATGAAGCGGAAAGAATTTACAAGAATTTGCCCTAATAGTTTTGTTACTCTGCAGTTGATTGTTCCGTGCGTTATTGTACGTTTTACTAATAAGCAAGCTCACATAATATCATCAGAGTTGAAATGCATAAGCACTGAAGTTTATTCAGCTATACGAATGAGATATTACTTCTTAGAAACTAATGGTATTTTAATTTATATAAAAGGTCACATGTTAATTTATTTATTACTAGTGTTAGGCCATGACCGTTTTTTGCGTTTCGTCACGGGTCTAGAATAGTTCCGGTTTCTAGGATGAAAGATTATGACAGGTTGACCTGATTTGACATTATGTAAACTTGACCAGTGTTTCAGGGTGAATAAAATCTGTTGAGCTTGAAGAAATCAGAAGCATTAATAAAGGTAGGTATTAAATACGAAAAGGGACGATAGCGCAATCTTATAATTGCTTAAATAGAATTTTACTTGTATTTGGCCCTTAAAGTTCACTCTGCAAAATTTTAAAAAATCGTTTTTGCTTCGAAAGCATCACGTTGTTTTTTATAGAGACAGGGCAAACACGCATAATGTAATCATTGGTCATATTATCTGTAAAGGCCAGAGAACATAATACACATTCCATATTGTTAAACAGTTGACCAACTCCGAAGAAATGAATTTCCATAATACCCGATTCGGTAACATATTTGGTCTGATGTCCACTTAGAATAACCTAATAACTCACGTACAGCGAACATGAACAAAAGTCATTAACGAAAGTGGTCAGTAAAATCCCTAAAAAGCAAATAAACCGTAATGCATAAACTTTGGTCAAGCAACAACATTAGTGAACATTTTAATTACATTGAAATTTTTCTAAGCCGGAATGACAACTGTCATTCGCGGTTACAGCAGAGATCATGAGTAACGTGACACCGTTCTCCAGCCAATAGCTATTGAGGTGAGTGAGTGACCTTACGAAATTATATAGTAGATGATTGGATTGTTATTTCAATATTACCTAATTGAATTTTTGTGAAAATTCATTTCCAACCACAAAAAAGAAAGGTAAAAAAAAAACAATAAAATTATTTTTATGAAAATTTTCTTTCAAAAGTCCCGTTAACAAAAATAAACGTGAAACGTTGAATTAAAATACAAAGCACTCAGTATTGAAACAAAAACACATCCTGAAGTTGCCAACATTTTAAAATAATGGTGAACATGAGATTCTGTTATATTTCACATTGATTGACTGCAATCTCAGGACGGAACTGGCGTAAAAGGCTAGCAGAAAAACGTTTATCAGCTTTTTTCCTGGAAGTTGCAGCTGCATTCCCTAAAGCAATCTGCTGTAAGCGTTAAGGTTACTTAACCAACTAACACTTGGTCATCGTTGAAAACTTTAGGTTGTATAACAGTAATTGCTCCTGGACGCACGAGAATAAACAAAATCGCTCCAAATTCAGTTGAAATATTGTGATGAAATAGTAAACATTGTTTTAGCTTAACATTTTATTTATGCGCACAATAGAAATTACTAATCAGTACTTAATCGCAACACGTGTTAGCAGAAGCAAAACAGCCTATACTGATCGTCTGTGTTCCTGTGGGCAATGCACGTCCATCAGAGGAAGTGTTATTGCCGCAACTCCCTCCCCCGCACCGCTAGTACCGCATGGCTTTGGGCGTCCAGAAATTACGTGAGGTGAAATAGGGGGGCGGGGGAGGTTCCCAGCGAAATCTCACCAAGGGGAGGGGGGCGGGTCAACGGAAATCTCACGTGAGGTTTTCGAAAAAAATTTTGAACTGTATAGCTAAAAAAAAGCCTACAAAACTCGCGAAAGTCAATTTTTGGGGGGTTTTTCGACGAAAAGTGGGGGTGTGTAACCGGCTTTTGAAGGGTGAAACCTAAAAAAAAAAGTCTCAAAGGGTGATTAGTCGATTTATAGGGAGGGTTCTTACGGACCAGATCTAACCAGAGAAGGCGGGGGAGGGTGGGGGGTGTCCGGAAATCCGGAAAAACACCTCACGTAATTTATGGATGCCCCCACTTGTTAAACACTCGAGCCGACACATCTCCGTGTTTATGACGGGTTTCATTCAGCTCCACCTGCCTTTCTATGATCTTACTTTGTTTTTTGACTTTCAAAGCATCCAGAATTTATCGAAATTTGCTTTTATCGATCAGGAAATGGTCTTAATTTGTCAGCAGCAGTGTATTTAAAACGAAATTATATTACTGTGACTCAAGTTCGCTAGGTGGATAGCGGTATTGGTAACATCAAGGCGCCCCTCCCCATCCCCCTCCCACAGTAACTCTCAGTAACTCTGCAGGTCTATGCTTTGCATTCCTTCTGAACAGTCCCTCAATATCTTAACTATTCACTATAACAACGGTGGTAGAGCCATGACGTTACAAGGTAGAACACAGTGAATTTCAATTCTCTGTATATTCCTGACAGGCGTTAGATCAACGGAGGCTGGGAACTAGCACCGCACTTGCGACTCCGGTGCTGTTATTAATAGACAACCGCATAAATGCTAGTGAGCCACGTGCTATTTGGGTTATACTATAATGGACAAATATTTCGTATTTGGGAGGCCACACTTCAATTGCTTGCCACGAAAATCGGCACTCTACTTATTTTCAGTTTACTTATTGGAATTTAGCAGCGAGCAAAGTTGCCACTCGCGCAGCAAATGGATTCATTCATTTCCACTCATCGTTATTGCAGGTATAATAGAAATATTTACTCGAAAAATGGTAACTGCAATGAAAGACAATTGAAGCCACGTGACTAGCATAAAAATGTGAGTTTGTGTTTTATCTACCCATCCAGTCATAAATAAAGAGATGTAAAGTGGATTTGCTATTTAATTACTTTCGTTTCTTGGAGAGAATCATGAGACATTCAAGAATTTCTTCAAACTATTTCAAATATGTGGTCAAGCTAATTACATTTGCCAAAATTTTCTCAACATCCACTCTTTCAACTTCAACGGTGAGTCTCCTCTGATCATCATTTCCTTCGATTTCCTCATGGATAACGGTTCATAACTACCTTATCTACTGCTCCATTTATTTTCCGCAATTTTTTTTCATTCAAAACAAATTTTCCCTGTTTATTTTTGACGGGTACTGGACGCTGTTTTGTAACTTGCCACAATTATTCAGTTGGTATAACGCAAAACTATTTTGCTCGTACCTCCATAATCCGACGCAAACAAAGGTTAACAAATATTTGGAGCTAATGTTCTTTGTAACTGCTGACTTCTTATGTTTCGCATACGACAGCTTCTACATCGGCGTTGATCTTTCTCGAAATCCTCCACATTGAATTCAGCTGAACAAAATATCGATTTCGCTTTTTAATATTGCTCTTATCATTATCCTCAGCACTTCCATCTTTACTCACTACACTATCTCTCTCTCTCTCACACACACACACACACACAATTCAGTTGAATAGTGTTGTATTGATATTCTTCTATATTTTACGGTTTCTGGTAACTTCCTGCACCTGAGCAAACTCTCTTTGTTTTTCTGATTCGTCGGGAGACCTCCACACAGCAAAATACAGGGAGACTGTTATATAAGCTTCCATATTGTAATTACAGCTCTAAAACACAATGTGTATGGTTTTGATTGAGTACAGTAAGAGCAGCATGTATCAAGAAAAGTTATGAATTTAAATTGGCATCGTTGAGGCGTTGTAACTATTATATGTTTTGTTAATAAAAAATTTGATTGACAGGATGAAAGAGAAACAATTGCCATAGATTTCTCCAAGAAAGTTTATTGAGCTACACAATAATCTAAACCATACGTATGATACAGTAACATATTCTGTATTATGTATAGAAACTGAGATGCATGGATGATGGGCAGGTAGAGACGACACTAATGACCTCGATGTCGAAGCGCCCTACAGGTCCCCTCCCCCCGTACCCCCTCCCTGGCTAGAGACGAGCATGCAGAGAGGTACACTGGGAAAAGCTGCTCAGTACAGGATCTCTGCACTACCACAAAACCGCAGGTTTCTCCTAACATTTCACACACAAAAAGCTCTTAAATTAACGGTCATATAGCTGTCTCTTAAGGTAAGTTAATGTATTATCACTCGTAATGCAATATTCAATCTTTATGTTTTTGCATTGTTGATGCAATAGTTTCATACAGAAGTGGACATCGGTAGGTCTCAGGCCAAATGCCAACTTTTTGTTAGTTGTTTGTAGAAGACATCAATTTTATTTTTCACGCTTCGACAACCACGCAGTATATGAAGGCGGAGAAGATGTGGTAGCCGAGCGTGAAGAAGGTGAAAGGCGATTCCAAGACTACTCCCACCTAGTGACGTATTCGATACAAGTAAATACAAGTAAGTATTCGATACTTTGTTTCCATACCGAGTACTTTTCGTATTTGAATTACTTCATTCGATACTTACTCGGTATCGGAAGAAAAGTACTTGCATCGAATCGAAAGTATCGAAACGCATCCGGTGTTAAATTCTAAACGAAACAACCCTGCTATGCCCACTCAGTCACGCCTGCCAAATTAATTTTCCGCTGACGTCAAGTAGTTAGCATTGAAAATCAAACAAAATCAGACAGAACAGGCAACTGTCACAGACATTCTAATCTCAAAGAATTTGTTTTAGGTCCCTATTTCATTGTGACCCACATTTCGCTATGGATGGCCTATGGTCGCTCCCGCGCACCTCCACAAAAAAAACTAAAAGGTATGGTTCATGAGCAACCAAGTAGCCCTCGTGAATCGGAAGAAGCTGCTTCAGCTAGCGTTTCACAGGAATATCATTCTGGAAACATCACAAAGAGCTAGCCAATTGCCACAAAAATAAAAGAAACGCTCCGTAGTGTCTCTTTACTTGTCAAACACTGTAACGTTTCTAAAAAACCAATCCAATTACACAATGGGAAGAAATGAAACTTATATTGTCTCTATAAATACGCACAGTAATATCTTATTGTTGTAGCAACGTCAGAACCGAGTGAATGTTTTTCTATGGCAGGTGCAACAATGACAAACAAAAGAAACAAGCTATCCCCAAAATATTTGGAACATTTGCTTTTTTTGGAAATCTTCCAAAAGCGGACTTTTTTGTTTAAAAGTTTAAAATTATAATAAATAAATATTTAAAGATAAGACAAAACATTCAAAGTTTCCTTACAATGTGCAATTTAGTATAATTTTAATAAATAAATAAAAATATTTACTGAGTGTTATTTGATTTCATTACAGTAGGCAAATAAAATAAATAATTCAGCAAAATGTCACGTATGTTCTTACATTTGGACATTAATGTAAAAAAAGTATCGATATGAGTAAGTATCGATACTATTGCAGTACTCATATGAGTAAGTATCGTAAGACAATTTGAGTATTACTCATCTGAGTAGGTATCGATACTTTGATGTTATCGGAAAATCACTACTCCCACCTACCATCAAATCCCTACACGCGACTGTCACCTCTAGGGCTTGCAAGTGCATCTTTAAACACTACTGGTGCCCCCCACACCGCTCATGTTTGTCAAGAATTTAGAAGGTTTTAATGTTTTAGAGTGGAATATTTCGAGGGTAAAAAGTACCCATTTTATCCCCTGCCAAGTCAGCAACCCGCCAGTGAAAGACCCGTAAAAAACCGGTTCACACACTAAATATGTTGCATATAAATTATTTATTGCTGAAAAAGCTGAATAATGTGTCGTATTCTGGAACATTCTAGTTCATTCAAGAACATTCTTGAACATATTAGTATATTCTAGAAGGTTCCAAATATTTTGTTGAACACTTTGGTCGAAATACGATAACGTCTTAGGTCTAGCACTTTCAACTACCATATCTCCCGCATCCCCTTATCTAACGACATGCAACCGCCATAGTGCACGATGGGAGACTCAGGGCTACTTCCACACAAACGCCGGTGGTCTGCACTTAGTAGTTGTAACTGCAAAGTGAGATATTGGGACATACACGTCTATTACGTCGACCACCTTCAACCACCATAACTCACACACCTCCATAGCTACCGACATGCAACCACCATAGAGAACGACGGTAGACTTGAGGCTACTACCACACACAAACACAACTGGTTTGCGATTGGTAGTTGTGGCTGCAAGGCGAAATAAAGGGACATACACGTTCAATCGATTTCGGATTTAACTTCAAGTTGCAAAAATTCTCTGTCCCAATTGGGTACATGTTTATGTTTTGCAACGACTGATGCGGAACGAGTGAATATTTGTACCTCTGTCACTCGGGCGCCTACGATACGTGAATTTACACAGAAATGCAGTACTTTACAACGCTGCTAAATAAGTAGCTGCAATGTAAGAGAACACACGAATGAGTTTGACTTGCTTGTTTTTATTTTTCAGGATAATCTCCTTCAATCGTTGTACACTGTTCGCAATAATTACGCCATCATACCCTGACTATAAAATTGCTGTCGAGATCGGCATTCTTAGCAAGTACTGTTCATTATTATCCGAAAAATTGAGGTTTGAAGGAGACTGATGTTAGAAGAGCCAGGGACTTCAGAAACTAAAACTTAATTTCAGGAAACAGTTAATATGTGGGCATGAGCGTCATCCCTGTGAATGCGGACAACTTTTACCGAGAACCTCTCGTTTATACTCAACTCCTTTGCTACTGCCAATACATTTGCATAATACTCGTCTAATGTAGTTCTCCCTTTCTTCAGGTAGTCGGTAAAAATTACGAACTATTGTTGTGTGCATTAATGAAGCCATTTTTACCAACAAAACCATGTAGATTTAAAATCACTGACGATGCCTCATTTCACAAGAATGAAACGCTTCTGAGATTGAATAGCTTAAAAAAAAACTGAAAGCAGATTTTTGATTAGTGACTCTGTAATATAGAGCTCATTATCTTTGCAGAAAACAGAATATATTTCGTTTTCGGAAAGTTTCCACATAATTGATGGCACCGCTTGCAATGGACATGAATAACTGCGTCTAATAAGTCAATTTTTGTGTACATATCGGGTTTGGAAATTATGAAGGTAGTACACCGATGCTTAAAAAATTCAAAAGCTGCATGATTCCTAAAGAAACTGCCAGATGAAAATAAAATACAAAAAACTCTAAACAGGTGCGATACTATATTACCAAGATAAAAAAAGAGTATTTATTTTCGTCAGTGTTACTGTATTCTTTTATGTGATTAAATATTTTGACAGAAATTCTGAATGCTGCATTTCTAGTATTTTTTCCCATGTATTTACCTTGAAATCATACAGATAAAAGCCTGTTAACTGTATTTTCATCTTTTTTTATTGCTATCCTCCATGCTTTGTGCGAACGTCGTCGTGTTTTGTTTTTCCATGAGTTATATCAAATCAATGAATAGCAACGGGTAGGTTGTACGATTCCATCTCACACCTAAAGCGTTTTTATTTAGCGTTTATATGTCTTCTGGCGTCAGAATACGAAATTAACGCACGACGTCTATACAGCTGTTTAGTCGAATGGCAAAAATATATTGTGTTGTACAATATTTTAAAATCAATCCTTCTGGAAACAGGTTAAATAACGCGCCGTATGATTATGTTCCGGACGCTATCACTCTGGTCTTGATATTTACCTTCGTAAGCTGTTAAACATTGCAGGGTTTATTTAGTGTTTGGTTTACACCATAAAACTGCTATTATTGTTATACTGATTCTTCTACGATGGAAACAAACTGGCAACCCATTCCTTGTTACCCGCCACTGATTCGTTTCAATCAGTTACACAGTTATTACGCATTCTGTTCATCTCTTAATCGTATTTACACATATGAAAGAAGGGAGTCTCCAATGTTGATCGCTTAGCCATTGTCCGTTTCAGTAGCTTCATGTATCACTTGGAGCAAGCAGACCAACTAACCATTTTGCTAAATTCCGATTAAAAATGAATTCCTCGGATCAGATGGAATAGGCCTATAATGTTTCTCTTATTTGTTTATTTGATAAAGTTAGAAATATCTCAGTACTTTTGCGAATTAAAAGAAAAAGAATTACAACTGTTATCAACTTTTAGTAACTTTAACATATCGATGCTCAATGGACTATATTTTCTTTCAGTTTTCTTGCTTTCCGAATCCATTATTTTTTATCTGGATAAGATAACAGAGAATAATTTGAAATTTAATCTGTTTTGTTGCATTACGAAACCGACTAGTTACTGTCGTTAGACGTTTTCTACTGTGTAATTCCGTTGGCTCACTCCGTCCGCCACCGTCGGCGTGGTTAGGGAGTTTCCATTAATTACGTGGGATGTTTTACCGGAAATACGGACCCCCCCCCCCCCCCTCCCTTACCGAGAGAGCTATTGGCTGGAGCTCCGCTTGACTTAGGCGATGACGCTCGATATGAGCCGACGCGAGCCGATTAAATTATAAGACGTATTTTAGTCTCTCTTTTTCATTAACTTTCCGCAGCATTTCATTTTAAAATAAATGCATCAATTTAGTTAAAAACCTGTGGTAAACTTTTGAAAAAATATGGAATAGATTCAATGGAACCAATTCCGTCAGTGCCAGTTTGCAGTCCGAATTGTCACGCTGCTAGACCGTCTTTAGGTGTTATTTACATCGGCCATCAGACTTAACATTACATCTGAATTGAGCAAAACGGTAGTGATGGTTTTATATAACGTTTTATTTGCTTTTTACGTTGCGTGCGTGTTTGCTGTAGCTGTGGTCAGATATTACGTGTATTTGTTCATTGCGTTGGTTGTGAATTTCTTTATTGTGATTTTATATATTTATAAATTAATAGAATTGTTACTGACATGATTTTAATCGCATTCCAGGCCACATCTGTGGAATTTCTAGACCCTTGACTATACCCACACGGTCGTCGTCTTACACATA
This sequence comes from Vandiemenella viatica, assembly GCA_031002005.1. Classification (NCBI taxonomy): domain Eukaryota; kingdom Metazoa; phylum Arthropoda; class Insecta; order Orthoptera; family Morabidae; genus Vandiemenella; species Vandiemenella viatica. Next base: position 344,558,482 of record CM061920.1, on the reverse strand, counting down.
GTATCATTAGACACAGTATTAGATATACCCCTAGAAAAATTGATTTTTAAATTCGCCCTTTTGTACCAAAGATTCTAGCTTTAAGTTTTTTTTTTTTTTTTTTTTTTTTTTTTTTTTTAAACATATACTTTTACTTTTTTTGTACACTTTAATGAATTTTCAATGCAGTTTTGGTATCTCATCTATAGTTAACGGATTCCTTGAAAAAGTTCTTTCTGTAGGTGAAGTTTTGAAAAAGTTCTCGGCCATCACTGAAATGATTGCTGTATTCATAGAACACATAAATCTTCGAAAGTTTGTTCACAAAAATGTCTTTTGTAAAATTAGATGTCAGATTTTATAATAAATTATTCGCTGTTCCATGCTTGGATGTACCTTCACCTCACTCATAATAGACAAACAATTAAAACTGGTAACGAACAATTCTAATTGGTTAGTACTTTCTTCAGTGCCTGACAGAGTGATACCTCGGTGGCTTTGTTGAATTCTAATTGCATTTTAAATTCATATATTTTCCGCACAGGCAGTGATATACTGAATAATGATTACACATAAGAGGTTAATTGTCAGGCACACTTCCAATACACCATTACGCTCTATGTTTTACTGCGTTTTGAACCACGAAACTCTCTAATTGCTTCACGGTGGCCTTTTGTTGAACAAGGAGACTACACATCACACAATACTTTTTCCGAACTTTTCTCCCTTACATCCTCCTCTCTTGTCTTAAGCTGCCACTCTCGTTTCTAACAAATCTAACCTCTTCTGCCTAAACCATGTTCATATCGTTCTTTCTGGTGGTCCATGTCACTACATAAGATCAAGAACGTTTAGTTAGTGTGATAGATTGCTCGATTACACTTTAATCACATTTCCATGTTGTATATTACACATTCTATGACGCCTCTATAAGGATTTTCTATAGTCTGGTATTTATTCATCAATGGATGTAATTTGGATCCATGAATATGATAACAAGCATATAATCCTATCAGTTTACGTTGGATGTTGCGATGAACATTTACTATATATATGGTACTGGTACACTATCCCGATAGACTTCTTACACTTCAACACAAGCCGCGATGAACCGATCCCTGTGGTGAGTAGCAACGTTCCAGAAATCCAGATTTCGGTCGCTTCCCGAGATCACTCCGGAATGCTGTTTTAAAAGGCCATGGCCGAATACCTCCCCATTTCCTGCCTCCCATCGGTTGCCAGCACTGATGACTTTGACGTTGACAAAGGAAGTCCTAGCTGATGCCATTTTTTTTCAGCGTCCTATGCTTATTTGTAATCTTCTGTGTTTCCATGCATCTAAATACTAGAACTTGCACACTTCTTATTTCTCCACATAACAAAATATCTTCTCTCCTAATTGCATTTGAAATATTATTATTCTGGAAGTAAATCTGAGACAGTCATAGAAGGCAGCTTTCAGAATCGTAATTAATTTTCTCCTGAGTTCCTTCACTGTGTCGCTATTTGACGGTATCGAGAATTGCCTCTATCTTGTGATATCTGAATCAACGTCATTTCGTCGTTGATGAAAAATTCAACACGCAGTATGTGTGGGCATGACGATAAGCCCAGCATCGATTACAAAATTGTGAAACATGGCTAGAAAGGAAGAGCTTGCGGTTCAGGAAAATCCGTTACATAGTTCACTCAGCAGGAAACTGACTTCATTCTTCTAGTTTAGATGTCGCTCATTCAACAGTAGATTTTTTTAGGGATAAGTATTACTACTTTTGATGAAGTTTGGTTAACTTTGGATTACTCCAGAACTTTTACTTTCTACGTACTGTACATGATAGTCTATAGAAAAAAGGGTTTTAGGCTGGTTGGGATATCGAACCTGCTTCTTCATAAATGCCGTGCCCTAGCATTATCGGTTCACCAACCATGCTTAGTATAAATTCTGTAAGCATTTACATCGGTTCCAATCTTTGTTATATGGTAAAGATTTGTATTTACTTTCTCGCAGAACTTCAGTATTCGATTCTTATGTCAGAACACGCAACAGTTGTGTTTAGCTGTGTGTTAGTGCGTTATTTTGTATGTTGCTTGCCATCGGTACAATGTACCGGTTCTCCACGCTTACAGTATGAATGACAACAGGAATATAAATTTGTATCACACAATGCTTAGCCTCAGAGCAGGGTTTCCGTGCGGACATATTTTTTACGTTGTAGCCAGTTGTCACTTTCTACGCACTGTAGGTTGTTTAAGAGCGCATAAAGTCATTGTTTAGTGAAGAACAGGGTAGTATAAATGAACCAGCACCTCCAGCCCCCTGAAACAAAAGAAACTGTGTGTGTGAAGCCTATATGCAGTGATACTACAGTTTACTGGTTTTATCATTGCGCTACATCAGTGGTTAACTACACTTAAATGGACCTTCAAAAGCAATATTAATTTGCAAGAACAAGCAAATTAGATTGCATCGTATAGCCATCCTTGCTGGGGATTCAAACATTACTACCGAACTTGATCGTGTTGGTACCCTTAAAAGATGCTTGGATGGGTTCATTATTCGGCCACCAAACCATTGTTATTACCGCCAGTAGTTAAAAGGTTATGGAATAAAACAGTTCTTGCTTAGGCAAAGTTTATATTCTTGAACTCTGAGTAGCACAAGTTATGGTACTAGAAATACAGGCATCGATACTATCGTCTCCTTGAATTTAGATTGCAGGACATCACTCACACACACACTGATCGCAATCTTTCAGAAAATACCCGCTAAATTTGAAAGACCATTCTATGGTATCCCGGAATAGAACCAGAGTCCACTGTTCTGATCGTTAATAGAAAGTTTATAAACATATAGAACTTCTCTAACTTTCCCGTTTCACCACTAGTAAAATCTTCGAAGTCTCTACTCTCCCGGTTCGCTGCCTCGACTGCCTGCTTAAGAACTGCTCCACAAGTGAACGGTGATTGGTTTTTTATAGCCTCGGCTAATATTTAGCTGACGTATTCTAGAAAAATGGTGTGTTCTTGCGGGGAAATACTCTTCTCATTTAAAAAAAAAAAGTTTTACGAGGTACGTTATTCTTACTCGGATTTTCCCGAAATTTTTCTATCGTCTAATATGATTTATTCCCAGTCTTTTAAGTTATTAAAAACTTTTTCGTAATTATAATCGTTTAAGAGCTATTAATTCCTAAAAATCACACATGGTGACAGTGCTGCCGTTTCTACGGATTTATCCGTAGATCTACGGATTTTTATGAAATGTTTGGATTTTCGGATTTAGTTAAAATACCTACGGATTTTTGATACTTTTTATTATTTGTTGATTTTTCCTTACATTGGTGTTTTGTGTTAAAATTTTGAGCGTATAGTGTTAATGAATTACTGAATTGTAAATAATTGCGAATCATTTCCTTACATCCGCTAGTGAGGACCAACGATGAGGTAAAGCTCATATTTTGTTTGGTTACAATTTTTATAAATCTTTTATTTATTTATCTTATGGCCATAGCACATAATCTTAAAAGACCGTAACACAAAACTATCGGCTCACTCTTTATGCACGGTGACAAGCTCGTTAAAACGGCTTACAAAGCAGTGCCTTCCGAGAAGGCTTACCCCTATCCGAGAATCAAAGGGTTCTCAGTTTTTAACATTTCCTGTTACAGAAGATATGCTATATTTAATGTTAACAAAGAAAATGTATGGTCACTATGGAAAAATAAAAAAATCTACTCGGCATAGCGGCAGCAGTGATGAAAGTGGCGATGTATAAAATATGTTCAGAGATATTTCTTACTCCCAATGTAGAACATATTTTTGTAATTTTAAAGACCTGGAAATAAAAAGTATTCATAATTTTAACTCTCTCTTCACTAATTATTGTTTCAGTCTTTTAGTTAACGAGTCTCTAGATTTTTGTACCAAATCTACTGAAATTTTAGCGGCCATCTACGGATATTCAAAGCATGGTGACGTTTCGTTTTGCTTCCTTTAAATTTCAAGTTTCCTATAAACTGTTATAATATTATCAAGAAATAAATTTTTCTCTCTCATTTAAGCCTACTTTTTTCTTCCTACCTCTTTTATTTAAAAATTTTAAATTCATTAACTCACTAAAAAAAGTATTTAAATTTTCCTTATCTTACTTAAACTTTATTCAGGATTCATTTAGCTATGCTGACAATAAACTGTGATTTGGAATAACTCTTTCATTTATTGACAATTTTAAATTACATGCTTTCTCCTTTGTTCCCTCCAACCGCATGGCAACATACGATTTGGAAATTGAAAAATCTCTGTAATGGAAATTTTAAGCCTATACATATCACATCTCAAATTAAATGTAATTTCAAGCATTATTAGTGAACATGTAGGCAAGAAACTGGATTAAAATAAATTTTTCACTTTTAGCTTTTTTTTTGTTTCTTTCCGAAAATGGCTAGAATTCGATCTGAATAATGTTTTATTATTAAGAAAATGATTTAAAAAATTATTCTCGTATGCAATAGGCCTCTTACTAAATGGTTTAGGCAAGATAATGTACATATAGCAAGGTTATGTTCAGAGTTATTACGAAAATGATTATAAAAGTTATTTCCTATATAAATTATGTGTAACAGGCCTCCTGCTAAACAGTTAGGGAAGATAATATGTAGATAACAATGTCCTCAGAAATCAGCGGTATAAGATATACGAAACTGAACGCTGGAAAGTATTATATATTTTTGGTAAATATTGTATCTTTGGAGGGTGAAAAAAATTATTCACTTCGAAGTCTGAACACTAACTCCTTCAAAACGAGCCATCTTCAACTAGCGGTTCCCCCACTTAAAAAAAAAATAATTTCAATAAGGTTTCTTCGTTTAAGCCCGTCGTTCTGTCGTGATCCAGGTCATGACCTTTTTCTAAAGATTTTGATATTACTTAACATCAATATATCACACGGAGATGTGTCAAAATATTTGTAAGTTAGTGATTTAGACAAATATTACGTTAAACTATAAAACGAGACTTACATGTGAGTGTTCTGTCATTTCAGATCGAATGAAAATCCTACATGCGTTCAAAACACTTAGTTACTTGTTGAGTGTCGGTGACAATTTTCTGAGCGAGAGAAAATTCATGAATCTGTATTTAAGTCGCCCGCATTTTCCATTGTTCATTCGTCTCTTTGAGAAAGATTAAGCTGCCGTGAAATCACTAACGTTCACTTTGGTAAGGTTAATTAAGAATCAGCAATTTCTGCTGTAAGTATAGCATTGCATAAACGTTTCATAATAATCATTAATAGATTCGTAACTGAGAATAAAAATATAATTGAAACTTTTATCAAGCTTATGTAGCATCCAGAAGATGAATTTTAAATACTGCACTGATATGAAGACTTACATAGTATACAGGGTGGGGCATTTAATATGTTTTCTGGAAATATTTCGGAAAGAAAGCATTTTAACAAACAATAACCTACATAAAAAATAATCGTACAGTAGGGGGCTACAATTATGTGATATTGGTTTTTTCACAGGTGGCGCTGTTGTCGTTACAACAAGGTCAACTTAATTCTTTTAAATGGGAACCCCTATTTTTTTTTTTTTGAAGATTCCCATTCCTCATGAAAAAATAAAGATAGTTTGCTTAACTCACTTTTCTGTTAGCCTCACAGATGGCGCTGTAATCGCGAAAAATGAATATTCGCGTTTTTTGTGTATAATTTTAATTATTGTTTAAATAATTACATGTAATTTTCATTCTGTAAACATGAAAGGTAATTTTAAAGGATAATGACGAAATTGATTTTTTAAATGCTTTTTCTTACTTATTTGCAGCCATGTCTACAGCAGGTGCTCAAAAAGGTGACCATTTACTTCCAGACATTTTCTGACCCTTTGCAGAAATGATGCCTGAACAGCTCGAAGTGTGTCAGAAAATGTCTGGAAGTAAATGGTCACCTTTTTGAGCACATGCTGTAGTGGCTGCAAATAAGTAAGAAAAAGCATTTAAAAAATCAGTTTCGTCATTATCCTTTAAAATTACCTTCCATGTTTACAGAATGAAAATAACATGTAATTATTTAAACAATAATTAAAATTATACACAAAAAACGCGAATATTCATTTTTGGCGATTACAGCGCCATATGTGAGGCTAACAGAAAAGTGAGTGAAGCAAACTATTTTTATTTTTTCATGAGGAATCGGAATCTTCAAAAAAAAAAAAAAAAAAAAAAAAAAAATAGGGGTTCCCGTTTAAAATAATTAAGTTGACCTTGTTGTAACGACAACAGCGCCACCTGTGAAAAAACCAATATCACATAATTGTAGCCCCCTACTGTACGATTATTTTTTAAATAGGTTATTGTTTGTTAAAATGCTTTCTTTCCGAAATATTTCCAGAAAACATATTACATGCCCCACCCTGTATAGCATTCATTCGTTTTACTATTTAGGTTCAAGTTCATGAAATCAGTGTTTGAGACTACAGTAATTCGACAATTCCTCGTGCGTGATTTTCTTTGAAAGGTCGAAAGTGTGGAAGATTAACATTTTCATTATTGGAGCCTGTAGAATACTTACCGAGACAGTGATATGTTGGTTACGAATGATGCAAGTAGCATCTATCAACGTGCGTATTTTTTCAGTGGATAGCAGTGCCCAATCAGCAATAGTGGTCAGGGAGTTGAGCCGCTGATGGAGCAGCTAAACCAGGATGCAACATTCATGGCCAATCCCGTGCAGGATTACCACAGACTGGGCGCGCCCAGTAGATCCTGTATGATTCGGTGGCATTAGGAAGATTGAGACAGGCACACAGCTAAGAAAACCGGGAGAGTGTTAAGAGGAGACAAATGTGTGTCCGAGGTTCAGACCTTGATTACGACAGCAATATGTAGCTCACTTTCAGTTCTGAACGGTTTTGCTGTATATTATCAATTAAAAAAATAGCAGCACGTAATGATTCTTACCCCGAAAACAAGTTTACTGAGTTTTAAAAAGTTTGGTATTGCAACAAGTTAAACCAATTAATATCATAATTGAGGCATACAGGAGGTCAAAATCATTCAGAAACAAGGAGACGAGATATTGAAGATTGAAGTAAATAACTTCGCGTTAAATGGAAGCTCAGTTATTTAGCAAAAACAAGCAGCACGGCTGAATACTCCCCTTTAGGAATGACCGGCATAAGGATTAATACAGAAGATCTTCGAATAACTGTTTACAGACTGCGGGTGCTACAGAAATTCAAACCTATGACTTCACACAACTCTTTCAGCCCATCTGTGACTGAATGTTACTCGATGAAACGTGTAAAATTGGACTAACAAACTCAGTAAGTCCTTCGTTTAACTAAACATCTGCTCTGGTGTGGGAGTCTCGGTTCATTCTCCATGAGGGAATGTTTCCAGACAAAAGTCAATCTGAGCCAGTCAGATTTTATGCTGTTACCGAAACATTACATTTTTAAGACGTTGATTCCCGTTATCTACTCATGCTGTAGCGTACCTACATATGCTATGGTGTTAGTTATTATTTTCTGCTATCAATCTCTCGAATTATATAAGTGAGTTCTCCACTTTTCCTAATTTCTTCAGCTATATGTACCGTAAAATCTGCTTTATTAATATGTGCAGTTGGAAATTTAGATAGATAATATTTCAAACTGAATTTAATGGTTCATAACAAAAAGCTGCAACAATCTCTTAATTTGTTCTTTTAACAATGATGTGTTCCTGGCAAAACACGAATAAGAAGGGAAGAAAAAAGCAAAGAGTAACGGATCCCCATACAGCTTTTATTTAGAGCCGAATAACCAATTATTCCAATTACTGAAAAAAATCAAATGAATTTTTAATAACAAAAAAAAAACAAGAAATCCGCGTTTCTTGGGAAGCATATCTTTCAGTCAGATCAGTTTTTACTATTGCTACACGTTTTTCTAAGCATCTAAAATGTTTTATATGACAAATGGCATTCAAGAGTATCTAGGTTCGAATCAGGTTATCTAAATTTCCCTTTTTCATTATTTCCGTAAAATTCTCCTGACTGATGGAAGGAAAGTTTTTTTTATCCTTCTTTTAAATGATCATGACCGGTAACTTTATCATTCACTGTGAACGCTCCTCTATTTTAGACAACATTTAAATCCAGAAAAGAAATAAGCACACGCTAGACTGGAAGTAATATGACTGATGTTATTACACGGTATAGGTTGTCTGCGTAGCAGGTGGGTGCGTCTCACAGCTGAAGCACAGTATGGAACCGTTCGTTGCCTGGTGGATATGGAACAGTGTAGGAATGAATACTCCGTCCAGATGCGAGGTAAGTTACTGCCCGATAACAGCTCCACAGATTGAGTCCAACTCACGCACAAGACCTAACGACTGATCAATATTCCCGTCGGGTAGGTAATCCTTACTGTATACCCTCTATGCATCAAGATTTCCAGGCAACAAATTCGGCTGATTCTTTTTCAACCAACGCCTTCTTACACATAAAAGAATAACACTAACCATTGTAGTTTTTAATCGTAGCCAGTCTCTTATAAATCATCATTAGAAATTCAATCAAGAGTTAAAATGATATTCTTTTATTATTTATTACATAACCTGTTTATTAATTAGGAGGTTTTAGCATCTTAAATGCATTACAATTATATTAACGTAATGTTTGAGCGCAATACGGGCAACAATTAAATTCTACATCTGCATATATACTCTGCAATTCACAAAATTATGGGTGGCAGAGGGTGCTCAGCACCAAAGCTAATCTCTTTGTTGTGCATTCCAATCCCTAATGGTACGAGGGAAAAAAGAATTCATATAAGAATCATTGCGGCACCTTATTTCTCTAATCTTATCTTTCCTGTCATTCCGGCTCAAATAGGTTGGTGGACGAAGTATTTCACTACACTCGTATGTGAAAGGGGGAGTACACATGTTTACCAATAAGTTTAAACAAGTTGATACAAGAATGTCTGACGAAACTATCAAATTTCACTCAACCAAAATTCTTCCTGAAAATTTACTGCCTTATTTTCCTTATGTTTTAGACATCATTTCGTTGTTAGTATTTACTGAACAATAAGTTTACTGTGTGAATTTAGAAAATCAAGATGGCCATAAGGTAGAAACATCTTAATGACTTCAGGAAGATCAAAACTTCTGCGATTGGCTTTTTCGGTCTCATTAGCTATAACCATAACTGCGTTGGTGACAACTGTTATAAATCAACATTTTTACTTAAAATCAGAGAGTGGGTATCGTATACACACTACTTTCGTTCACTGCTTAACGAATCGAACAGCGGTATCGCATCGAATTTTGCCAAAAACTTGGCGCCACTTAAACGGAGTTCTAACTGGCTTTCGTTGATGATGTCATGACCATCGCTACAATATCACCAGAGATAAAGACCGAACCACTTTCCGATTGCACTCAACAAGCCGACATGACAATACAACTGTCCAAGTATAGCATGTAGGATCTATAAGCTATTTTGACCGCAAGCGCTAAAGCGGTTCCATATTGGACACAGCCTGATATAAAATGCCCATAATCAAATCTAACTACAGTTTTTAGGCCGTGTTTTTGTTTACCTGGAACATACTGGGATCGTCTTTAACCACCGCCTCAAAAACTGTTTTACACCGACAAAATAACACGAAACACATTCGAATGAAGACTACACAGTTCTCATACAGATAAAACCACCCACTAACTACTCTCCCTTGCGTTGGATCGTCTTAATGACCTCGACAGGAGTACTGAAGCAAAACTAAGTCTGAGAATAGAGGGGCGATAGATGTTGGTGCAGTATACTATTTTCAGCTAGGATATCATAAGGTACAATTTTTTTAAATTCGTTTCAGAACTGCAAACAATGAAGCAGAAGCTAGTGATATGTAGGTTTCTGCAGTACAGAACATCTTAATCACCCTGACGGTTGCTTATGGGGAAAAATACTGCTGAAATAGAATTCACTTCCGTCTACCCGTTATTAAATGGATCTTTCCAGTATTCTTCCTGGCTAAAGATCCCATCCTGTGATTTGTTAGTGGCAATCTTCGGTATTTTGAATGAGTGCTGAAGATACATAGCTTTAATTGAATTGCGGATAGTAAAGTAAAGGGTAAACGATTTAAGTAAGATTCCTCTACTTGTAAGCTCTTTGCTAAAGTGTCCGATTGAATATTGAGGTCACCGGTTCGAATCTGTTGTATTTACAGGCATTTAACCTTCACCTCTGGCGAAACTTTCTTTGGGTGTGCGAAGCACGATGTGAAAGTTCCGTGTTTCGGATTCCGCGTTAAATTGTAGATGCTGTAGGAAAAAGAACTATCCGTTCCACCTCTGTTATCACCGGGCTGACGCTAAGATCCAACCAACCTTTTTCTTCATCAGGAAAGTTGGGACATCACCAGCGTAAACAAATTTTGTCGAAGACGTCTCCGGTAAATCGTTTGTGTACTAATCGAATAGGAGGGGAGCCAAAACAGATCTTTGAGGGAAGCCATCATTTACTTTAAACATTCTGCTTTTGTCATTATTAGAGTATATGTGAAAGTATCTATTGCTCAACATAATGTTAAGTATGTTCGTAAGTTTTCGACATGGGATAAAACTCACGAATTTCAAAGAAGACCTACTCGCCAAACAGTGTCATAGGCAACTGATGGATCCAAAAAGGCAGCCACGCTAACTGATTTATTCTCATATCCTTTTTCAATATGAGAGGGCGATCTAAGTTGCTTCACATTCGTAGGTATAACCTTCAATTGTCCTACCCGCATTTGTGTGGTGCTACGAAAGCAACAGGGAAGAGACTGAACTGTTTGAATAGACCTCTCGGTCAAAAAAAAAAAAAAAAAAAAAAAAAAAAAAAAAAAAAAAAAAAAAAAAAAAAAAAAAAAACTGAAGGTCCTTTTCAGGACCCACAAGCTCGTAGAATTGGATCATCTCTTCGCATTTGTCAATTTAGTATCGAAGGAATAAGTCAAACGAAAGGTAAATATATTCAATAACTTAAAAATGATTGTGATACATACGAAAAACTTAGAGCACTAGTTAGTTCCTGAAGACAGTCGAGTTGGCTGTTTTGCAAACGATTTTCCTCGATCATTGCAGCAAGTGAACTGGTCGTTCAATACAGTATGTTCGGACATAGTTTCCTCACAGAGTAATAATTAAAAGCACCTTTCCGCATTTTGAGTCACGTTTCATAGTTTTGATTTGAAATCTGAAGAATCTATCTCTTTTAAAGCAGTTTACATCCTTAGGTCTGGTCTGCTATTGTATTTTTAAGACAAGCGTCTTTGTTAAACTACCGGCTTGTTAGGCCTGTCGTTTGATGGGGGAAGTGTAGGTGTTGCGATCTGTCTGTGAAACGTATAACTATGTTCTGTGTGCGCTAAGTTTATTTTTGGTTTGTGTAATGTCTAGTTTATGAGACGGAGATTGAGTACTGTCCCACCATTCACTTTGATGATTGCGGAAAACCTCCTAGAAGCCCGCAATCAAGACGCTGGTACATGTGGACCAGGACTCGGTCCCGCTCCTCAGTACCCTCCCGAGCTAGTGGGCGGCGCCGTAACTCTCTTAGCCACACTGGCGCGTGAAATTTGAAGAGCTGAAGATTGTGGTGATCTCAAAACGTCACCACATGTTTTATTAGAAGGGACGATTGAAATGCAAAGATTTGCATTGGGTAGCCATGCCTACACCGATCGAATTCGGTGACGAAGGGATTCCAGTTTGGCGCCGCATAGTCGTCTGGCCCGAGACAGACAATAGTGCGGTCTTGGAATGCTCAGGGCGACACAGGGTGACCACAGTTGGTGGAGGGGGAGAAGAGGACCGCTACAGTGGACATTGCGGCAGAACGTGGCAGGGGCCGCGCAGTGCTGTTTGCTGCGAAAAGTCTAATTTTTGTAGGTGTGGATGCTGCAGCAACAGTGAGGACTTCACATGGTAATGTACCATCCCTTCTGACTGAAAAGTGTTGACATTTCGCTGCCATAGTGATTTAAAAGCCCAGTACGACCCTGACAGCAGTGAAAATTGCTAATTGCGTCTCCCAACATATATTTGACTTCAGTGAGCTAGCCGTGCAACTTGTTGAATTATTGATAAACGAATGTACGTCCTTCTGGTACAGAATTCCAGAATCCATCCTTAAATATCATCTATGTCAATTTTGTAAAACTTCATATTTAAATATGTTTCAATTGTTTATGCTAGAATAAAAATTCGATGGTTTTAAATAAATTCTTCATTCTAACATTCAAATGTAAGGCAGAACTCTGTTCCTTTAATCTTCCTCTTTTGGAATGGCGCCCATGGAATTATTTTCATAGTAATTAATTAAATAAGTTAAACTCAACAATCAAAATATTCTCATTAAAAAGAGCTCATTAAGAGACGAGAGTAGACAGAGCATTTCAAGATTAAAATAATAATGGCAATTCTTAATTCAAGTAATCATTCTGATTGTTATTTTTAAATATTGCGCTAATTACTGTTCTTTATGTCGCTTTGTTGGAATAATATTCAGATATTTATCACGAATTCATTTCAAATTGGATTATCTTATAACTACAGATTACCTCCTATTCTTGTGGTATCCTCTTGACCCAACATCATCATCAAGGGTTTACTTCTATTCAGCAGATCAATGCACAGTGACAGCCTTCCAAGCCGCCCTCTGTTCCGCCATTCTCTTAGTCTCTATATGTTTCACATTCACCATGGTGTCATCAATCATTTTCTTCCTTCGCCGACCTCTTCTTTTCCCTTCGTTTACAATCCCCTCCAGAGCAGTTTTAAGCAGGCACTCATTCCTCAACACATGACCAACCCAGTTCCTTTTTCTGTTCCTTATTGTTTTTATTAGGGACCTTTCCTCTCCCACTCGTTCCAGCACTTCATCATTCCTTACTTTGTCTTTCCAACTTATTTTCTCCATTCTCCTCCATACCCACATTTCGAAAGTTTCCAGCCTCCTTAGAACTTCTTTACGTAGCGTCCATGTTTCTGCTCCATATCGTCCTACACTCCATACAAAACATTTAGCTAGATTTTTCCTCAGGTTTTTATCCAGCCTTCGGCATAAAAATTTTTCTTTCTAATGAAAGCTTCCTTTGCCAATGTTATTCTAGTTTTCACTTCCTTCTTGCAACTCATATAACCACTCACAATTTTCCCGAGATATTCGAAGGACTTCACTTGATCAATTATTTCTCCTTATAGCGTTATCATCATTTCTTTCTTACTCCTTCCCACCATCATACATTTAGTATTATTCCTATTGATTCTCATTCCGAATTCTAAAGCCTCTAATATTCTTCTGAGTATCTTACACTTTCCGGCAGCAAAACCATGTCATCAGCAAACCTTATGCACCTAATCCTACATCCACCCATGCATACACATCCTTTACCTCTTAACTTCTTTTTACAATTTCCTTCGACTCACATACTTTTAATTTATAAAGTTCAGCGGATGTCCTATATTAGTGATACTCGTCCTTCTCAAGTTTGCTTTTCCTCTTCCTGCAGGCTATCCCAGTATTCCACGTTGCTCTTGGTCACCCATGTGTTCTTTTCTTTCATGGAAAGCATTGCAATTACGCCTTTCAGCACCCTTTCTGATTTATTCTCGTTTCTTTGATATACCGCATGGAAAAAATTTTCAATCAACTTGTTAATTTGTTTTTACTTATTATCAAGGCACTGATATTTTAATTATCTGATCCTGATGATATAATTGTTCTTTTCTTTTACTGTTCTTCATTCAAACTACATAATCTGTTGACAAACTAATAATTCACGTATGTCTAATAGTTCACTTATTTCCAGAGCGTGATGATTTTTTTTTAAATATATTGGACCTTTAAATTTTTAAGCCCATCCCGTTAGATCAGGTCGTTGCGGTAACATGATGATGCCCGGCGCCTGTCGCGAGGCTATCATGTTCGCGAAAGTTTCGCCATTCTGAACTGGGACTGCACAGTAAGAGAGGCGGGGGTTCCCAATTCCTAATATCTAGATTTTGCACCAGATTCCTGGATTCAGTCCCAAATCGTTCTGCACTGCCTATTAACACGATGACATAGATGTTGATAGTTCGTCCCTCAGGCAGGGCTTTAAACAAGGCCACTCCCTCACTGTTTTTCGGAAGAGAAGGTTTCAAAAAAATAGGCTGTCACCAGGTTTCATTCTCTCCCATTCTTTATCTGTGTACACACAACACACTGCACTTACCAGCAGTTACCGCAGACTCAGAGGAACGGAATTGGTCTCCCTACCTCGCACCTGGACCAGTACCACTACCACAGGAATCTCGGATCTGCCAACGAGCAGAAGAACCGCCAAACTTTGGTTTTCAAAGTTCTTTTTTAGAACCCTCTTATGTTCTTAGTTTTGTTTCACAGTTTTAAAGTTGTCGTTGCTTAAGATGCTGTGTTACATATATTTGTCAGAAGTTCCAAATCCATGACGAACTTTTAATACCAACATGTTTTTATTTTTCAAGCTAATCAGCTGATTACTTTTACTTCTTCGCATATCCATCGCTACGTACTTCTGAAGTCACGGAACATGAGTGTTGAAAGCACCCTAAATATCTCCAGCAGAAACGAGAAAAGGAAAGAAAATTTTAAATATCTAAACTTTCGAACTATGCTCACTTGCTATATTTGACGTCGTATTTAAATTGTAATGAAAAAAAAAATTTAATTAAACCACAGAACTTTATTATTGTTCTGCGGCCAAACCATGCTCTGCAGAAATGACTTCGATGACGAAAGATTTAAAATAATCATACCATAAATTATTGTCACAAAGTTAGTTTTAAAATATAATAGAGAATCTGCAGCACCAGAAAGAATTAACTGGAACTACTTTCATCGTCCCGAGCAATTAACGATCATGTCCAGCGTCCGGCACTGAATTATAGGCGCTGAATTGTGTTCTCAAACGCTTTCATAGTTTTTTAATAATTTATTACAATGTGCTGAACATTAATTTACTGTAGAAATCAATACTAACCATATTTAGGTCACTGCAATACAGATTAAATACAAGCAATTGTCTGGTGTTTCTTTCAGTCTTTTCCGTCCTTCAAGGTTATTCTTTTAAAGCTACATCAGCATAGGCTGGCTGAACCCATAGTTTCCCATACATTTCGAGTGTGAGTGACATTCTGCATATGCAAACAATGGGAGAGGGATGAAGGGGGAAATAGTGGGAGAGATGGAGGAGAAAAGGGGGAGTGGTGGAGAGGGAACGGTCCGAGAGGGAGGAGGAAAGGGGTGAGGGGATGGGTGATTTCGCCTGGTCCTCGTGTTATTCAATTTGTTTGTTGTGTGTTGGAAAATCTGTTACGAATAGTAGTCATCAAGTTTGATCCGGCAAATTTAGATCTTTTTGTGAGTTGTTATTAAGACATCAAATAATTAGTTCGTTCACTGAACGCTTGGGCGAAAGTATAAATCGCCTAGCCATCAAGGAATTCTGAAACATTCATTCAAAACGTTCCACTCTGTTCACCCGGTAAGAATGCTATAAGCCGTCTGAAAGTAACAACATTATGATAAGTTAAAAAAAATTGGTTACGTATTGATTTAATGTCACTTTGCAATAGCCATCTTGTTTTAATTTTCCTTACAGTAAGACGTTTGCAAAACTGACAGTGGTTTGACAACGCCTTGACTTTTGTACCCGAAGAAGTTTCATACTGATGTCGGGCTACAAGGTACTGCCGTCCAAAATTAGGACAGATGCAAATAATTACATTTGATAAAAGGTTTCGCGTACTTTCGTCTTGGCATTTGTATCAGGGTATCTTATGTAAACACCTTTTTACTGGATTTGTTCGGAGTCATCCTAAAAAAAAAAATCTCTTGGCTTTAAATATTGATCTACCACACAGAAAGAACTTTTCCAAACTTTATGTGTGGAGCACAGCACTTTATGGGAGTGTAGCATGGAACACCTGAAAGAAGGAAAATTGAAGCATTTGAACTGTGATGCAATAGAAAGAGGCTAAAAATTAAGTGGACAGATAAAGTACGAAACGAACGTGTTATGGAAATGATGGATGAGGAAAGAAGCTTGTAGAAGAGTCTTACAGAAAGAAGAGACAGGATAATGGACGACATTTATAGACATGTGGGATTGGTTGATTTGTTAGTGGAGGGAATAGTCTAACGTAATAACTGAAGAAGAATACAAAGAATTGAACACATTAAGCATGCATGAAGAGATTAGCGCAGCTACGAAATGATGGAGGGTTACGTCAAACCAGTGAAGATACTTATGACAGCAGCAGAAAAAAAAAATTTAATTTCCCTGGTAATGAAAAAAAATCCATATTAGAAAACGGAAAAAAAAAAAAAACACATGTGGTCTTCCACTATATCGTCGGGTCCGGAAAGAGAAAGTTTAGAACAAAAATCTGGATTATGACTTCTCCATTAGTGGATGGTTGATTTATTTGCTAATCTATTAAAACGCGCTGTCTCAAGTTTGCCGTGAAACGTCGGGCGTAGCGACGCGACGGTTCGTGGTCCTAACGCAGTTTGGAGTGCGCTAGGTCGGGAAGCTGCAGGCAGTTCCTTGACGCCGAGAAAGTTCCGTTAGTCACGAGTTCGATATTCGGCAAGTGGGGCAGGCTGGCCAAAACATGGCCCACAGGCGCCTCGCCGGGTGTGGATAACGGTGATCCTACCTCTATACAGCACCAACAGTCGGAACACGAGTTATTACAGGTACTCGGCTCTACTAACGTAAACTATGCACACTAAAAGGATGGAGAAGATTCGAAAAGTATCAAACATGAAGTCTTCATTAAACATATGAAGAGGAAATACTTTCTAGGCTCCATGATGGCTTTAAAACTTAGGCAAGCAGAGAAATGTTTCGATATTATCATTGTAAAACGAGAATTACCCATCTCGTGCATATAAGAATCTATGAATATTTATCGCGCTATGCACTGGGTTAGCTGATTCGAGTCTTCGGGTCGGAAGAAGTTTTCGACATTCCGGACTTGATCAACATTGAAGGATTGTCGGCGGTTATATATTTATATGGTTTTGCGGCTCTTTGAAGTTGAAATCATTAGAGCTGGAAGAGGAATGAGGCCAATGAACAAGGTAAAAATCAGCCATGACGTTTTGAGTGATACCGGTAAATTATAGAAAATCGAAATCTGGATAGCGGACCGGATCCCGAAACAGAGTTCTCCCGATTACTAAGCGCAAGCTTTAGCCACACACTATCAGGCAGGCTCTGTGAGTTTATGGTGTTGCATCAAGTCTCAAACACGTCCACAGTAGGGCCTAAATATGGAGTAGTGATGACGGTTCGTACGTTGGATGAGGACGTAACAATAGAATGCTTCCAAAGTCTTTTGAAATTGTGGCCCTGATTGGGCAAACCGTGACTCATCCAGTCTTAAAGGTTTATTTATTAATTTATTTGCTTGTGGCTTTATTCCTCGTCGACGTCTAGGTCATTAGGGGCGGGAAAGTACTTTAGGCAAGGAACGGTAAGGAATTTGACCATGGGCTTTTGAAGGAATCATCCTGGCATTCGCCTGGAGTGATTTTTGCGTCACACTATCGCCGACAAACGCCTCTGGAGTTTATAAAGTAGGAGAATAAGAAATATGAAATTATATATGTTAAAACTATAACCTGATTCCATCAGAGGTTTTTAAATGCTGTAAAAGCGAGACTAAAATCCTAATTACCACTTCTTAAGAAGAAAATTGTCTTGAACGTATAGCATTTATAAATGTATTGATATTACCGAAAAGGAGTAGTCAGCTATTCTACTCTTCCCGTTTTTTTTTCTCTCTTCAATTAATTCTTTCAAATGTACTTTTTTATGGCAATTGATTACTTTGCCAGCATTCGTCCCGATGATTATAGTAAACGACTTAAAAACCGTCGGTACGCTAGGCGCCAAGGTTGATCCTTGGCCAAATGTACCTCCGCAGTTCAGTTTGGCGGTTTTTTAATGTGCAAACCATAGTGTCGAATGTTTTATGACTGGCTTTACCTTTTATACAGGTCAAGGGAAGCAACTAGGGATTGTAATCCAGCAAAGCGGGATCCCGCAATCCCGCGGGATCCCGCATCATTAGACAGTCTGGCCGATCCCGCACAAAATTAAGCGGATCCGCAATCCGCAAAATCCGGCGGAAACGCGTGTCAATCTGCGTGACTCGTTGCCCCACTCGGTCTCTGTCGGATATTTTGCACTGTTTGCCTGTAACCTTGCAGTTGGCATTTGACTCGTGTGAACAAGCGTTTGTTTTTGTCAACCTTCGTCATTCGTAAGTAAATATTTACACTTTTGCGTATTCATCAAAACTTACGTTTGTTTCGAGTACACATTTCTGTAATTTGAGTTATGGTGCGTATTTAGTACGATTTTATAACTATATAATTATTTTTTAATTATCGCACACGTTATTTGAACTACACGGTTACAGCTTTTTATTCACGGTTTCAGTATTCCCATTTTCTGTATTTGCAGATAAAGTAATTGTGACAAATTTCCTTATTTGCGGCTGAAAATTTGATTATTCGTTGATATGAAATTAATGTTTTCGTAATTTTAACGATCGCGTACCTATTTATTTAGTAGCTATCAAAAGGAAATTGTATATCCTTTTACTTATTGTTGTTTTGGCCGCTGCCTCTATGCGTTTCTTTGACGAAAGCCGCCTACGTACATGTTCCGCTCAGGCTATCGATTAATCCCTCTTCTTGTTATTATTTCGACTAAAGGTAAAAAAAGGTATAATGAAATTTTCACGGGTGTATCGACGAATTGTGTGGTAGGAATACCATACTTCGACGGCTGCCTCCGCCGTCTTCCTCACGTGTGTAAATTCGTGTGTTTGTAATGATATCCAGAGATACAACCTATGAGGACTTCACTGCAATCATACGTTGAGAAAGTCTCCTTTCTTACTAAAAAAATAATAATTTGCAATCTAAAAACGTCGTTACGCCGCATAAGTAAAACTGAAATACTTGACAGTTTACGTGTTGGTGAGTATTTTAATAACATTGAATCAACTGTAAGATCAATCAAGGAATCAGGAGATATAATAATGAATCACGCAAAAACAATTATTGTTTCCTTTTGAGAAATGGAATGCTTTTCTCGGTGTTATGGAACGTTTATTTAGAATTAAAAAAAAAATACTCTGGTAACTTGGCCTTTAAGCAAACCATATTTTTAACTTATGTGATGTATTGTAAGGCACATAATATGACCTAAGACTCAATATTTTCCATTTTTATTATTTATTTAGATTAAAAAACAAAAATGTAAAACCTCGAAATACACTTAAGACATGCTAAAAAGTTTTAATGTCATTTTGCCAATCAATATATTGTTAAATGTTAATTTTTATCATTTAACATTAAAAATTATTTATTAATTTAATTATTATTTAATTTATTAATGTTTTAAGTAACTATGTTTTAAATATATGCGTTAAAAAACTGTTTGTACCAATCCCGCACGGATCGAAAACACTGCGGGATTGCAATCCTTAGACGCAACGTTATAATCCGGCGGTAAGACGGGAGTCCGCGGGCTCAAATCCAAATACGGCCATTCAGATTTCGCTTTTCCACGATTTCCCGGAATCAGTCCATGCGAAATCAGGAATGATTCCTTCACCAGGTCTTGACATAATCCAATCCCGTTCCCGGTTCCAAGCCTCTCCCGCCTGTTATGACCCTGACGTCGATAAGGCGCAAAGCCATAAGCAACAATAGCCATGTTAAATAGCAGTAAATTCCACTTTAAAATACTGTAGTAGTTACTGTATGATACTCGAAGACCAACTAAGTCTAAAAGCGTTGAGTCTTCTAAATCTTCTTGCAGATTTCAGAAATAACATGACACAAATCATACCAACAAAGCTGCTTTAGATAGTGCGAACTAATGACTTTAAAATCTCAACTCTGGACAGGGGTGTAGCTACTATGGGGCTAGGAAGTGCAGGGCACCGGGGCCCCTACGCTCAGGGGGCCCCCAAGCGCGGTTGAAAGGGCCCACGAGGCTGGTGAACTTTTTTTTTGTTTTTAGCTCTACAGTCGTCTAAGGGGGCCCCTGGGACACAGGAAGGAAGCCCCTCACTAAGGGCCCTCACTGCTCAGGGGGGCCCCCAACCACTGCTCAGGGGCCCCTAAGTACAACTTAAGGGCCCCCATCCTCAGCTCAGGGGGCCCCTACCAGCAACACAAAACAAAAACAAAAAAGTCGTTCATCTGGTCTGAGGGCCCAAAATAATTTTTTTGCACCTGGGCCCTTGTTGACCTAGCTACGCCACTGACTCTAGACCAAGGAAATATAATAATTTGAGTATATGTTTGTCCATGCCAAGTCCTAGGTGCTGAAACCTCCTGAAAGTGCCTGGTGTTCGGCCATGACGCAGGTGCAAATCTCCGTCCAGCCATCCACATTTCGGTTTTCTATGGTTCTACGAACTCAGTTCCGGGATAATCCTTCAAACGATTATGGCAGAATTTCTTTTCGTTCCTTGACCTCTATCCTCTACCGGTTCTAATGACCTCAACATCGACGAGCCATAAAGCTAGAAATCTTGTACATTGCCGCCATTAATTTTATATCCCCAGGCAGACGTCTTGATCACTGCAGCAGTGTCCGCAGTAGGTCAGAGTACGCTCATTGATCAAACACATTATGAACAATTCGCCCATTGATCAAACACATTATGAACAATCCGCCATTTCTTTACTTTCTTAACACAGGACAGATTACACCTGATCACATATTGTGATCGACCGAACGGCCTTGCGATTCCATTTATGTTTCTCTTTTTGGTACGGTTAGAAAGGCCTGCATTCATACTTGCGTATCCGGCCAGTGAAGAACACCACCTTGAACACTAGTGTTCGCATTTAAAATAACCCATAAACACTTAATAAATGCAGTAATATGAGAAAAAATTGTACGCATGTAGATTACCGAGTATCGTTTCTCTTTATTCGCAAATATAACGAAATTCTTGCTCTCTTGATATTAAGCTAATGGGCAGTAAAATAGAGATATTATATCAGTTACAGTATCGTCATTATTCCACGTACTTTGAATTTGTATGGAATTCTACTTCTGCACAATAGGGCTAAGGTGTGTGGTGTCTAATTTAAAAATAAAACAGTTAGTGTAAATAAAGAAATTGTTTTAGATTTTTTTTTTCTTTTTGTAACAGTTTAACGTCCCTTTTTAAGAACGTGGTCTTTAGAGACGGGAAAGGATGGGGGCAAGGAATGGGAAGGAATTCGGCCATGGCCTTTTGAAGGAAGCATCCTGGCATTCGCCTGGAGTGATTTGGGGAAACCATGGAAAACCCAAATCTGGATGCCCGGACCGGGGGGGGATTGTTTTAGAGATTGATGATATAAATTTTTAACTTTTCATTACATTATCTCACATTGATTGCTTCAGTGGTGATAGATCACTTTAATAACAACAACGTAATCATGTTACACGTTTGTCACTATGACTACAGTAAATAAAATTCCAGAGATATCTGTAAGAGTTTTTATTGGCGTAAAGCTACAATTTTACAACTGTTTCATCATTTATTTGGCGAAATCGGAGTATCAGCCCGGCATTTGCCTTCGTCGAATGTGGAAAAACCGCCCAAAAACCACATTCGGGCGAAGGAATCCGTAGGAGCAGCATATACAGTGCATCCCGTCTGGGGATGCTCTCTGTTGGCGCCGATGCCGCTTCTGATAGCACTGTCGCTGACCACTCGTACCGTGTCACTGCGTAGCTTTCGCCACTGCTGCCGTCCTTTCCGGCTTCACCATTCCTAAAAGCCACAATTTTAGTGACTGCACTCACCTGCTGATGCCTGTTGCTCCGCCCCGTCCGTGTCTAGACTGCACCCACTTTCACCTCCTTTTATAACCTACTAAAAATTGGAGAAGAGCATTTCCTTGGTAATTAAGCAATACGTCAAAAAAATTCGTTTCTGGTTTTATTTTCCCGGTTTTATCCATTTTGATAAATATAATTATACATAATTCGTTACTTAAAGCACTATACAATATATTAACTCTTCAATATGAGTAACAGAATTGTAATATTTACCGTAAGTAATTTTGGTTTACTATCGATAGTAAAGGGTTTTCACTATACCGTGTCGCTGTAATTCGTTAGTGAATAATGATAGACAATTCGAAAGTAAAGAATAAAGTTTTATGATACATCGCTTACCGGTATTTCTCGAGATATCAGAAGTCAAAAATCAGTTATATGTATAGTTCCTTGTGCCTTTGGCGACGTTTTTAATATGCTCCAGGTCGCATTTAAACCTAACCACAACCGCTAGGGGAAAAAAAAAAAGAATAAACATTACATTGCGATACAGCCAAACGTATTATTGCGCGTGTTTTAGTCCTCTTGTAGTTCAAACTGAAGTTGTATTACGAAATTAATTGTTATTATTTATGCTACGCGTACTTTGAATCCTAAAATAACAAAAATGTATTTTGCGATGCGTGTCATGTGTTCAGGTGTATTTGCATCTTTTGATTTTGAAGCATCAATATTATTACAGATTGTGGTTAGGTTGAAATGCAGCCTGGGCCACAATGTTCTTGCAACAACATCAGGTATTAGGAATTCAATTATTGTTAGTAATTAAAAAGCTGCTTTAACGAGTGCCCTGCTAGTAACGTCGTGTACTTCCGGAAACAAAACAAACGTTCTGCATGTACAGCCTACTTTTTCGCGTGGCTTGGTGACATGTTTCTTTCTGGTCCAGACCACATGCATAGAAATTACTAAGTAAGAAATACATGTTATAACCCACAGCATAAGCATTTAGAAGTTTTTGTTGATTTGCATGCGAATATCTCAAAAATTAGGGCGCATTTTGAGAAAAGCCTATAGCACTGATATATATGCTGTGCACCTTTCAACATATATGAAGATGGTCGAAATCCGTTCGTAACATGTCTGATGGTCTCCAAGTAAGATATATTTCTTTTTGCCTTAAAATGCACTTTTTATCCTCAGGAAAGTGTGTTGTAATTTTTGGGCAAAAGGTCAACTGATTCTCGATTGTAGGGGTACCTTCCATACCGTGATATGATTTAACTTTTTGAAGCATAGTAATTCTTGATTATCACGTTTTTATGGATCACTGATGGAAAGAGTTGAATTTTATGGGTACTTTAAAATTAATATTCTGCAAGAACTTTGATTATTTTCAGTTTCACTGGTAAATTACCACAAATGAGGTATTTATTTAGAATCGCCATTCAGTATTGAGTATTCGCCTGGGCGAATTTAACGTTAAGCCTAACATAGTAACACTGTATATACAGTGTATGGCAAAGAACGCCCATAGCTACAATTAGCCATTTTATCCAAGCAAACAAATAACGAATTTTATGTTAAGTGTCAAATAATCAATACCAAAATTACATAAATTAAACTACATTCAAGTTTCATCACAATAATCTCGTGATAACAGAATCAAATTCAGTTTGATTTATGATACAAAATTCGGACGCCACAAATGGTTCTTAAATGCAATTCGAAAAAATTGAAAGACGGTACAAAGTTTTGAATGATCACATATGGTTTCAGAGAAATATGCCTTTTGTAAATAAGCCTTTCATAATTGGACCTTCTAGTTCAATGAGATTTCATTCACAAGTACGAACACTGATATCTTATCTCAAAGTCGCTTATGGGTCACTAACAGTTTCATAAAATGCACGACCTATGGCTTCGATGATAAACACATTACTATTGAGGATCTGCCACGACAGGTGGCGTGGTTCGAAGATGGGCCCGCGTCAGACTGCTCCAGGAAGCCAGATAGTTAGCTCAGCCCTCGGCTGAAGTCAGAAACAGAATCAGAATGAGCTCACGCCGCGTCTACCGCTCGCAGTTAAACTTTCTTCCGTCTTCCGGTCTCGCAGAAACACGTAAAACACAAAATTTCCAGAATTTAGTTGTAAGAACTTCAGGGATTGGTGCGTGAGATGGTGGTCTGAAGTCTCATGGTACAGTCGACTTGTGATTTGCTCGACTCTTCTCTCGTGTGCCCGCGTGGGTGACGCTATCGTTGGAGGGCGGTTTTACAGGCCTGGGTGGCCTTGAAGCAACGTACCTGGCAGCAAAGAGGAAAGCCAGCACCTAGGCCAAAACCCAACCTATTGTCCTCATGACGACAGACTGACGCCCAGTCGGATGGATCGTTATCTCTCACAAAAGGACGGCGCGAAACAACAACGGTAGCACAATTCAATATGTCTTGTTTCCAAAGTGCTCAGATAAATGAATAAGCACTCACTTTAACTCACTGTTCTTGACACATTGATTGAAAACCCCTTTCAATACAGCACTTTAATAAAATATATACACAGTGATCGCCCAATCTTATTAACTTTTCTCTAATATTAACATAAAATGTGTACTTGGAGTGTGGCTAAAGGCGTCACACTACACGGTTCGTCGTTAATGGACCGTTAGCGATGATGTTTCTTATTTTTAATATATTATATTGGCTTAAAATATAAGTACTGTATATCAGAAAACTTTCAACTATAGCTTGAAAACCGAATCTAATGTAGTAACTAAAAGAAAGGAAAAATTTTAAATTAAATTTAAATTTTTTGCTTCTTCAAATTAATATTTTGCACTAAATTAAAAAAAGAGAAGTATATTATTTCTATACACGCCAAGACCCACGCGTGCGAAGCAGCGAGTAAATGCTAGACTCAAATATAGTGTGCGGAAGGAAATTACCACACAAAGAACGTTAATAATCCATTTCCAGCTGCGCAGTTTTTGGTGAATTAAGTACTGTGTGACTCTTGATTCAGTCTCTTTAATCAAATTAAACATTTGTTAAGACTGAAGTGCAAGCCTCAAATCTGACGTAGCTAATACTTAGGAGGACTTTTAGAGAGTCCAACTCTGATAGGGAGTACGTATTCTGATATAAAATCATTGTCTGAATTTTCCGAAAATTTGAAAGCGTGCTATATTTTTTGAAGGAGCTTCTAGAAACAGTAATTTGTAAGCATACTTCTAATTTTTCTTTTTTATTAAAGGATTCGCACGGGCGGACCCGATGTGTGTAGAAATATTTTACCCGTTTAATCTAGTACCAAATATTAACTTGTAGAGTCAAAAGTTTAAATGTCATTTAAAAACTTTCCCATCTTTACTTGTTACCTTATATTGGATTTTCATATTGATGTAAAAAGTTATAATTTTTTTTTGTTTCACTTATATTTCAATTCAAATTAATATATGAAATATAAAAAATTAAAACAATTTGAAAAATTATCGGTAAATGTTCAATAAGGCCGTACCGAAGAGCAATTGTCCCTTTGGTCAGAAATTTGGTATACATGCTTTCCTGACGATATATCTTTTGAGAAGAAATGCATATGAAAATCAAAAAGAAACGCACCTTAGACATAAAGCACACGAAATTTGCCGTATGTGTAATGGCGTTCGCAGTATAGCCGGCGGCCATTTTAGATTTGATATTCATATGATATTACAACACTTGCCACCGATTTTACATTCTTTGCTGCAGATGGTATCGTTGGCAAAGATGTGTTTAGAAATGGTCGCTGACTACGCTGCCAACCCAATCGCATAAGGTAAGATTCGTGTCGCATTATGTCTAAGGTACATTTATTTTTGCTGAAATATGCACTTTTCTCTAAGAAGAGTGTGTAACAAAATTCAGACCATAAGCGGAGTTAATTCTCAGTACGCCCTTGTTGAACTACTGCCAAATTTTTCATATTAATACTTATAAATGATTATTGTATATTAGTTACATCCTAAACGACGAAGAATTATATAACTAAACATAAAATTTGGTTAGGAACAAAGCTGTGTTCACAACAAACGATATCATCTCTGTAACATTTAATTTCTTTTTTTTAAAAAATCATGTTTTTAAATGCTGATGCGTAATAAAATAACAAAATGCTATCAGTTTTCAATATTGATATTAAGCACAAAGACGTTCACAGTAAATAAAAAAAAATGACAATTTGATTACGCTTATGGAAATATTAATGTATGGTTTAGTGATTTGATTAACAGATTTTAATATCAACATTAGGCATAAAGTTATTTAAAGTAAACTAAATATCAGAATTCCATTACGCGTATTGAAGTGTTATTGTTTTATGTAGTGGTTTGATTAACGTATTCTGGTTATTTTAATTTAGTTCATTTCAGAAAAGCAAATAAATAAACCACCAAAGTCAAAAAACTATTCAATCACATTCCAAAGAGTAGTTATCTTAGGTCAACGCAATGAAGTTCACACTAAATTAATATTATTTATGCTTGTTCCATTTGTTTGATCAGGGCCGGTTTAAGGCTACCGCAAGAACCGTAGTTGCGGGGGGCCCCAAGCTTGGGGCGCCCCGCCACTATCCCCTTCAAAATTTGTCCTTACAATTTTCCTGCTAAAATAAATAATCTACAAACTTAAAATGTTAATAAGCTGCATTCACAATAGACTTTTCCGAGGTGCGGGGTTCCATGAGAAGTCCTTCAGCAGATTCAGTTTTGAGAAAGTGGTATCTGATGTAATTACATTAGGCTTATATATTTAAAGGTATCTATTGCTCTCAACCTGTATCAGCAATTTATGTAATTTCGTTCGAATAAACTGATTCATCTTTTGACGTTTCATATAAAAAGTTATTGAATTAAGGTGTGAATGCCTGCTCATGTGTCTCCAGCCCCAAAAACTAGCAAAGAAAGGCAAGAAAAGAAATGTTGTATTCAAAAAGTATATTATAAATATAATAGCTATAAAATTGAATAGAAAAACAATTTCATTTGATACAATGGGCAGCAGGGCTTAGCCAGAAATGAAAGTGAAGTAGTTGGGAGATGCATTGATAAAACACCAAAGAATCGGCGAAGTTGGTCCCGTACAGCTAATACTCAATAAACTGCTGGCCCATTTGTACACAGATTTAGAGAAACCTCAGTCCGTCTCTTTAATCGTTGTTTGAGCGCTACACACAGATTCTACATATATAAAATTAAGGATTGATAGAGAAATATGACCCAACACATACCAAAGATGAAGGCGGCTGGAATGACGACAAAAAAAAAGAACACACAAAAGAGCGCAATATTTCGTCAACAACCTTATTCGTGCGGAAGTAAGGAGTGAGACACCAGGCGGAGTCAGATGTGTAGATACACAGCAACCGCCGTCTAGCGCTCTTTTGTGTGTTCTGTTTTTTGTGTGTGTGTTCGTCATCCCAGCCGCCTTCATCTTTGGTAAGTGTTGGGTCATATTTCCCTATTAATCCATAGTTTTATTGCCTTAAAACATTTTCCTGCTCATTGTTGTGTGTGTGTATAAAGACACGAAAATTATCTAAGTGTAGGCAAAAGTAAATCTACGAAAGAAGTAGGGAGCCCCAAAATCAAACTTCGCAGGGGGCCCCGAAATTCCTTACGCCGGCCCTGCGTTTGATTCACAAATGCATTAATGTACTACGTTTCAGAAAACTAAATAATTAAATAACAGAAGTAAAAAATAAAACTGAAGAGTACTAGTGCGATTTTTTGTCAGTATTTCTTGAAATTAGTGGTCATCTCATATACAGAGAGATCTGTGGGGTATATTTGTACTATCTGGAAATGATTATACTGTAATCTCTTGCTTTATGCATTGGTACGTATAAGTCATAAGCCAGTTTCTCAAAATTTAATCTGAACCATAAGCTCTCAAAATTTGAAAACACCATCCAAATAGTTGCGGTAGTTTTAGCATGGTGCCATTTCAAACACTCAGACACGCAGATGTAGATGCTCACAAGACCACAGGTGTTTAGTAAAATAATTACTGCGCAGCGTTCCTGTGTCCAATGGCTCGCTTTCAGGTGCAATTTTATGCCGTGCAGGCTCATATTTGAATATGGTTATGAATGCATATTAACTCTAACACGAGTAAATGGGTCAAATTTCAAGCTGAACCGGAGATGTCTTTGCGGGGTTGCAAGTCTGATGGATGTGGTAAACGTAGGAAAACTGAGTTAAAAGTCTGTTGCGTCAAGAAAAATAATACCATTTTCGCTCTTTGCCGAATACTCTTCAAGAAACTTTAATTATAAATGAAAATGCGCTTATAACATGAATGGACGACTTCATTAACTCAAAGTCATGTGGTTTCTACAGGCTGGGAATCGACAGACAACTCCGGTGTTGGCATACTGTTGCAGTTAGTAAATGAGAATACATTGTTGATGATTAACTTGTCTCTTATGTGTATCTGAAGGTGTTTAACAAAATTATGAAAAAACGCTACGAACTTATCAACCAACGTAATACATTACTGTCCCTGCTTGCAATGTACGTATTTTCTTAGTCTTCTCTCATAGGCCACTAAGGTAGAATGATTCGGGCCATTTCTGTTGGAAAACCTTTCCGCAGCATCTGTGCCGTAGCTATTCATTTTGCTGTATGCAAGCAGCATATGGGTTATTTCCTTATTTGTCAACTGGTTCCCGTCTTACTGCTGTCAGAAACAGTAATGTCTTGCCACTCGTCACAAACTAAGATGCGAACTGTGGATGGATGGATGTGATCCATGCGTCCGCCCTCATCTACGCTGATGGCCACAGGGCTGGATATTTATTAGGATACCAGAAATAATCGGAGCAAATTTTGACACTCCACAACGCCCAATCCATGCTTTTCCGGACGAGTCCCTACTGAAACATATTCAGTTTGCCCTCGAGTATAACATAATAAGCGTTTTTGTTTTAAATTTAGGAAATACTTCGTTACGATCAAGCTATTATTCCTCCATTGAAATATAGTTTTATTTCTGTTAGACCCACGGAAGCTGGTTATGTCTACTAATTTCGTCGTTAGAGCATCAGCTGCTCCTTGTGATTTTACTTCCTAAATGTGGGGAGTTCGAAATTTTCGAGTCTTATTCCTGCTTGATAAAACTTCATTACCGCTGCATACCAGAACCTCGATATTTTGCTTATTGACATTCATTATTACGCAAAAAAGGTATTCGTGAGACTTAGTCAATTCTAATCACCTTATGACATTGTTGACCGGGGGACTGAGTTATCGATCTGCCTTGCTATACGCCCCTAACTAAACAAACCTGGTAATCCTGCCGGGTGCAGGAGACCTTCACCTTAACGCGTTATGCGAACTTTGGAAGCGTTCTGGTGTACTTGACATTACACAACACGCTGTGACATACGTGAAGATCAGGTTAAGGGTCCATAAAAATCCCAGCCGAGATAGGATTTTGGATCGAGAGCCTTTCAATTTCCAATCAGAAGCCTTAACTACAGAGCCAGTAGATCGCTCGTCACACTCAGTAACTACACCTCTATTCTCCAGCATACCTCTGAGTACCAGGCTCTCTACTGACAACAGTGGCGTAGCTATGTCAACAAGGGCCCCGGTGCAAAAAAATTAATTTGGACCCTCAGGCCAGATGGGCGACCTTTTTTTTTGCTTTGTGTTGCTGGTAGGGGCCCCGTGAGCTAAGGCTGGGGGCCCCTGAGTTGTGCCTGTGGGCTCCCTGAGCAGTGGTGGGGGGCCTCCCTGAGCAGTGAGGGCCCTTAGTGAGGGGGGCTTCCTGTGTTTCAGGGGCCCCCTTAGACGACGGTAAAGCTAAAAAAAAAAGTCGCCAGTTTGCCGTGAAGGACCGTGGGGCCCCTGAACTGCGCTTGGGGCCCCCTGAACTTCGCTTGGGGGCCCCCTAAGCGTAGGGGCCCCGGTGCACTGCACCTCCTAGCCCCATAGTAGCTACGCCCCTGCCTGACAATAGTGTGTATCGCACTAACGATGTATCGGAGATCCGCCTCCACAAGTGCAGAACTTTCGCGTGAAATCCTACCTACATATCAGCAAATTGTTAATGAAGATGTATTGCGGAGGTTGTGTTTATATTGAAATATATATTATTCTTTTACCTTTATACGAGATTCGGCCCATCGTCGCTTAGCTAACAACAAAGTGGTTACCTTTTTTTAAGATCTTGCAATAAAAGTAACAATGAACTGCACGGTGTTATTAACTGACAAGAATTTACTAGTTTGAACTTGCATGTAAAATAAAACAGCCTATTCACGGTTCAACTTATAGGACATCCTTGTAGAACTATCGTAGGATACTCTCATCAATTCACGCTACTACAAGGGGTCCAACAAAATGTTTCAAGCAATCATTTCCACTCGCGGCACACCAGTTTCATTATCGTACACTTGTACGATGTTTCCTCCAATCATGATCCAACACCACAGTTATTGGACGGCTAAGACCCGTCTTTGTTGTCTAGGAGTCCAACAACATTCAACATATCCTACATGTAGTCCTGTAAACCCTTTCACGGCCCATTAAGAGTCCTTTATCAGAAAATCGCATCATCGTAGGCCTTACAGGCTCGGCTGTGAATGGGCCGCAAGAACGGTGGAAAGGCGGGTGGCGGGCACGGATATGTGCAGTGGCGTGGCTTTGTGCTTGCCACGAACTCATATCACAAAGGTTGTTTTTCTTTGACGCGTGTATAGTTATATAAATAATTTAATACACTTGTGAAATCATCCCACGCTTTTTGTTGTTGAAAGATGAGGTAAAAAATAAATCAGTATGGCAGTATTATATGGAAACAGACTTTATTATAATAAAATGTAAAATTTGGGATAAAAAAACTTATTAACTTTTGATAAAATATTAAAATCTAAAATAATTATAAATTTATTTTTCCACGACCGCTTCCGCAAAAAATCTGCATCCACGGATGTCAATCACTGAACATCCGCATCGACAAAAATGACTTCCGTTACAACCATAGATCGCACATAACATTGTCTGAGGTAAGAAAAAAAATTTAGCAGCTGAAGTAATGTTCCTAGTATGATTTTAAGGTGGATAATTCAGAAAACCTGATGCAAAATGCAGCCGAAATTTCATTAACATTTGTGACGGTGGAAGTATTTCCGATGACGCACTTCAAGACACGTCGGTCATGGTCACTGGTTTTCCCCAAAAGTTGCCTAAACTGAGGCTACTGCCGCTTTCATAACACAGTAAGTGGGAAGTCTTGTCTGGCCTCTGCGGTTCTCGCCAACCCAGCGTCGGCATCGCCTTCCGGCGCTCAGTTCCTTCGACGAATTGCAAATGGCTCTCCGGTGGAGGGGAGGAGGGGAATAATGTTGGATGCCAACAAAAGCTGGGAGTGTGGACTGGAGGCACGGTGGTGACGCAATACGCGGTCCGGCTGTAGCCTTGGACAAGTATTGTGTGCGGCGCGCATAGTGTAGTGCGGACAAGGCCGGCGCGGGCATGCCTCCGCACTTCCTGGTGGTCGCTCACACCCACCTGAGCACCCCCGCCGACACACTCACCACAAACGACACACTCATTTCGCAAACTGCACAGCTGCGAGCTCGCGCTATTTACGGAAACGTTGAGTTATGATCACGGCTCTAATTGGCAATCCCCGCTCACAAGCCATTTAGAGATTCTACTCTCCTCAATTCCGCGATCTGGCTAGACTCCAGAGCAGAAAGGTGCGGCGGTCACTTTCTTTCCCCTGTTTGGATAACTGATTTTGTATGTCTTTCAAAAATAACTAAAACTTAGTACACAACTCTAAAGTTGGTTGGATCCTCCTGAAGTAGGCATACTAAACCATTGTTGTGTCATGGGTGTGACGGTCAGTTGCTTTCCTCTGGGACCTACAGTTTAACGTGGAATCAGATCAACAGAACGATCTGGCGTTCTTCACATGATCAAACACAACTCTAAAAATACTCAAGTTACACCCGGGACCAGAGCAGCGCTATTTTAAAAGCTAACTGAGTTAACTACTGAGCAACCAGGCAGCTCTTGAATGTCGGTATATGAGAGTAAATTGTTGTATATGTCGTGCAGATGAATTGATAGTTCCAATCCATCCGGTCTTCCTAATACGAAAGACCTTCTGGCCTCGCATTCGGGAGGACGGCGGTTCGAATACCCGTCCGGGCATCCAGATTTGGGTTTTCCATGGTTTCCCAAATCACTCCAGGCAAATGCCGGGATGCTTCCTTCAAAAAGGCCATGACCGAATTCCCTCCCATTCCTTCCCCCCCCCCCCCATCCTTTCCCGTCTCTAAAGACCTCGCTGTTAAGAGACGTTAAACAGTTTAAAAAAAACGGAAGACCGCCAATTCGGCAGGCGAATCACTATCAACAGCGTAGACTACTCTCACGCCATAGGCATTGCGGAGAGGTTTGAATCCAGAACTTTATCACACAATTTGGCGCTTAGGAATCGTGAGCCGATACCGCCTGCTCTATATTGTAGGACAAGCCCCAAAAGGTAAAACTTCCAAGGAAGGCGCGGAAGAACTACAATATGGCGCCTCATTGACCTGAGCCTACCTTTCAGCTTGAATCGAAACAGCGTTTTGTTTCTTTCTGTTCCGACTTTTCAAAAATGACGTCCCCATATTTTATTCTTGCACATCATATTCTCGTTCAAGTCTGATTGCGAAAAGCCCAATCGTGAAAAGGTTACGCTCATCCCGGGCATTTGAGAGGACGCGGGTTCAAATCCACGTTCAGGTATTCTGATTTCGGTTTTCCATAGTTTCCCGAAATCACTCCAGGCGAATGACCGGATGGTTTCTTCAAAAGGCTTGACCAAATTACTTCTCGTTCGTAACCTCCGCTCCTCTCCTTCTCTAATGATCTCGACGTCGACGAGGGGAAAAACCCGAAAAAAAATCCTATGGGTAAACAATCCCTCAATAACAGATCTTAACTCCTTCTGAAAGCTGTGATGGCAATCAAAATTAAACTAGAGTTTATTTTATAAATTTACTAAAAAAATTAATTTACCTAATGTAATTTTTCTAATACGTCAGCGTCGTGTACCTCGTCACTAAGATACTGTTACAATGCTTGATACTCGGCTGTTGGCTGGTTCAAAGCCCGGTGATGAATAATGTTTTATCGCTGTAACCTGCCATAAGAGTGGACAGATCTTTACCACCAGATTGTATACAAGGCGACTTCACCGTAGTACGCTTGGAGCGTACGCATGCAACAAACATATTTGATGATTTGTCCGTTGTATAAAACTTAGTGCATAGTAGACCTGAACTGGCCGACACTTAATTTCATCATCCCCTTCCTTTTAACTTCATATAGAATAAAAAAATCTGTGATAATTTTTTTACACTCTAACCGAGTATTTATACGTTAATTGAGTTGTATTAGTTAGTATATCATAATCAGAGATTCCAACTAACAGTTGATGATTTGTCCGTTGTATAAAACTTAGCGCATAGTAGACCTGAACTGGCCGACACTTAATTTCATCATCCCCTTCCTTTTAACTTCATATAGAATAAAAAAATCTGTGATAATTTTTTTACACTCTAACCGAGTATTTATACGTTAATTGAGTTGTATTAGTTAGCATATCATAATCAGAGATTCCAACTAACAGTTTTTCCCCCTTTTTGCTTACATCTCGTCGACATCGAGATCATTGGAGGCGGAAAATGATTGGGGGGAAAAGAAGGGAAGGAATTCGGCCATCGTGGTTTTGAAGGAACAACGCATTCGCCTGGAGAAAACCCAAATCTAGATGGCTACATGGGGATTCTAACCCAATTCAACTCGAATAGGCAAGAGAGTTACCGCTCACCAACCACTCTCGTTGAACAACAGTAAACACACTCTGTGGTATAATCATTGGTGTGATTCGATTTCGGAGCTAGACACCGAGGCGACAACTTCCTCATAGAGCTCGTGAACGTGTTATTGTCGATTTAGTTCCTGTTGTATCGTGTGCGCGCTCTACGCGTCCGGAAGTTCGCTAGGCCGCAAAAGCGATTACTTTTCATAATATTTCAGTTTATTATCTTTAGTGATACAATTAGAATTAATTAGTGAAACTAGTGGTACAAGCAAACTATGGCCGACCCGCCGGATACGGGTCAGACGATTAAGATGGCACTAGAAACGTGCTACACCAGCAGTCAAATCCCAGCCTCACCATCAGGGAACTACATCACGAGAGAAAGATCACACCCTCAGGCAGTATCCCCAGCAAGTGAGCAGATAATGATCTCTTACGAAGCAGAAGCGGAGCAATTAAGATATCAATACTCCCAACATCCTCAACAGCAACCAGAACAACAACAACAACAGCAACTGCAACAGCAACAATATCAGATAATAGAACAACACCAACAGCATCATCAACAGCCCCTGGAGATCTGGACCCGGAGATGACCCGTCACAGGAATGGCACGTCCTCCCCAGAAGTAGCTGTTCACCACTTAGCTCGGAGAGGAGACAAACCTACAATTATGACCTCAAATTATAATTACATTACAACCAGTATGGCAATGCCAACGGCTGTGATTCTCAATCGATCATCAGAAGAAGATAGCCCATCCGTCACAATACCGACTCCGCACGTTCCTGTATCAGATGATCCGATGTGTGGCAGCCAATCCATCAGCTTCAAGACGACCAAACGCCAAGTACCAGAAGAAGAGGAGGTAAGAAGATTGACGCGATCAGCGGAAAAGATGGCAAGACTATCATCAGATGGTGTGACAACAGCTGACTCAACAGCTCCCTGAAACACGTCACCAGCAGCCACCAGCGCCAAGTTAATCAACACATTCACAACTACAGGTGAGCAGCTAGCGCCACTCACCGACCAAGCGCCCGCAAGCAGCAGTGTTACTAGTGCGCAGGATAAGGCCGGAACCTTTGCAAATAATAGATTCAGTGAAACTGACAGAGGCCCGTTTATAGTAATAATAGAAAGTGTTGACAAAAATGTTGGAAATTGGCACCCCTTGGCCCTAGGTAAATTCCTTTTTATAAGCATCACCACCTCAAACAAAATATTATCAACATTTCTCACGCAGGCAGAAACAAAGTTAAAGTAGAATGAAGATCTGGCGAATCAGCTAACCAACTAGCATCCCTAGGGTCCCTCCAAGAAATAGGTCTAAAAGCATCTATCCCCATGTACTTGACTTCAAAGCAGGGAGTCATTAGAAATGTTCACACAAAATTAAGCATAGAAGAAATCTTGGAAAACATACAATCCCCATACAAAGTGACTAGCGTTAGAAGATTTATAAAAAAAACATTCTCCAAATGGAGAAGTAAACGCAAGAAATCTTCCCGTATGCCAACTATCATTCAGATCCCAGGTCCTCCCAGAAAGAGTATATCTGTTTGGCATGCGTTGTAAAGGAGAACCATATATTCCCCCTTAATACAATGCTTTCAGTGTTTAAGATTTAACCATGTCAGAGCACAATGTAGAGGTCAGCAAAGATGTAGTAAATGCGCGGGCCCACATGATCTAACCCACTGCCCCTCCCAGGAAAACGCATGTTGTCTATTTTGTGGAGGAAGTCACCTAGCAACGGACAAAAACTGCCCCGAACATCTTAGGAGACGATCTGAAAAATCTAGTAGAGTTCGACCATTTCACTACAACTCAACCCTCTAGATGCCAAACAGCTACGCAAAAGTCGTGGCCGAACCACCCAGATCCTGGCATCCGCAGTCAGAAAACACAGACATTAATCAGTACGACACAAAAACCACCCCTCAGCAATACAGAGTCAATCCCCCAAACAGATACATCTGGACAAAAGGACCTAAAAATTATAAGAACGCCAAATATACTACAGATAACCCATCCTTCAATACAAGACAACTACTATACACATACAATGGGCCTATGGCTCCCATCAATACAAGCTTGATCCACTCTGCAGCAACAGGCAACTATACGGAAATTCCACAAGTACCCAATACGCCCAGGGAGGACACACCAAAAAGTCCTGCACGCGCAATCTGCTAAATTAAAACAGTCTAACGATGGCAACAATCCCACTAAGAGTCCACAATCCCTAAATTGCATTTTAATAGAAAAAATAGTCAACTTAATCATGATTCTAATCAAAGAAGCAAAATCTCAATCAGAGGATCTCTTAAAACCTACAGCGATACTAGGAATGGTAACCAATATCCTCCAACAAGACGACCAAAATTAAGTGTATACAGTGGAATGCCAGATCAATAAGAGCGAATAAGGAATCTTTACAAAGAGAACTAGACGTAAACAGCCTAACGTTAGCTACTATAGCAGAAACTTGGCTGAAACCGGATACTAATATCTCATTTAAAGGATTCCATATATTACGAAAAGACAGGGAAGATGGAAAAGGTGGAGTGGCAATATTAATTAAAACATCTATACCATACACAGCTTTATACATCGACGATACAAATATCAAATCTTTTCAGGCTATAGCAGCCAAAGTGCACAGCCAAGATATGAATCTAACCTTAGTCTCTATATACTGTCCTCTCAAAACAACAATCAGAATAGATGAATGGCGAACGCTCCTCCATCAAATAGAGGATCCCTACTTAATCTGCGGAGACTTTAACGCTCACCACACCCTATGGGGATGCGAGCTGAACGATGCATGTGGGGAAGCGATGATAGAGTTCATAGATGAATTCAACCTATATGTACTCAATGACGGATCTCCAACGAGGAATGTACTAGAAAGATAGCCAAAATGAAACTAACCCTGACAGTATATAAACGAGAACCCACTTGGGAAAACTATATAAATTACAAAAAAATAGATGCGGAATCAAAAATATTCCTTAAATCAAATAAAAAAGCCTGCTGGAAAGAATTCTGTAATAGTTTAAATAGGACCACGCCAACAACTTTAATATGGAACATGATAAATCGGTTAAAGAAGAAACCAGTGGGAATAAAAGCGCCAATGAACTGTATGGAAGAATTCGAAAAAAAGGTAGCACCGTCATATGTGCCTACAGAGCCACTCAAATTAACAAACCAAGACACGGAAAATAACCGACAAAATATCCTAACAGAGGAATTTAAACTCAACGAACTGGAACTGGCCCTGAAATCAGACTGAAATACAACACCAGGAATAGACAACATTCATTACCTCATGCTCCACCATCTCCCACACTGCGCCAAGGTAGCTATGGTACAGATCTTTACTAATGCATGGTTAAAAAGTGAATTTCCAAGAGATTGGACAACACAGATAATTATACCGGTACCATAACCAGGTAAAGACAGTGAAAATGCCAACTCCTATCGCCCAATAGCCCTTTCCTCCTGCATAGGTAAAACGTTTGAACGAATCATAAAAATAAGGTTAGAATGGTGGCTTGAATATCACAATTTACTGCCTAACACTCAATATGGATTCATGAAAGGAAGAAGTACATATGACTGTCTCAGTACGCTCACATTAGACATAGAACGAACTTTTATCCACAAAGGTTTTCTTACAGCTGTTTTCCTAGACATTACGGGAGCCTATGACAATGTTCAAATTCCGATACTAATAGAAAAGCTCAAGGCACTACACTTCCCTGAGGTATTTGTCTGTGGAGTATATAATCTTCTCTACAGTAGAACTACATATATACGGCAACAAAACAATACTCTACATGGACCATTCATAGTCTCAACAGGAATCCCACTAGGAGCAATCCTTAGCCCCTTACTATTCACTATTTACATAGGGGAAAATAGAAAAAATATTCAGTCCCACAATAAAAGTATTACAATTTACAGACGACATATGTATATTCACGACGTCCACATCCCTAGGAATAATCCTCTGGAGGTTAAAAGAAGCTGAGAGGAGATTATATGATTGGGAACAACATCTAGGACTAACCATTTCAACAAAGAAATCTTCAGCAGTGATATTTTCTAGGAAACTAACTACATATCGAGAGACTGAGCTTCATCTGGGACCTTACTCCTTCCAGTTGTGCACATCTGCCAGACACTTAGGCTTAATAATGGATAGTAAACTAACATGGATGGGACACATCAACCATATCATAACCAAAACGGAACGCCTCTTGAACATATTAAGATCCGTATCACGGTCCTGGTGGGGAGCAGACCCGGCTATAATGCTTGATATATACAGAGCACTAATCCGTCCCATATTCAATTATGGAAGCATCTGTTACGAGAACGCCCCTAAGTATAATCTCCAAAAATTGGACATAGCACAACACCAAGCCATTAGAATATGTATTGGAGAAATGAAATCTATAGCATCAAATGCGCTATTAGTTGAAGCCAGAGAAATGCCTCTAGAAACGCGGCGACAGCTCTTATCAAATATCTACCTAATGAGACGCGCCTCTCTCACCAACCACCTAGTGACCCAGAAGGCAAAGGGACTTACAACAATAATGGAAAGGAGGGGAAACATCCCTCGCCGCTCCACACCGTTATTGGTTACTAGCTTCAGCCAAATAAAACACAAAATACCATTAGTGTTCCAAGAAAGGACTCTTCCCTTGCTCACATAACA
Organism: Vandiemenella viatica; assembly: GCA_031002005.1. Classification (NCBI taxonomy): domain Eukaryota; kingdom Metazoa; phylum Arthropoda; class Insecta; order Orthoptera; family Morabidae; genus Vandiemenella; species Vandiemenella viatica. Next base: position 344,520,027 of record CM061920.1, on the reverse strand, counting down.
ATACGATATCATCAGATTTAAACCAAATGTCTACTATCTCCCAGAATGGATTAAAAGAAGCAACAGGACAAATAACATGACAGAGAGATTTATATCTTCAACTTGGCTGGACTTTACACAAATATATACCGATGGATCAAGAACAACAAATGGAGTAGGATTCGCCTACTACTGTCCACTCACGCAAGAACACCAGAAAATACGCCTGCCAACAGCGGCCTCGATCTACACGGCAGAGGCTATGGCCATTAGACAGGCCATTCAATACGGATACAACCGACATAATAAAATACTCATATTGACGGATTCGAAAAGTGTAGTACAAAGGCTGGGGAACATTAAAAGTCAAAATGAAACGAATAAGATTTGATATGATATATTATAAATGATGTACATAGCCTCTACAGAAGTAAAAGAAATCCATTTATTATGGATCAAGGGCCATGCGTCCATCCAATACAACGAGACGGTCGACAAACTGGCAAAAGAAAGCACTCTGGAAGGACAGCAACAATACACGCAACTCCCTCACACCGATCTCATAAAAACTATAAAAACAGAGGCCCTTGCAAAATGGGCAAACGCTTGGACTTTATCACTACGCATCGATCCAACCCCACATACCACACAAAGCATGGTTCGAAGAACCAAAACTCGCAAGAAAATACAAAACATCTATCATTCGCACAAGATTGGGACACCGATGCTATCCCAAACACCTCCATAGAATTGGCGCAGCAAACTCCCCAGTCTGCTCTGTTGACAACGAAGAAATAGCAGACCTTTACCGAATTCCACAAAATAACCTATATAATAGACTGACCAAACTAATAATCCCACTACCTACATCTATCATCTCTCTTATGAGAACGGAACGACATGACGTGCATCAAGCGATAGCTCACTTCTTAAGGGAAGCAGATATCACTATATAATCCAGGCCATTCAAGAGACCCATGATAGCTAAAACGCCCTAAAAATAGAACTACTTCAGGGATACAAAGCTTTATGCTAAAATCCACAATTACCAAACATACAATACGGATTTCACCACATAGATGAGGTTTATTATCTAAAATTAATATTATTAAAGCACCAGCTGTTAGTAAACTATTCGCTCCACTGGTATTAAAATGTCTATTATGTCAAATAATACGTAAACATAACTAACAACTGACACTACACCATCTGCACTATTGGTATCAGAAAAACTTGTACACAGACAATATGTCCAAATATAGTAGCAAAATAGAGTTATTACACCACCTGCACTATCAGTGTTATTACAAAATTGTATAGAACTAGTGTGCCGAATAATAACGTAACATAATCATCAATAGTCATGTCAACATTCGTACTATTGTTACTAATAATAATTGTTTAGAACTATTATGTCAAAATAACATTGTATAGAACTATTGTGTCAAAATAACATTGTATAGAACTATTATGTCAAAATAATATTGTAATAGAACAATTGTATAGAACTACTACGCCAAAATAATATTGTAATACAACAATTGTAATCTGGCTGTATGGTCGTTAGACCAAAAGCCATATAACAAATTTAAAAAAAAATAAAAAAATTGGTGTGATTGGTACAGTGGTTAGTAAGTTGGCTGACCTGTCAGATTGCGTAAGGTGAGTTGTTGCTGGAAGATAAACGTATAACTTGAGTAGGAGTTCAATTTTGGCGTTGGTTGTGAGACTTTGATAGTGGTTTCAGATACATGCTGAACTATGGATTTAGTATAAATGCGTTGAACTAGAGATTGTTCGTAAAGGCATTGTGAAAGTGCCTGTATAGCTATGATGAAATTAAAGAAGCCAAATGCGGTTGCGGTAATAAATAACAACAGTATATATGCAGTCCAACCTTGTAGATTATAGTAAAGCTGGGTTCCATTAAATGGAATAATTTGTTTCTTGAAGCAGTTTTTATTATTATTTAGTGCAAGTAGAGTGAAACCGAACAAAAGTACCACTATTTTGTTGACGGAAGTTTATTTTCAAGAGGGGCACCTATGCTTAGAAGTTCTTTATGTTATAAAAACTCACAAATAGTATCGACGACAGACGAACCAATGTAAAAAAAAAAATAAATTACGTACACTTTCAACAGACTCTTATGTCTGATAACATTTCGTCACCAAATTTCCATTTAATTGTTTCACAAATTTCTGTCATGTCAATTTTTCTCTTGTAAGAATTTCTATAATAGACCCTAAGTTGACGCTTGGATGCACTTCTTATTAATACACGTCAGCCTGTACCCTGGCTGCTGAACGACTGAATTTTATTACTATTTCTTTCAGTGTACTGACGTGTCTTCTATTTTCAACATTGTTTTCTTTCTCTAAACACCAAATTTTAATTTAAATCTGAACGATCTCAGCATCGAGAACGTCTCATTCCAGCAACGCTCGACGACCCAAATCTTCGCGTTCATAACAGTTAATTAACTATCACAAACTGAACCACAAACGTCTATAGGCTAAAAGTGTTTACTGCTGATATGATCCTTCACCTTCGATTACTAATTCTGTACATTGTTAATGAGTGCACTACATGTAAATATCATAGTGACAGCCTTCTCTCAGCTTCCTCCCAGATCCTCAGCTTTTACCCAAAAGCTATTCTATCTTGGACATTAGGAGCAGTAGCGGTCCAACTCAATCTGTGCTTTTGAATATACCGATAAACGTTTCGCTGTTGCCCTACTGGAAAGACACATTGTGTTGGCAGAGGTCGCGGAGATAGGACGGGGTCGCCTTGCCTAACAGACAATTGAAAACAGTTTCGTCTCATTTCAACTTGACTTTAGTTGTTGTTCTACAGATCTCCCAACGATGTACTACAATGCTCTCATAAGACTGTGACCTTAACAGGAAAGTGAAATCGTACAACCGGGTGAAAACTGTTATTATTATTATTATTATTACTTATGGCTTTACGCCCTCGTCGATTTCGAGGTCATTAGAGGTAGGAAAGAATGGTGGCAACGAACGAGAAGGAATTTCGACCATAAGCTATTCAAGGAAGCATCCCTTCATTCGCCTTGAGAGATTTGTGGAAACCATGGAAAACACAAATCTGGATGACCGTACGGAGATTAGAACTACACGTCCTCACGAATGCGAGGCCAGAACGTTATCCCCTCACACACCACCTTGTTGTGAAAACTGTAAATGATCCTAATATAGTGTTTTGTAGAATATAGTCCAAAATTACAATACGCTACAGTGAACTTTAGACAGTGTAACCAAACGTGGTGAGAAGGCAGCCTTTTTTGAATTGAATCACGTAGACATTATGGAACGGTTTTTGACTATGGATGAGACCTTCTGATCGTAGAATAAAATTAATAATCAACGCAGTGAAAGGACGCCAGTACCCTATCCTCGCGTCCCCAAACATGGCCAAGGCTTTTCCTTTTACAAATAAACTTGTTGTATATGATTTTTTGATTTTGTGTACTGCTTCTAGATTTTTTGAAAACGTGACCTAGTTATATTATGATAAGATTGAGAAACAACTGAGTCCAGATATCAAGAAGCAAGCTGCCTAAAAGGGTGCTGTTTCATAGCTAGTTGCTCACTCATCGCTGCAATTCATCACTGTTATTTCAGTTGGTACCACGATCCTCGTATTAACTCAATATGTATTCTTCTATCTTCCACCCATTTCTAAACCTTAAAACAAATTATGACATTCAATTTCATGTCAGTTGATGACGTCGTAATTGCTTCTATTTATTTTTTTTACACCCTTGAGAAATCCTTTTTAGGCGGATGGCATTAAAGGAGGAACTCAGATCCATTTTAAAAAAACAGAAAACAAGTTCTCTTAGCTCACGTTCACCAATTCAAGGCCACGAACGTATGTTATAAGCCTCATAAAGAAGAAAATCTTCTTGCCCTAGCTGATTGCTTTTAGGATTTTCTCAACTGTAGTCTTGGTTATAAAAAGTTGGGATTAGCCATCATTAATTTTTGTTTGAAGAATGGGAAGACAGGAACTAGAAAGCACACACAACCGATGTCTGAGAAACATTACGTGATATGGATATCCAGTTTTAACCAATACAACTCCAGGCTTTAATGGGAGCAAATGACTTTTGCAAATGACTTCCTGTTGTCTATCTGAGAATCTTTTATTGAAATTAATTACTGAATGTGTCTACTAAAAGTATCACTCATGTTGTTAACATTAGAAAGGCGCTGGATTACGTAATGTGAGTGTAGTGAATGCGTCTTATTGACAGTTTTTATCGTTCGTGATATGTACCAGTATTAAAAAGGAGAGATGAGTGAAACCCAGAGTCGGTTCGTTAGGATCACTTTAGAGACACAAGCATCAAAGGGACCGCCAAGTTTAACATCACCAACCGACGGGCGAATCAGCATCTATTGCCGTATGTCCACTCTCCGTATGCTCTGTGGAGAGGTTTGTGATTTAACCCATGCCTTTGGCAGACAGTATGATGATAGTGCCATTTACTTTGCTGGCAAAATAGCAGATAGCTAAAAGTTCTTCGAGTAGTCTTCGGCCACGAGCTGGTATCCCTAAATGGTGGTGACGTGAGGTTGTGCTCGTGGTAGAGAGGAATCGAGCGTTTGGCCCTGGCCTTTGCCTTACAGCGCTACACTCACTGCAGTCAAGCCAACAAGTTTACCTCTCTATAAAGCAATAGCTCTTTCTCAACGCTGGCACGAACGTAAACAGACCCAGCATAACGATACCGAAATAACATTCCATCCGGCAAATACTAAACAGAGGTAGTAATTCCTCTCCGAAATTACACTGTGAATCTCAGAAACTTTTATTTCCAAGATGGAACAAATTCAAAGCAGAATTTGGTAATACCTAGCCAAGTATTCCACCGAATATGATTTTCTCAGTAACAGATAAATGTCCTCCACTTAATAATATCAAAGTTAAAAATCGGGGTGATTCTTTACTTTAGTCCTACTTATTTAACCTCAGGATACTGTACCTAAAGTAATTGTCACGAACACACCATTATGCTTAAATGAACAAAGTTAATATAACTTCTTCATTTGATACGCATAACATTAATTATGTTTCTTCTACACGATGTAATGATACAAAGAAACTATAAAGCGAATGTTGGGTAGGATTTGCATACTGCTTCGTGGATTATGTTGATGAGTTGCTGATGTTCCATCTTTTGTACAACACACAGGACTGCATACTAGTTACAACATGCATAATGTTTGGGTAACGCCGGAATGATACTGAATCACATTTGTTAAGAAACATATGAAGGATTTGTACAAAATAGCAAATAACTATACAAACACTCAAAATTTTTCCATACATCAATTAAGAACAATGGTGAGTTCGTGAGTACTCCCTCGTATTCAAGATTTTACATCAAGTTATTCTGTTACACTTGTTTCATTATATTATAGTTTTGCCCATAAGAATCGCAAAATTTATTTCGTTGATCAGAGAATGATGAGAGGTCTGGTAGTTCAGTGGTTAAGGCAACTGCTTGCAAAATTTTGTGGTCCAGTCCCTAGTTCAAGCCCCGATGTGGCTAAGAATGATCAAGAGTTGTGTTTGATCACATCAGCTACCCAAGGTCGTTCAGTGGTTTGCATTTCGTGTTAAACCGTAGTTCCCAGAGGAAAGGAACTGACACAGTGGCTTAGTACGTGTCCTTAGGTTTTTAGGAGAAAAATGTGAAAATCTAAAAAGCCTGTCTACGTATTTAATGGAAGTCCCTACTAACCTCACTTTCTTCAGACTTTTCGGTCATATAATTGGAAAGGGAGGGGAGAAGGTAGGTAGGAACACATTGTTAACGACTATGGGAGCTCATATTCTGCGAGTATGCAATATCGCCCAAAACAGCATTAATCATCCAAGGTTAGCTACAATTGATAGGACACGTGAAAAAAAAATCATCCATCTGTTACATGTATGGTGATGTATATTACTTTTCTTATTGATGTTTTGGTGTTTTTCAGTCAGCAAACCATATCACCTTGTGAAATTTCGGCACAAACGGTGGAATGACGAGGCTACGATATACATAAGGACGGACTAGCATGACGAAATGAAAATATTCCGTTATTGCCAATTCAATTACGGAACCCCAAAGAAGATGAGAATCGAAAGTGAGCAGCAGATAGTAGGTTGGTTTCCGTGGCGCTTTGAGCTGTGCAGCTGTTACCGTGGGTGTGTGCGGAACATAGTTTCCTGGGAAGCTGGCAGTTTAGTGAGATACGGAGAAATGGCGTGGTGGCTGAGCGCAGTTCGGTCGTGTTATTTGTGGGCGCTGCGAGATTAGGGCCGTCAGTGGCAAGGCCGGCCACCGTATTGCGTAAGCGGACTTCCTCGGCAACAACTCCAGCGGGTGCCAAGCACTAACCCGTGCCTAATGTTTCTCACGACGCCAGTGATGTCCGAATCACCACAGGCGCAGAAAGGGGCCAGCCTAATTTTATTCATGAAGAAGACGAAAACAGAACAGCTCGCTTTCCGAGAACACTCTGTTGTAAAATGTCAGTCATCTGGTTATGAGTAGATATCTTTACGAGCTGCTAAACAAATTAAAGGAGATCAAATTACACAACAACAAATACCAAACAGCCTTTGAAAACTGTGTCATCGACTTAAGAGAATAAAACGCCCTAAAATTATTGAAGTCACTGGAGCCTCGTAGGTAATCGGTAACTATCCAAACAAGCGTTCGGGAGCAATTGGGCTGGGTTTGTGGTTATTTTTTTTATTTTTGTTATGGCTTTACGCCTCGTCGGAGGTCATTAGAGCGGGAAAGGATGGGGATGGGGGCAAGTAACGGGAAGGAATTCATCCATGAACTTTTTAAAGAAGCATCCCGGCATTCGCCTTGAGTGATTTGGGGAAACCATGAATAACCCAACTCTGGATTCCCAGACGGGATTCGAACCCGCGTTCATCCAGTTTACGAGGCCAGAGCATTACCGCTCACCCACCAGGTTCGCGTTAACTAATCCAGATTGCAGTTTTCCATAGTTTCTCCTAACTATTCGAAGTGACTGCTCGGATGGTTCTTTATAAGATCCGTGAATGATTAGCTTCCTTGTTGTGACTCACAATCCCCATTCATGTTTTATTATTAGTATTAATATTACTATTGTTGTTAATATTATTATTGAATCATTTTACTCTGATTGGTTATAGGTATCCTGAATAATTGTTGACTGTTAATATTTGCAACCTGATTTGTATTACCATCGGGTTTCCACAGACTGTAGTCTCGTATAATATCGGGATAGCATTGTATTATTTTCTTTAAGGAGGAGTGTAAGAATCTCTGGACTGGTCAGCTGAGCTTGGCGCGCGGAGTCAGTGTTCGTTGCACGCTTGCATTGAAAACATGGCATGACGCGAGTTGAATGTTGTGCGTTCAGCACCGAACTGTATGCATTGTTGGTCGCCATAGTAACGATATGTGAAACTTGTATTTTTTGGATGTGAAGTGTGTATTCAGGTAACCCAGTGTATCCCAGGCGTGTAAATATTTAATATAACTAATTGTGAATAAATTTAGAGGTATTCCATTTGGAACCACTTTTGTCATTTTTTTTAAAATTAACTGTGATACCTTCCAGTTTCTAGGTAACAATAAGCAATTTATTAACTAAAATTAGTGTCCAGTAGTCATGTGTTGAGAGATGGGAATAGGGCCGTTCCCCTTCAAAGTGCGCTTTTGCTTCAATTAGTGTGGAAATGCATAGATGTCACATGTTTCGTCGGTAGCTGCTTGGTCACTTTCGGCAGCTAATTAATTCGCAATAATTTGGTCGTATGCTCACATTGTTCGATTCTAAAGACTGAAAACGGTCACCGCAATGGACAGATTGTAGGGAATTGTGTGTCAAACAATATTATGGTATAGAGCGAAAGTGTTCCCGGCTCTCTATTGTTATTACCTTCCACAGAACATTGGGGCCAGATTCTTTTTTTTTTTTTTTTTTACAAATACGAGCATTCTTAGCTTGCGTCCCTAAAAAACTTAAATTTGTATGCATCATACCTTTGCTTTGTTCTTTGTAGCTCTTCGTACTCTTTGCATAGAATCCCCTCGTAATTTGTTTTATATACACCAACTGAATCATCAGAAGCGTAGTAATGAACGCGGGCTGGATGGCAGTGTTGAATAATGCAGCTCTTCTTTACACTGTTGTTCCGTTTCCATTTAGGATATGGGCACCACTACATTACACAGTATGCGTACATACACAGTGTGTCTCCACTATCTTCTCACTGAGAACCTCCAGGAAATGAACAATCAATTGTTACTTTATAGTTTTATCCTAAATATTAAGAACATACAGAAAACCTAGGCTAATGTGTGCTTGGAGTCTACGCAGTGAATGCCAGCTTTCGTCAGCCTGTAGAGACCGGACACCTGATGAAGACAGCCGAGCTGGTTGTCGAAACGTTGAGTTTTCAAAACACCATCCGGCTGCACACCCGTGAAGACTACATTGCTTAACCTAGGCTAAGATAACCTGGGCCATGCATGTTTCTGTCGGCGTAATCAGGGTGCAGAGATTTTTGTTCATCAATGATTTGTATTATCTTCCACTCTTTCCATTATAACCCTTATTTACATATCCCCACATAGTCCAGATACAGTATTTGGATCCTTGTACTTATTCACTTCATAATAAGTATGACTTCGTCCACAAAAAATTATTAATTAGTAATGTAAGCCCGTGACAGTTTTTTGCATATCATCACTGCTCTAGAATAGTTTCAGTTTTTATGGTCAAAAGATCATGACAGACCTGTTGTGGCCAAATGTGAACTTGACCTGTGTTTCACCCTTAAGGTGAATAAAATCTCTTGAGCTTGAAGAACTCAGACGTATTAATAGACGTATTAAACACGGCAGAGACGATCACGCAATCGTATAATTGTTTCAAAGGTCGTGGTTGGTAGGCTCGAACTGACTGAAATATAAAATTGACTTGTATTTGACCCCAAACGTTAACTCTGCAAATTTTGAAGAATTTCTGTTTAAAGGAAGGGCGCAATTGTTTCGAAGACATCACGTTGTTTTTTATTGAGGATGGGAAAACATTTATAATGTAAACATTTGTCATAGTGTCCGTAGCGCCCAGAGAAATGAATTACCAGAATACTCGATTTGGTTACATATTTTTTCTGATGTCCACTTCAAATAACCTAATAACTCGCATACACCGACTATGAACAAAGACAATTCAAAAAAGTGGTCAGTAAAACACGTAAAAAGCAAATAATCCGTAATGTATAAACTTTGTTCAAGCAGCAACATTAGCGAAAGTTTTAATTAAATTGAAATTTAGCTTAGACCGGAATGACATTTGGCACTCTTGGTGACAGACGATACCATGAGTAAATTAAGTTTTTTGAAAATTTTCTTTATGTTACTTTCACTGGCGACATGTTATTGAAAAGTACTCGTAGTTCCATGTTTTTTCAACCTTAAAGTTTTTACATGTATTTTTAAGAATTAAATGCTACGAAAAGCAAAGTTAATGAATGTATTCTGGCAATTAATTTCATAGCAATTGCTTTAGCAATTAAACTGTGCACTTAACCTCCAATTTCAAAAATATCTCTGGTCGCTGTTAATTTTCAAGTGAAGGCCGGCTCGTGACGTTATGGGTCTCCAGCCAATAATTGTAGAGGAGAATGAGTGAAATTATATAGTAGATTGACGAACAATGAGGAAATGTACATGTATAAGACATGAGCAGATAGGAAAGAAATTTGATCATGCCGTTTTCAAGATACTATCACGACAGTCTTCTGGAGTGGTTTCGTGTAACCATAAAAACAATTCTGAATATCCAAACTTGGAATCGAAAATACTGCATGCGAAAGAAAATACACTATATCGCGCTGTAACTTTAGAGCACAATGATGCTTCACTGTTTATAACAGTTAATTACAACTGATGCGCCTTTTTTTTTATCAGTCTTTCGACTGGTTTGATGCAATCCTCCATCTTTTCAGATCTTGAGCTAACCTCTTCATCTCTACATATCCCTTACAACCCATGTCCTCAATTACCTGCTTCATATATTCTAATCTTTGTCTTCCTCTACAGTTCTTACTTTCGACTGTTCCCTCCACTAACAAATTAACCAATCCAGTTGTCTCAAAATATAACCACCAGCCTGTCTCTTCATTCTGTAAGCTTCTTCCACAAACTTTTTTCCTCACCCATCATTTGTTCATTTCGTACTTTGTCTGTCCACTTAATTTTCAGCATTTTTCCAGCACCACATTTCAAATGCTTCAATTTTCTTTCTTTCTAGTATCTCTAAAGTCCATGTTTCGCTCCTATAAAATGCTGTGTTCCACACATAGAGTTTTAAAAATGATGTCGTTTAACTGACCACAAACTATCCGGATGTAGAAGTCAACTACAGGATATTCGGCGGCAAATGCAGTAATAAAGGAGATTAAAGAAATATCATTGTAAGTATGCAGAGGAGAACGATAATGTCAATTTCTAGTGTGAATGCGTTTATTAATCTGGTGATAGGCCATATTTCCGCATTTGTTGAACAATAATATGAGGAATACCACTATATCTGTGAGTACTGTATTTATATATATATATATATATATATATATATATATATATATATATTGTGCTGTAGATAATTATTGTAACAACACATGTAAAAAAACTTTACAGCCACTGAAGATGCCCTACACCACAAGGGCGAAACGCATCTGGGGAATCAATTAAAAGCAAAATTCACCAAAACAGTTGTTTTTGAGGAATTATTATGGATGCATTTAGTTCCTACTTATGAGTAAATCCGATTATATACATTCCAAGCAGTTTACACCATATTTTTTGTTTCACTGAAAGCAGATTGAGGTAGATCATCTTCCTTTCTACTCACCTGATAGGTTTTTTGGTATTTTTCTTGATAAATTTAATCTTGGATGGTTTACCGATGTCATCCCCCGTAAGAGCAATTTTTCTAGTTGTTTATTGTTTTGTGTGGTTTGCTGTGATGAGCGTATGCTGGGTGAAGTGAATTGTTTGTGTGTGAATGAATGAAAGACGGAACAAGGGGGAGGGTGAAACCCGGTGTCGGCCCAATCAGGTCTCCCATTCCGAAGGACACCAGCGGACCTCCAAGCTAACCGTCTCCATCCGTCGGACGGCTCTTCATCAACAATGTCGTATGCCCTCACTCCATACGCACTAAGAAATGGTTAGCGATTTAACATACGACTTTGGTGCGTAATCCCGTGATTAGGAATTGTGTACAACACACTATCCTACCCTGCCAGCGAATTCTGATGACGAAAATTTCTTTCTGCACCTTTACTCGAACCAGCGAACCCCGGATCAGACACCGAGAACCATCGCGGTGCTGCAATCGACTGAACCAATGGGGCGGGTATTAAGGTAGATATTTCCATAATTTGTCATCTGAGGTGAATGTTGGCTTTATTATTGATATGGCAATGCGTAAACGATGTTCATCTTTACTGAACTGAAATTGTCACAGAAGTGTGTGGAATATTACTAGCAGTGTGCCGAGAGGTTGGAACCTCCTGGTCCGGCCAATGTGGGTTCACAGAGGACGTCGGCCCCGAGTTTCGGCGGAGCAGCTGACCCGAATAGAAGAGGAAGAGGCCCTGCGGAGCTGGGCTTTCCCGCTACCTCGAATTAAACTCGTTCTTTCTCTCCACGCCAGTGTTAGGAAGTTGACGGCTCGCAAAAAACAACCAACCTCACACCGAAGCGTGCGTCGCTCCGGAATATCCGTGGTCCAACCACGGCCGATCTTCAGGATTTCGTGATCGTATTGATTCTAAGAAGTTGATGCAAAACCGTTTTGGGCAAACTCATGACTCAGGAAAAAAAACCCAACAATATCAGAATACCACAAACAGCCATCATTAAGCAGGCTTTATGCTTGTCCTGGATGGTGTTAATAGATAACTTCACCTTTCTGATTAGTTATATCAGTATTTTTCCTTTTTGCTGAGATTCTTCATAACTATATCACATTACGTATAATAGCTAATTTTCTAACTGATTTTCTTGTCACACTTTTTTTACTAAAAGGTGGGAAGGTGAAACGAAAATTATAATGCGGTATCGTCACAGTAATAAATAAACAAATGTGTTCGTTTGCTCAATAACTGACCATCGCTGACAATGGAAAAAATAACATTCTGAGAAAATCATTTAATCGCACTGAAATTCTGCATCAATTCGTGGATCGAATACGGTGATATTGGAAAAGTCAGTGACACATTTTGAGTTGTGTTAGCTGCCACATCGAATGGTACCGCGAAAAGAGAATGTAATGCTTGAGGATAAACCTGTTTGAAAGCGTCATGATGCAGCGCTACATCTTGAAAACCACTTCCAATTTCAAATCTTCCACCTATGTGTAGCCAAATTGGTCTTTACAGTCTGAACATTTATTTACCTATGCTAAAAATGAGTAACTCAGCTGGAAGATTAGTCCGTAGTTTACCGCTCTAGTTGCAGGGATATGGTGTTCACTGAAGCCTCGAATTCTCAAGAGTTTACAACCCTTGAGAACGAGGCGTGTGTCTGTGAGGTGTAACTGAGAGGTGAAGCGCATAGTCGCACATGGAATAATCGGTCTACCCCTTGACACTCATGGAGCCACTAAGCATAGTATAAGTAACCGGGAAGATCACTGCGAATTCCTTTTATCGAATGTGGCTTTACTGCTTATTGAACTTCTGTAGCCTTTCTCTTACACATCAGTGACAAAGAAAACAAGCACTTCGAGGAAATAACTTCACCTGCCTGCAATTCTGCAAATACTCCGGTATCGAAAATGCAGATGGACTTCCTTACCACACCAGACCTCTCACCATGCCCACAATGAACTAATGAGACAAGTCTCCGAGCTTTTCCTTCGGAAACTGGCATTGACAGTCCGGGAAGACAATTCGGAAGTCTTTTAAAATTTTTAGTGTCTACAAGCTGTCAGGTAGTAGACGTTCCAAGCTAATGAGGTAATCCCTCTTAATACAACCGTGTCGGTGAGGGAGGGGCCACCTAATTCAGGTGGTAGAGTTTCTGGTAACTCCATAAACGAGACCGAAGACTTTAGTCCAAAGCCGAAAGTCCAGAGCGGTTCCCCAGCTCACCGTGGATGAGCTCGTCGAGGAGTTAGACACCGTCGTTAGCGTGTAATACAACCACTACTGTAATCTATAAACGTCTAGAAATTTTAAATGATTTAGGATGTAATCGTTGTGAATAGATGAAGATAAAAACGGAGAAGCAGAAAGAAGAACTAACGCCAGAGAAAACAATACTGGCAGCCTACTCGCAGTCCCGCTTATCCCATACCGGGCTGACTGCTTGAGGAACTAGTTCTCTCTTAAGTCATCATGACTAGTTGTCTGAGACGACTCTTTACAGACCTCGTGAGATATAATAAGTTATTTCAACGCTACTTGTTACACCTCGTTACAATGCTCGCCACACACGGGACGACAGGTTGTTATGTCATCCGTCTGCCACTACATGTTTTGCAGTTGACAGTGTTTGCTACTTACGTAGAAATTAATGTTCAGACTTACCGCTGCTTGCCTCTTATATTCTATTCCTTCCTTGACTGAGGCAATACTACAACTTTAGGTTCAGCATTCATCTGTGGATCCGTTCAGGGGCGGCGTTAGGAATTTCGGGCCCGGGTAAAATGTGCGACCTTTTTTTTTTAGCTCTACAAACTAGCCGGACGACAATGGACAGATTCTTGCTTCGAGGCCTGGGGGCCCCTGCAGCCGGTGATCGGGCCCCCCCCCCCATCAGCCGGCGGGCCCGGGTAAATTTGACCAGCTTACCCCCCCCCCCCTAACGCCGGCCCTGGATCCGTTAGCCATTATTAACATCTTGTATGTTAGATCAATGTGTCTTTCTACACAATGGTATTCCCCTTATACTCAAAACTGATCCGAAGATAAAAATACGAGGAAACGATTTTTTATACCTATAGCACTGCTTTAATGCAATGACACGTATCAATTAAATATCAATTTTCAAGATGAATGATTTTTTTGTCCTATTACATCATGGTTACTTCGTTTAATTCCCTTAATATGTTTCATTAAAGCTTAAATAAATATTTATAGAAAAAGTTATTGGCTGAAGAGTAGTTTAAAATTTATTAGTGTAGGAAATTTGGAAATACGCTATTGCAGCATCAATTATTATACGATATTCAGCTTAAATGAAAGAATCATATATTGTATGTAATAAGGAACTATCTTATGATGAAATATATATATATATTATAAAAATCTTTTGCTGTCTCAGGAACATCACTTTCTTCTAATAAATATAAAATAAAGATCGATACAAAGTTTCAGTGGTGAAAACAGCAAGGTAATAAAAATGATATTCAGACTCAACTTTCATGAAAACGGTAGAAAATGGGTAATAAAACTGAGTGGGCAGCGGAACGTAGCGCTGGAATCGTACGAATTATTTTGGGCGGAGCAGTTCGAGCGGAACGGAGCGCCTGGTGAGATGTGAAACGCGATGGGATAACGCAACGAGGTTCGTAAAATTTGAGATGATATCGCCGGGTCAGGTCTTCGCAGCTGGGCGGAAAAACACGCCAAGGCTGTGTGGGAGTGTAAAAGCCTTCCGTCATGCCCGGCTCTGTTTTTCGGCAGCGGGCTGCGGCCGAACAGGTTTTCTTGCAGCTGGGAAAGTCCGACCAAAATAACGGAGGCGGAAGAAACCGAGGCCCAATAAATCTGCGTCTAATAGACTGTCCAAAACAATTCTCAACAGCTAACAGGCTTACACCTTTTTTGTCCAAACTAGTCTGCGCGGGTGTCAACGCCATGCATCAGTTATAACTGTATCATTTAATTAGGTGATTATTACTTGAGTGAATAATCGTTTTTACCACATTGAATGCTAACAGGATGGTCAGTCTGATTCAAAATTGCTGTTCGTAGATCAGAAAACTAAAAACTGTGCAAATCGTACTTTCTAAAAATTTAATTCCTAATACATATCCTCCAGTGTGACTCAGTAAGATGGAGCGTCGCACACTGGATCTGGGAGTTACAACGGCATAGAACACACGCCCAGACCATGGGCCGTCATGGCTGCGGATTTTAGGCGGTTTGCCGCAGCCGTCAGGACGAACGCGGAGACGGTCCCCAATCTCCGCCTCATAAACTACGCATTTCACAATCAAAAGTACACTTATCACTAGGGTTCAGATCTTTAGGACAAGTCATATTTTTTTCCTGCCTTCTTTTTGAGCTGAAATGCTGAATTAAACACTGATTCAACGTTTCTGAGTGTATTAAAATGTATTTTATATAGCATAGGAGGACGGGTGGGTTTTTAAATTTTTTTGACAGAAACCATTTTCGACATCCCCTCGACAATTCACCATAGCTTCGCCGTAATCGGACGAACGGTTTGCGGCTTTGTTTAAATAATGGGGTTTATGGGGAGAGGGGTAATTAAGGTGGTGGAAAGAGAAGAGAGGGATTGGGTTTTGTCAAATTAATGTGTACAGTATTTCTCTCTCTTTTTTAAAGTATAAGTGTACAAATTCTTATCTAAATTGGATAAAAAATGTGGTTTGCCTAAATTATGGGGTGAAAACGTAATGGGTTGGAAAGGGGGAGAGGGGATGAATATTCGGAAACCATACGTAGGCAGATTATTTTCTCTGTTTGTTTTAAAGTATAAGTGTACAAATTCTTATCTAAATTGGATAAAAAATGTGGTTTGCCTAAATTATGGGGTGAAAAACGTAATGGGGTTGGAAAGGGGAGAGGGATGAATATTCAGAAACCATCGTAAGGCAGTATTTTTCTGTTTGTTTTAAAGTATAAGTGTGCAAATTCTTATCCTAATCGGATAAAAAATGTGGTTTGCCTAAATTATGGGTGAAAACGTAATGGGGGTTGGAAAGGGGAGAGGGGATGAATATTCGGAAACCATACGTAGGCAGTATTTTTCTGTTTGTTTTAAAGTATAGTGTACAAATTCCTATCAAAATCGGATAAGAAATGGTATTGCTAAATTATGGGGTGAAAAAATTATAGGGGTGGAAAGGGGGCGAGGGGATTAATATTCGGAACCGTATGTAGGCAGTATTTTTTATGTTTGTTTTAAAGTATAAGTATACAAATTCCTATCTAAATCGGATAAAAATGTGGTTTTGCCTAAATTATGGGGTGTTATGGGGAATAGGGGGTGACTTTTTGGAAATTTTTTTCACAGGAACCTTCGCAGGCGCACACTCGAAAACTCTCCAAAGTTTCATTGCAATCTGATAAATGGTATAGGAGTGCATAGAAGACGAACAAACCCACTAAATGAAAATATTCAGACCATTTTCATAGTTTCGGTCATATTTCGATAATATTTACGGTCATATGGTCATATCTTGAGGAAAAATCTGGTAATTTTTTAATAGTACCGGGAATTCACTAGATATAGATGAGTAGAAATTAAGAAAATCATTCACAGAACTGTACTTCTGCTATACAGACGGGGGAAAAACTAATTTTCACTGTGGCTAGAATTCACCAGTCAAGACTTAATGTTATACGTTATTGTCACTCTCTAAACGTAATGTTCCGCCAGCCTTTTAATCTCGACGATGCAGCAGAAGCATGCCTGTGTCGATCCGCGTCAGTCAATTTCTCAATGAAATATCCTCAGTCATCGTTAAATCTGCAGTGGACGCACCGCCACGCCGAAAGTAAAATTTTCTGAAAGTGCGAAGTTACGAATTAGAAGGGAATTTAGAGGAGTATTTTATTCCGGATGAAAAAGTTCTATTCTGTAAATTATCTGAAATTAAAGTGATTTCAACAAAACTACTTAAAATTTAATTCCCCAATGGTGGAGAGAGTGCACGGAAACAAATTATGTTGTCTACCAGATAGAATAAATATATAATTGAACATTTTGATGTATTGTAAATTTAAATGTTTGGTCATACTTTGTCATTTTAGGTCATATTTATCCATTTTTAAGTTCGTATTTGCCTGCATATTTCTCTGTTTTTGTTTTTTTGGTCATAAAGATCCGAACCTTACTTATCACACACCGAACATATTTATACATTTCGCAGACAGATGACAACACTTTATTTCCTCCATTAGTAGGTATGCAGTACGATCTGGCAGTAGGTATAACATGATCGGTGTCTGGGAGGACAAGCGTAAAACGAGAAACTTCAGACTTAATAGTGACAACGACGATTAAAACTTATCAAAGACAGCCTATTCCTAACGATGGAAAAAGCTAGTGAAGAAGAAGAAGAACATATTGGTAACACATAACTCTACAGCAAGAAATTAAAATGAATGTACATATGGGAGGAAGACTCTAATTGTGTATGTTTGTCGCAAATTTGGAGCTCTTAAAAATATAATAGTAATGTTATTAATCAGGAACACGTTTCACAATAATATTGTCGAAGTTAAAGCCTCATTTTTGTTTATACTTCCAGCTTTAATAAACAAAACATGTGTAGTGATACATCTTATAATTTTCAGCAGACCAAAGCGTATCTGAGTACAATATCAGACAGCGTGTTTGATTATTTCAGTTCAATCCTCGGATAAACCGATCATTTTTCTTCCACGATGAACAATTGTTATGTAATTCAGTTCGTAATAGGAGTTCCGACGAGAGAACACACTATTAATAATCGGCCACGGCGATATACCAGTCGTACCTACAGAATTTACAGTTCCATTTCCGCGAATTCCCTTATTCATGGGTCATATGTTCCAGTAAATAGAATAACTTATATACTTTAATTTGAAATTTTTTCTAACTAAAAAGAATTTTTTCATTTCTTTATATGTAGTCTAGAGTTTCTCTGTTGATTAAAACCGTAGGTGATCTGCATTATATATTTTGAAATTGGTCGTATCGCTGAAGCAATTTCATATGAATTTAACAAAAGGTTTTGAATATATTCTATTGTTCCAAAAACAAATATGATTCCAATGAATGGGACTAAACAATTTGAACTTTGGAAAAATGAGAATGACTGGCATAGGGAACGCGAGTTTAATGAGTTTTGTATGTCTTGTGATTTCCTCAACTTGAATAAGTAGGTAAATACTTGGGAATACATTAGTGTACGCGATGATCATATGAAGATATTGAAGTTGACTGTGTGGCTAACTGGTCGAAAGCCCATTACAAAACTAACAATAATAACAAAGAATAAAAGAGCGCAGATGTTATTTTGAAACTGTTTATGCAGGAATTCAAATCCGGCTGCTGCTTGAGTACCAGCCGACCTGTCAAGGATTTTAGAATGTTTTCTGGGGATAGATTCCCAACTTCCACATCAGGAACGTAAGAAAATAACTTATAAGGAGGTCGGAAGACAATTACAGAAATTTATTTCTCTGCATCAACATAATGTATACGTTTTGACATAAGTAGGGAGATAATGTTAAAAATGTCATATTCCCCCTCCCCCCTCAAAACACACACACAAAAGGGCAATCAGTTTAGAACATGGTTGTGTTGTTTAAGGACGAAATCCTGAATCAAATATTCTGCTGTGAAAGGACTTGCGATTAAATACACATGATTCAACAAAAGAAAGGGAAACACTCAAAATGCGCTAAGAAGACTAAGGGGTCATGGGAGGTTTAATTTAAGTTTTGTATCGTACATACTGTTTACTACTTTAACACGAGAAATGCATGTTGAAGAAGAATATAACCAACTGTGTAAGATGCTGTATGGCCTAAAGATACAAATGCCATTTTAAAAAATAAAAAAGTTATATCATCCGTAGAAGATTCCCGACGGTAAATAGTCTATTAGTGGATGTTCTCGTTGTATCAAATACGCCAATGTACTGCCATATCAGGAAAACTCAAGTTAAAAACTGAAAAAAATCCCTATCAATGTGTATTTAAGCATCTCCAATACAATCTTTGTGAATAACAGATCCTTCCGTTTGTTTGCGTGAAAAAGAATAATTTGTCACGTACGCTCTCATCCAGATCAGACTGTAAATAGATAGCAACCAAGTCTAATAATAAAAACTAATTTAAGGGAGTAGGGCGAGCACGGATAGTCTGGAAGCTGCAGACCCAATTACAATGTTCACGAACCGTTATGTTCTGCAGTAAACGTATGAAATGGAATTACACAGGTGGTACAAAGTTTCATTTTGTGTCTGCGTTGTTCGTCTCATAAGCTTCTAAGTGGAATATAATGTATTATACTCCAGCTCAACTACTGCAATATCCAGTTCAAATACAAAGAATGCGTGTAGGTGCGAGATTATTATTTCTACTCGCCTTTTGGTGAACAATTCACTTTGTTGTGTACACCAGCTTTAATAGTAAGCGGTAATTAACTGGAAGTCTATACTGCGAGATTTATCTAGAAGCAGTTAATACTTCATCATGGATGTCAGTCCAATAAGTTATGTTGCTTATCTGTGTTTGCTCTGATTGAGTAAACCTGCATTCTCATTTACGGTATGGCAACCGAACAGTATAACCACAGCGAAATAAACATGAAGACGAATAAGAATGTGGTTTCGAGTTTCAGCGCGTCTTAAGTACGCTTTTTATAAGGATACTAACATGCCAAGTAAATTTTTAAGCGTACACAGCTGTTAATCAAAATCCATAAAAAGCACTTGCATCAAATTGTTCTATGCAAATCGAAATCAATGTTGTTCAGGATATCCATTTTATACTTATAACTCTCGTATATGTTCTGGATGAGAAATATCATGACCAAATTGTAAATGCTTTCTGCGTAATGCTTTGAGGTCGCAAGCCTGTCGTACGTCGTCGGCAACCAGCAGCACCTTGCATCTGCATATATTTGTTATGTAGAATGGAGGGTAGATTACCTGCCATTTCTCAGTAAACTATTTATGGATGTGCAAGTACAATTCGTCTTGTGTAGTTTATGAGGAAGACAGTAAGGACAATCACTGAATTCACTCAGCGCACTACAAAGAGCAGCCTAAACACAATAATCAGGTTTATTGATATGCCGGAATTAAATTTTATACCTACACTTTTTATACCTTCATGATTCCTATACGCAACACGTTCGAAAAACCATGGTTTAATCCACAAACAGATAGTTCTAGGTGAGGGACAGATACACAAACATGTACTAGTTTGGTTGTCAGTTTCATTTCTCTCTCAACAGTCAGAATACTCAGTAGTGGTCTCGGCAGCAAGTTGAGAAATTGGGCAGCTAGTTACCTATCTGCTGATTGCGTCCTTATGTTTTTCTCGGTATATGGACAGTGAGTTCTTTTGGATACAGCGGAAAACACAGATACCAAACAACTATAACAGTTGTGTTTCAGGTGTGAAGATTCCGTTTAATATAGTCGTTGAGAAGCAAGTGTCTTACGTCAGTATGACGTGACTCACAGAGAAGAAGCTACAAAGTGATGTGTAGCGTGTTCAGCAGTGGTTAGTTTAGAGATAAGGCTACAAGTAGACAGCATTGTGACCGAGCGTGGTGGGTGAGCGGTTAACGCTTTCGGCCTCACATTCGGGAGGACGGCGGTTAGAATCCCCGTCCGGGCATCCAGATTTGGGTTTTCCATGGTTTCCCCAAATCACTCCAGGCGAATACCGGGATACTTCCTTCAAAATGCTATGGCTGAATTCCTTCCCGTTCCTTGTCCCCAGTCCCTTTCCGCCTCTAATGACATCGACTTTGACGAGGCGTAAAGCCATAAGTAAATAAAAAGAAAAAAAAAAAAAAAGCAGCATTGTGGAGAACTGACCCAGTTCCTTTTTCTGAACCAAAGTTGGAATTATAACTTTTGATAGCGTACTTCGTGTCGTTAACAAACACCAGGTATGAGTGCTTAAAGTCCTCAGGAAATAGCGTTATTATTGTGCTAAATGCTAGCTTTCCTGGTCCCCCCTCTCCAAAACAAGACACAGCAATCTGTCTCAATAAGCACTCACACAAGTCAGACGTGATCTTCATGAAAAAGCCGGCCTCGGTAGCGTAGGGGCTAGAGTGCTAGCTCCACGTGCCGAAGGTCGCCGGTTCGAATCCGGCCGCGGGCATGGATGTTAAGTGTTGTGTGTCTGTGTCTGTGTGTGTGTCCTGTCCGTCCTGTGGCGTCCGCACTTTGAAGACTATATAAAACACTGGATTTAACTGATTCACTGGAAGCTTTAATATAACACATCGAGCTGGCTGTATGGCCTCAGCTGCCAAAAGCCATTAAAATTAAAAAAATAATCTTCATGAAAAATATATAAATAATTTTTTTGGAGGTATTAAGTGATAACGTGGATGTTAAAAGTAGATGCGTATGGCACGATACACGTCTGTCGTGACTGCCCTAAACTTCCAGGTAATGGGGACCCGCAGTTTCATGTGGAATCCGAACTAAGGAGCGGCATTCACATCAAAACAACCAGACGTATGGTTTGATTTAAGCCCGTAAAAATTCGGGATTTGGAAAAAAGGACCTTCCGACCTCCAGTCAGCCTCCAGACCTCGCGTTATCGGGGTATATTCTTCTAATAGAATACGTGAATGCAGAGTCGCTATTTGATATTAGTGTTTCGGGTACCACTTTAAAACTTTGAGTCCCCTTTTCCTGATACGATTGTATGGCTGGGTTAGGCGGCCATGGCAATCGTGTACTGCGCTGTCATTTTAGCATCAGAAGTGCACTTAATAATAATATAATTTAATTTAATTGCAATGGAGCACAGGCTCCGGATGGCAAGTTTCCCTACAACCCCATCTTCCCCCTATCCTGCAGCCAGCCTACATTTGCCCTCTACAAATTTATCTTTAAATTCTTTCCACTTCGGCTTTGCCACCAGTAACGCCAGATGCCCGTAATGCTTAATATTTCCCAATTGCTAGCCCAAATCGCTGAGACACCACTGGCTCCCGAAGCGGGAGCATTTCTTTCGAGCCCCGGTGGTGAAATTTTTTTTCATCACTCGAGATTTAGCCACCAGGAACGGACAGGTGATTGTGCACAATTCCAAATCACCAGATTCTGTACAAAATATTTGAGTTAAATCCCAAACAACTCCTTAGTGAGTATGGAGTGAGGCATACGACAATATTGATGTATCGATGGTGAATTGTCCGTCAGATGTAGATGTAAAGTCTGACAGTCGTATCGTTCTCTCTCTCTCTCCAGAAGAGTAGCACTGAATGAGCTGGAATTTGATTGGAACCTCTGCCTTCTTATATCTTCATGAACACAACCCAAAACAACACTGTCTTCTACATACTACAACATCCAGCTAACTTGCCACATTAACACTGTAATAAGGGCTATTATGCTTTCAAACCACTCATAAAAACATACATTTAAATTATTTTTTTGCTTAGGGGGCGTCCATAAATTACGTGAGGTGAAATGGGGGGGGGGGAGTCCGGCGAAATCTCACCAAATATCACTAAGGGGGAGGGGGGGATCAACGGAAATCTCGCATGAAGTTTGGAAAAAACAAAAAAAAAACTACAAATGACGCGAAAGTCGATTTTAGGTGGGTATTTCGTTGAAAACTGTGGATGAAACCGGCTTCGGGTGAGACCTAAAAAAAAAGATCTCAAAAAAGTTACGAGGGTAATTTCTAGGGAGGCGGGGGTCTCACGGACCAGATCTCACCAGAGGGAGGGGGGGGGGGGCGGACCAAATCTCACGAGGTCTCACCAGAAAGGGGGGGGGGCCGGAAATCAGGATAAACACCTCACGTAATTTATGGATGGCCCCTTATGGGTTTACCTTTCGACGACGTCGAAGTCATAATATAGGCGGGAAAGGACTGTGAAGTAGGAACGGGAAGGAATTCGACCATTGCCTTTTGAAGACAACATCCCAGCATTCACCTGGCGTAATTTGGGTAAATCATGGAAAACCCAAATCAGGATACCCGGATGGGGATTCGAACCTGCGTCCTCCCGAATGCGAGACCAGAGTGTTACCATTTGCCCACAATTCTCGGTACACACCAAGTAAACAGACAGATTAGAAAATCCCCATCATATCGTGTTAAACAGTGTCAAATGATCTGTGCGCATATACAAGAAAGAGTATGTCCTGTTATAACTTAAAACCAAACATAGTAGTACAGTACTAACAAAGTATATTAAAAACCAAATTATTGCTCAGATCTATTGTGTAGAGACACTATAAATTGAAAAATCGCAAAATCTTAAAATGAAATTGTAAACGCTTACCAAACTTTATACAAATAATTGTGTTACCGATGAAAAGCGAAAATTTTCATCTAGCTCAAAAAAGGACTGCCATTAAACGAAGGGGTAATATTCATTAGAATTTATATCAAATTAATCCCAATTCACTAATGAATGGAGAGTATTTTTAATTGTTTGTACTGTTCGTGTAAATCTATAAAATACAGAATTTGCTCTCTTCAGACGGAGAAAAGATCAAGAAAACTGCAGTGATGTTGTGGCATACTAAAACGTAACTGTACAATCTTGTGGCTCAGTGGTTAAGATGTCTGACTATAGAGCGAGAGTTCTCCGGTTCGAATCCCTGTCTCGCAGGGTATTTTCTTAGGCTCTTAACCCAACCTTCATCTCTGGCACAGCTTGCTGCATTGTAGTGAAGTACGCCAGAATTCTTCCGTGGTTCTGATTCCACGTTAAACTGAAGGTCCCCTGTTCCCGGTAGCATTGCCAGGATAGGTTAACGTGGTTACGACAGGGCCGAAATACGCAGTCAATAGAAACCCTGCGACCATGTCATTACGATCACACGGAATTATACTTATTATATATTACAACATACACTGTGACTTGACTACAATTTCTAGAAAGTAAAATGTCTTGTATGTAATGTATGTTAAAATAGTAGTATTAGTAGTAGTAGTAGTGATAGTAGTAATAGTTGTTGTTGTTGTTCTTGTTTTCTTCTATAAACTTTATATAATAAATTATTTTCAAAACTATCACAATCGATAATACGCTGTTTAATCATTAGAAAAATCACATAATCTGGTATAATTGTTTCATTTTTTTTTTCAGAAAAGGAAGAACGCCTATTTACGTAAATTTCCATATCTGTCATCCACGGACAGAATCGCCATCTATGCTCTAGGCGGAGATCATTCCAGACAACTCCATTTTTCAAAGACCTATACGTTAAAATACTATTTTGAAAACTATCACAATCTTGTGGACTTGTTCATTTCGTTCTCACCTGATCGGTTGTGATTAAGAAATATCAATTGTTTGTGGAACCTAAAATTTTCTACCGAAGAAGTCACAGTATAGAATTAATCCTTAGCGTCTTTAGATTCTGTCGAACGATTTTAGCCGCATTCACCTCAGACGTAATGCCCCAACGTCCCACAGTAAGAACAATATAATGTGATTCACAATAATATGGAAAAATGGTGTTTTACACCAGTGTCTTTGTGTTTCAATCTAAAAATCCATAAAGGAAAAATTAATGCATCTAAGATTCACTACGGCTCCTGGGTATTATATAAGGCTATGTGTTCAAAATTTTGAACAAGCCTGGACTAGAATAAGGATATAGAATAATTATTCATAACCCAAATAGGAATAAGGTGGCTATAAAAAAAATAGAAAATTACGAAAAACACGAACCAGTTAAAAGGTGTACGGAAAGATTGTGGTCTATCGACAATATTATTCAGCTTGTACAGTACATAGAGGAAGCAAACAACGAAATTAATGAAAAATTTGAATGTGGCTTAAGAGGTCAAGAAGAAGCAGTAGGTATACTGTAATTTACTGATGATAATATTAAGTTAGAAGATAAAAATAAAGACACTTAGAAACAACGAATAGCGTAAACAAAATATTTTGAGAATAATTTGGTGAAAATAAAATTAAAATAAAGCCATCAAGAGGTAGAAGTAGATTAAACGTTAAAATATGTCCAAATGTAGTGTAAGAAGTAAAAGAATATACTTCTGAGAAATGTATTTGAAGCTGATGCCATAACAAAGATCTATCTAACAACCAAAAAAGATCTTCCATCAAACAGAGAAAATGCTTTAGTTTCATATATCAAGAATGAAATGTCATGTTTTGGAAACGATTGGTGAAGGAAGAGATAGATATCACTTCGTAGGAAGAAGATATACGAGATTAGCCAGTTCGGTAAGATATACATAACAATGGAAACATTGACTAAGTTTAGAATATCTGAAGCAGACAGTTGAGGATGTATGTATTAATAGGTATTTCGATAGGGATTGTATCTGGGGTGGATGAGATGGAATGTTAACGGAATAATAACAGAAAAAACGGCGCCTTACTTTTTCGATCTTATCTCTCATGTAAAATCAGGTCCTCTTTTCCGGTTGCCTGTGTCGAGTAATATCGACGCTCCAAGACTAAGAAGATTTAATAATCTAATCCGAGATTTCACACAAACGTCCCATCCATGAAGACGTGCTTCATAGATTTTGGCGTCTGAACTCACGTTCTCTATTCGTACTAAAAGCAAAAGAGCTGTTTGACAGGGAGTTCAATGCTACAGTAGAATGGTGGCAGGAATGGAACAATGTAGTTCCCAAGGAGTGGCAGTCAATATTTAGTGCTCAACATCCATCACCAGGATTTGATCTGACTCATAAAACATGGGCTGACTTTAATAGAATACGAACCAAACATGTACGGTGTGGCTCACTGATGGACGAGTGGGGCTTGAGAACTTTACTCAACTGTGACTGTGGTGTACCACAACAGATGATCCGGCATATTGTCACTGAGTGTCAGAGTTGTCTATAGACATTCGATGCCATATGGATGTCACATAAGCCTTCACTCTCCCATGCATTGCACTGCTTGATGACACACAAAAGCATAATTGCTAAGTGAGTTGTGTCTGTTACACAAGCTGTGATCATTCCGCATCGAGGACTTTTGGAGTTCGTGATGGCTTTAGGGAACCGCTGACGAAATTATCTCAGCAACTGCATCAGCTTTCTCTGCAATTTTCGTCTGATCCTTGTAACGTTCTGACCTCATTACCTGATTTAAAATTATAATTAATTTTATTATTTTATTTTATTATCATGAAAGGTAGAACTTGCTTGAATACTTTATACGAGAAAATCACAAATGGTTTTATTTCAATTAATCACATGACATACATAACAAATTCGTTAAAAATTAATCAGTTGTCCTTTTGTGGGCGCCAGGGTATTTTATATAAAATACACAAAATTTAAACAGTAAACGAAGTCAACATTTTGACTTCACTTCTGAAAGAGATGTTTGCTCCGGGCTATGAGAGTTCTTATCTGCAGGGTCGTAGCTGGGCAATGCTATGAACTTGAAAGTCTAGCTAGCACAGTGTCCTTCATTGGCGATGTATAATTACCGAATGTACATGTCTGCCGCCACACATTGGATGACGGTCTTCTCTGCTATGGACCAGTGTAGCACAGTTCCTCAGATGTCGTCCTTTGCCTGAGCTCATCTGCTCAAACAAAATAGCGGGTGTCCGGATCCAGGTAGCAGCAACAGTCCCACTCACGAATAGACAGTCCAGAAATCACATCGTCCGAACGTGCTGGCCGGCCGGCATCGAATATTCCTCCCTCGTTCGTCGTGCCACATGCAAAAACAGAAAACTCTCGCCGATCACCCTGTTTGTCTACCTGGCCAGCACAAATCTCCCCTCCATTAGGCACTCACTATTCTCCCCTCGCTAATTCTAGGAACCGGCCTGCTGGCATTCCTCAGATCTGCCGCTCCACACTCGTACAATGTACACTGCGCCCAAACGCCCACTAAAATATTCCACATTTTAAATAATAAACATATAGTTTATTAATGTAACTAGCGGTCACAAGACGCGTTCGTTACATCCTGAAACAAGGGACCGGTAACAATAAGACGACCATTAAATTTCCCCTCCGGTCTCAGTAGGTGGACGAGAGGTGCGTGCACAGCCGAGCCGATATCACTTAAGCAACATTTCTACTCACTGGTTGGCCTAGCAATATCTTTGACGGACTGTAAACATACCTCAGAATACTTCGTCAGGACGTGCTCCTTTTCATTTTAACTTTTGGTGCAGGCAGATCAAGCAAACAGCTCGCTACAATCTACTTCACAGAACTCTCAATTTTCCTGCAATTACTTTCCACAGGAATCAATTTGGCATAAGACAGATACTTCGATATCTCTACATTTTGCATCCTTTGTTCCCACAAATCCATTCAAATTTACCAATCAATTCCTCGTTCCACATACTCTTATCTTTGTCTTTTTCCTTGCTTTCAACTGTGTCTCTTTTTAACAATCGCAAAATTTTAAATAGTGAAATATCTACAGCTCTCCCTTATGTTAAACAAAGGACCTTAATTTACATTCTTCACATAATATATCATGTAATCATGTCGAACTTAATGAATCCGTTTAATTTCCAACATCCTCCAGAGCCGCCGTATATCGGATAATTGAGTTTTTCTTGTTTTTAATGTATTTAACATCAGTTTCCCCTTCGGTAAACTGCTGTGTTCAAAACAAATTAGTTTTAGATTTTTTTACACTGTTTATGATGCTACATTCATCACATATTATTTTACGTACTAAGTGAGAAAGATTTTTTCCTTGTACTAATGAGTCTGCTACAACTTTATTACATTTTGAAAGACTACTGACACGGTGGCACGAGAAAATTTAACGCCTGTTATTGCATGCCGTCCACTTCCTTGAGAGGCTTTATGACAGAGTTGATTACTGAGATCCTCGATCGCGACATTGTTTCAACATGGTATGGAAAATTCCAACTAAACCTGAATTGCATAAATGCAAGACAATGCACCAAAATCATAAAAAAAATATCTTGGAAAACAAAGTAAATGGTTCAGTCACTGATAAGTTTGATTGGTTGAGGCATTTTGCCGTAACACAGCAAAAAAATGTGAAGTCGGATCACCACTTAACTTTGGTCGTGGATAAAGTTAATTCAATTCTGTGATTCATAGGTCGAATTATGAAAAGTACAAAGAAGCTCCACAGGACTCAGGATGAATAAAGAATGTGATATTATTTATTCAGCAGGTAATACAAGAATTGATGTTAATTCGAAAAATGAAATAAATATTTTACAGTAAATTCTACTTTTAATATTACTGAATTTTAACCGTCGATGACTCCCTTTATAAATAAAAAGCTAAAAAAATTTAAGGACGAATAATTCGTTTCCATGTTTTCAATAAATTTAGCAGAAATTTCTGAAAAATCATCGGGATACAGTTAGGTAGTCAAACAGCGGTCTGGTGGCTCAATGGTCAAGACATCCCCGGTTCGAATCCTTATTTCGGCGCGGATTTTCATACTCTGTTAACCCGACCTTCAGCACAGCTTGCTGTGTAATGTGAAGTACGCCAGGACGCTTCCGTTTTTCGGATTCCACGTAAAACTGTAAATCCCCTGTACCCGGTAGGATTGCCAGGTTAGGTTAAGGTGACTACGACAGGGGCGGAATGTACAGCCAACAGAAACCTTGTCACCAGGTCATTCATTACGACCACACGGAATTATTATTGTATTATAGATAGTAAAAGTAGCATCAAGACAGCTATTCGTCGGAAGCGGTAAATAAGTTACCTAGACTAAAAAGCCATCTTACCTGTTGCTAAAGTGATTACAAAAGAAAAAGTAATTATATAAAGCTGAAACGTAGTTAGCCTGACTGAAACCTCTAAATAAACCAATACAATTTTTTTTTAATTCGTATTTTGTTGGCTTCTCTTAGTCCATACAGTCAGCTTAAGTGTGATAACAGATCATACAGTGTTTTCAGTTTCTACATTGTATATTATTTTGCAAGTAACTCTGGACAGGACAGATACGGTATGCACATAGAACACTTTACACTAAACACCCATGCCCTCGGCCGGACTCGAACCGGCAACCATCGGCACGTGGAGCTTGGCTTGCATTCTAGCCCCTACGCTACCAAGGCCGGCCATACTAAACGTTCTTTTCATACTGCGGAGGGTTGGCAACGGTGTCAAGAATACAATTGATACTAGTTTCATTTTTATATAATTTGGGATGTATACTGCAAATAAAATGATCCAACTAAATTTGATTGGTATTTAGGAAGGAAACCAGAGGACGTAAGGATGTAGACACAAAAAAAAAAAAAATCTGTTTGAGGAATAATTTTTAACTGACAATGACTTCTAAGGAACGAATGTAGAAGCCATGATGGTTAGCACAGTCACGTAACTCAGTCTGTATATCCAGTGGCCAGGAAAACCCTTAACTGAAATCCTGAGAGGGCTGAGGATTTTCCTCAAAACTTAACGGCTCACACACAGCCAGCGCAGTTCTTAGAAGATGAAACAGTGTGAGCAAGGAGTTGACGGTGTAAATTGTGAAAGCGAATGCGTACCTGTGACATTATCACCCTAAAGCTCCTACTGGGACTGATTGGTATAGCAAAACCCCGGGGCGGTACCTTTCCCTGACCATGCCGCCCTAGCGCTTGATTTGCTTAATGCCCTAAAAATACCTATACATACAGTTTCATCAGCCGTGGGAGAGGAATACTGGCGATGCTGTCAATCATACTAAGATGCGAAAGAAAAGTGTATATTATCTCTTCAGTGCTCATTATTATTTGTATGATACAAGGCGAGTGAAAAGAATTATAGACTGTGCAAGGCATATATATTGGCAATGTGCCTGGATAAATTCTGCTGGAATGGAGAGCGTGGAAGGGAAGAGAGGAACATTATAATAAATCAGCAGCTGATTTCAGGCATAAGGGAGTGGGAAATTTTTCATTTACAGGAAGGGAAGCGGTAGACAGCAACAAATTTCCTAAGGAAATATTGAACAATATACCTCTCTCCGTAAAGGTAAAAATATGTATGAATCGTAAGTAGGTTTGCAGGGCAACTGCGCCCAGGATATGATTAATGATGGCAAAATATCTACCGTGTATGACTCAAATTGACGACGCTCTATCCTGTTTCTGTTGATCTTCCAAATTAAAGAATCAACCATACTAAAACGTTTCTAATACAATAGATCAGAGAGCGAAAATAATTCTTAAAATAAGCTATATTGGAAAGCGTCACTTCCCTTAAAAGATTTAAAGAGCATACCGTTATCTTTACACTCACAAATCTTTCACCATTCGCTTCCTTTGAACTTATTGTTTCCTAACACTTGTTAAAAATTAGTTCCAGATGTGATTTTCCTTGTGATTCACTTTATAGGACCTATATGACAGCAGTTAAAGATTAAACTGATTCAAAGACTGACAGTGAGAGAAATCTTAAGAGCATTACTACGTTCTGTATTACATCTCGTATACTCTACCCCTAAAATTCAACAAGAAAACCTCGGAAAACCAGAATTTGGCATTGATATCAATAATCTACCCGATAGACGATCCAGTCAAATTAGCAATGTACAGAAAAAATCTTAGATGTTATTCATCTATTTAAGCAAAACCAAGCTTTCTTATCTAAAATAAATAGGTTGTAACAGATGAAGCAAAGACAAGAAACGTAGGATGTGAGTACAGTTGTTTTGAGACATAAATGCTTCATTATACGCCGCGACAAGCGTTGTCCTTGTCCGGGCCGCTTAGGACTACTTGGTAATACTGGTCGTGTTTCCTTCCATCCTTGGCCTCGACCCTAGAAACAGATGATACAACTAGCAGCCCGTGAAACTGATCGCGTTTTTTGACAGATTATGAATGGCGCTTTTAGTGATACTGAACATATTTGGTCAACTTTCAGTGAACTGTTTAAATCATTGCATCCTGGTCATCCTCTACCACCAAAGTTTTTGTTACATATTCACAGTTCCGCAGGAGAATTTTTGTATTGAATACAATTATTTTTTAAACGCCGACCAACACGTTTTAAAATTGTGGTCAAGTATCCGGCTTCCCGTTTTCTCTTCCTGCCTGGTCACACTTTTCCTGCTTGATGTGAGAGTGTTTGAAAAAATGACCTCTCACTGTATATGTGTTGCTACTCACGATTGATTTTATGTCTCACATTTTGATTTCGACGAGAACTGTATTGTCCGTTATATCCAGTGGATTTACTTAAGGACCCCCCCCCCTTCCCATCACAAGCTGCTCCCATCTACACGAATACTCCACAATTCACAAAATTCTGGGTGACATTCCGACATTCGACAGTAAAGAATTCAAATAAGCATCAGTACGGCACTTTATTCCTCCTTTCTTATCTCTCCTGTCCTATCCAGATAGGTTGAAGTATCTCATCACTCTCGTAAATGAAAGGCTGTGTTCGCATGTCTGCCAATAAATTTAACCAAATCCTGCGTAATTTATCTGCCAGTTATGTATCAACTAGCGGAGTTCCTGGCGTTGCCCAGAATGATCTAGGTCGATTTGCCCACATAGTAAATATTGAATTTCATAACACAGGTAAGTTTTTTGCACTTGTGAATCAAATTTCAAGTCAGTCCATTTTCTATAGTATCTAAACGACTGATCCCCGGTGCAGCAGAAAAGAAATGGGGTTGGACTAGATTTATTCCTGCAATATTTTTAGCCTTCCTATCAGTAATATGTGTCTCAAGTTTCAACAAAATAACCATAACGATTCATGCAGCAATAGAAACAATAATTTTTTTCGGGAAATGTGGTGAAGACGGAATACAAATTCCAACACTAGAGGTTTTAAACAGTTCACTTTCATGTTCAAACCCATCAAATATGCATTACTTACTATCAACAGCGAATATAATTTCACATCCAAACATCAGAGGTTGTAACTGTGCTGCCTGAGATAGTAGCTTCAAGAAGGAAAGAAGATACGAAGGGTTTATTTATTATATTATTAAAATTAATATACATATTTTCCACTTAACGTAATGTTCCATACGGTTATCTATGGAGTTTCAAGACTAAAACCAAAATTTAGGGGATGAAACGTTAGTTGCGATAATATGGCTATTATATTTTACGAAGTATAACGTATGCTTCTAGTTGGTTTTTCATCTACGGTGTTTCACGCAATACGTTATGTTACATTGAAGCATAAGACATACCAAACAATTCAGTTGAGAATCTAATCTTTAAAACGGTGAAAACCCCATCGAAATCTGCGCAGTAGTTTTTGATTTTTTCTGGAACCAATATATGCGGTTTTCGTTTTATAGATAGAGATTCTGTAACGCTTTTGTAAGGGCTATGACAATCAGTCACGAATCGACCTGCTCTTTTGACGCAATACTGCTCCAAAGCATATTTTAGTAATGTATTAGTCATCATTAGACTCTTCGAAAACGATGTTGCATATAGAAGGTGAAAAAATACTTCGCTTTAGAGCCAGACAAAGTTATCTAGGTTAGAGTGAGAGCGTAGTGGTCTTTTGTTACAAAGTAATAATGGCTGAATATTCCGTGCTAGCTCATCTGCTCCCTTGGTAACGAAAAAACAGTTTTCTATTCGGTGATCCCAGCGTCGTGAAGTCTACAGGCTGTGGAGCCGTTCCGTACGATCAACTGGAGGAGAAATCCATGCGTTTTCACGACTCGAAGCCCGAACCGAAAGATAACTGGGACACTACCTAGATTTATCTATCGATTAGTGGATTCACGCCGTGACTTATACTACTGTTTGTTACGGCTGTGACGGGAGCAACTTCGCGTGTGGAGGGTTATACTTTGCGGAGGGGAGGCGCCGGCTGCTAAATCCGTCATTTGAGCGGAGCCTTTGTCGATCAGCAGCTCGTGAACGGCTTGCAAGACGGGGAGAAGTGCTCACGCGGTCAACGGACCGCGCGGCGCGGCGCGGTTCGGCCTGGTGCCGATTGTTCCTTCCACGCGGCTGCATGCGCGTTCGACTGTCCGCTCAGATCGGCAAAGTTTGTCAGCGTCGCCATATATAATCCCTTTGTACGATCAGCCCCGATCCCTGTGATACAACTTCACAGCCAGATCGTCCGAATGTCATGCATCACAGCCCATATGTTCATTTCCTCTCCATCCACGTACAAGATTGCCTCACACTTGAGTGCCAACTAACGGGTTAACATAATATTCATTTATTTCTATTGATATATATCTTACAGACATGCTTTACTGAATAAAATACCCTTATGTTACAGCAAGTGCTAAATTTTATAGACATCAATAAGCGCACGACTGCCCTTTTCCCTCAGGTTTTCCCTGATGGTTCGGGCCCCGACCGTGGAAGAAATTTTCATCAGTGGACCTTTGCAGCTGGGGTACAAGAGGCGGTGGTGTGTGTATTTACTAATCCCTAGAATGCGTACCACCGTCAGGAATATTCCTTGTTTTATGGCGTGTGACTTGGCGAACCTGATCTGATGTTTGTTAACCTTCGGGTATGGGAATGGAAATACTCGTTGTTGCTCGAGGTAAGAGATCGTCCATAAACTAAGTTGCTCTCCGTCTTGGGGGGGGGGGAGGGGGAGGGGTTGGGTAGAAAGCTAAGCTGGGCTACGTTGGCCGGGAGGGGGGAGCGAGTGTTCCGAGCCAAGCCACGTAGCTTTTCACTCATATTATTTGTCACAATTAAAACGCTACGATAATGACTGCTTACATTATGTATGAACCAATGTGTCATCGGCACGCTGCGAGACAAAAATTGGGCCACTAATATAATATAATATTTTGCATCATGGTTTATTTATATATATGCAAATAAAAGTCTTTCCGTAGACATAACCATAATATATTACGAATTAAATGGGTGGATGAAGCAAATGATGCGTACATACGTTATTAAAACATTTATACTGTGTGTGACAGCGTCACCCACAACGAATATAATTAATATTATTATTAATTATATTCATAATTCTCTTTTTTCTTTTTTATTATATTCAAGTTTATTAATTATTTAATCTTGCAACGTGTAAATAAATTGTAGATAATGAGGGTTGTCTGAATAGGTTAAATGTACGTTTAAACCAGGGCGGCCAAAGGTATAGTTTATTATAAATTAATTTTTCTGTAAACGCATGGCTCAGCACGGTTGAATATCGAAGGCTAGGGACTGCCATTTCGGCCGTTGAGAAAGGAACAATGGAGCAGGCGAGGCGACAAGGTGACGCCGGGCCAGCCCGGCTTGAGTCCCGTTGGAATTCGGTCAACGAACTACCCCTACCCTGCTACTACCCCGAAGGCCAAGTAGGAAACGCGCGAAGGAGTCAGCGAATGTGACGCGTGATATTAAACACGTGACGACGGAAATGTGTAGCTAGCCAATCCTGAACATTTATTGGGGGCTACAATACTAATTCCATGGAGTTCTTTTACATGTGGAGTGCAACTAGCCGAGGAAGAAGAGGGAGCCATTTTAGACATCACTTGGGTCCAAGACGAGCTGGTGAACGGACGTATCAGCCGATACGCTCTCTGATGATCATTGTGGTTGATCATTTCTTGCTTTGGGAAAGCGAGATGTTAAGTGGCGTGCTTGCCATTATTTGGAAGTTATGCTAATAACGCGGGCGTAGCCGCGTATTTAGCTTCCATTGCTGCAGTGGCATTGTGTTTGTCGCTCACCATCATGGCGATGATTCTATGGTAATGTACCAGAAACGACGGTCACTATCCAGTGGATTTTAATAGACTTGAGCCCTTAAGCGACGCCTGGGTTAAGACTCTGCTCCCGCCACTTAAATTCTGAGCTAGCTGAATTTATATTTCGATTCAATTTTTTCTTAAGCATCTTGCTGTTTGTTAATTCAATTTTGATGCTTTTCATTCACTTTATACGGCGCCCCCTGGGATTTTCCTTTGTACAGTAAAATGTTAGCTTCAATTTGATGGCCTGTGTTGCCATGTTATTTCAATGTTAACTTTGCTGTTTTTATTACTTGTTTGAGATATTTCATTCAGTTTTGTTTGCTTACTCCGGCGAATTGTAAACGTCGGGTATTGCTTGTTTTTGCTGATCTAATTGTGTTTAACGTAACGTTAATTACTACCCGACCTTGTAAGGCCATAAGACTCAATAAATGAGGTTTTATTTTGTGTCTGAAATTCATGGTTCTAGTTAGTAACCCATTAGATCCCCTTATAACATCATTATTATATGTATTTTTCATTTTCAGGAGTTATTTCAGAATTAATAATAATTCCCCCCTCCCTTTTTTGGCAACTCACGTTTTTCTTAACGGTAGCCAACAAATGGTCTTTATTACAATTGGCACCCAACGTTTCGGGCTTTTGCAAGTCGAAATTATTTTGAGAATTTCACAAGTCTAAAAAAAAAATCCATGGATGTGACCTGTGTTGATTCATTTTATTTATTTAGAATAAGTTTTATGTTGAAATTTGTTTGCTTTGTTTGCCATGCTTGATTTAAATCTAAATGTGTGATTTATTTCAATCAGTTGTTCAAGTATATTTTCGTTCACTTGCATCAAGCATGGTTAGTTTAAAATTAAAGATAGAGTCAGTGCTTTTGAAATTTTAATGCATGGTAAAAGTTAAGATTTTTCTTTATGCTGATTTTGCTCATGTGTTGAGGTATTTGTGTCGCATGAAACATCGTTGTTTTTCCTTGTTGTTTATTTTGGATGGGTTTTATTTCATGCTGAAGGGATTTATGCGCGAAATTTGTTTAATGCTATACTTTTGAGTAAACTCGTGCCGATTGTATTTTGTTTATTGTCGATCGTTGTAATTGTTCGGAGTTGAGAGTTTTGTATCTTACGAGCAAATCTATGAAGTTGAGGTCACGCACCATTAATAGGGCAGATCGATCAATTGTTCATAACATTTCCGAGCAAACTAACGCGATGGATCAAGCACCGGAAGTACGCGAAATGCCGTTGGCGGACGAAGAGTTTAATGATACTCCTAGTACGCGTAGCGTTCATTCAAATGCATCATTAGATGGGGAACAGTTAGGAATTTTTCCAACCCCAGACAATGAATATGTTCAGAATCCACCCATGCGGGCAGAAGTTGAAACACGTGCGTCGCAAATAACGGTAGAATTGCCACCGGCGACTGCACAATTTCAAGACCAAAACCCGATACTTAACATGCTGGCGGAATTGAGTAAACAAATGAATAAAAATTCTGCGTCGCAAAAGGAAGAGATGGCGGAATTAAGTAGACAAATGGCTTCGCAAAATCAGAAATTAGATGCACAAAGTCAAAATTCTGATTCATTGAGGCAGGAATTGACTAAACAAATAGCTTCACAACAGGAGGACATAAACAAGCGTCTAGATGCACAAAGCCAAAGTTCCGTCTCATTAAGGGAGGAGTTAAGTCAAAAATTTGAATCACAAAGTGCTTTATTGAAGGGCATGGACGGAAAATTGTCCGTTTTTCGCGAGGAAATGACCCGTGAAATGAATGCATTCAAATCGGAGATGCGAGCGAACGTTTCAGTGTTGGAGAGACGCACAGATACGATTCAGGCAACGTGCACTGCATTGCAGGAATCAAGCGCGGAAATCTCGAAGCGTTTGGACGCGACCGAAAAATCTGTCGAGCACGTGCGGCAAGAAAGCCACCAAAGTCTCGGTCAGATTTCGGAATTTGTCCACGAGATTAAAGACAATACTGAACGAAGCTTGCAGGCCGTAAATGCAAAGGTGTCGGAGGTCACAAGTTCGGTTGAACGAGTACAAACGGCACAACAGGATTTGCAAGCGTCACAGCAAACACTTGCGCAGAACACTAATTCAAAACTGGCGCAGTTGGAATCCAAAATGAAGGAAGTGAGTAGTTCCAACGCTAGCGGGAGTATTGTTCACGCGAATTACGCACAGTACGCTGCAGCTAATATAGAGCTTAAGTTGCCACGTTTTGGGTCTCGCAAAGACGTAAATCCTAGGATTTACCTTACCGAAATGGAGCGGTATTTCGAAATCAAAGGAGTGCCTGATTCCATGAAGCTTGTGTTAGTCGAGGAATCATTTTCAGAAACAGACAGACTCTGGCTGAAAATTGCGTCCGAAACTAACTTATCTTACGCCGAATTCAGAGTCCTGTTTCTTGAGACCTTCTGGTCGAAAAAGATCCAGAACCAGGCGAGGATAAAGCTGTACCAAGGAAGGTACATTCCCAAGTGGCATTATTCGATGGAAAGCTACGTGAAAACTTTGCTGGTACAGTGTAGGCAATTCGACGACAAAATGACGGACGGAGAATTCATAGAGATGGTGATCGCGCACTTTGGTCCACAAGTGCAGTCACTCATTAACCCCGTGGTCATTCGCACGATACCAGAGTTGCTAGAAACCGTCGGCAACCTAGACAGAATCGGGAAAATGGCCGATAATCTGGCGAGACAAGACGCGGAGCGGAACCATGGCGAAACGCAAAGCGAGTCTAAGCGACCGCATGGCAACAATAAAGCCTCCTGTCCTGATGGACAGAATGGAAAATCTTCCAATCAAAATTCCGGCAATCGTAATGGAGGGAAGAAATGGAAGAGCGGAGATACGCGATGGAAAGATGATAAAAATCATCAGCGGTCGGGAAACAACCGATCCGCGTACCCGCAAGAATTTCCAGTGAACGCGATCTCGATTGAAAACGCGGAGCCGGAAATGTGTGCAAAGGCGACGGAGAAAAATGTGGGCGGCGTTAGCAACGCGTCGAACTCCCCGCCGTCACAATGAGATTTTTCGGGGGACGCTGCAAACGCCGACAGCATTTGCCTCGGCAGTTTGGAATATTGGCGCGGCGAAGGACCGGAAAATATCGCCGAAGAAGAAGATATGGTATCCGGCGACAGCCTCATGGCACGCGCGAAGTGTCCCCGTGTAGATATTATTGCATATGGCATACGGGCGAATATTTTAATTGACTCGGGATCGTCTGTCTCCGTAATGTCTAAGAAATTTCTGCTACGCTTGAAAGATAAGAATCCGCGGCTAAAAGTAATTCCCACAACGCAAGTTACGGTGGTTCCTGCAGTAGGGAAGAGAGAAAAGATCGTTAGCACGCAAGCGCTAATCCCCGTGAAAATCGCGAATAGCGAGTTAATGTTGCCACTACTTATAGTACCCGGTTTGACGCAAGATGTGATCGTTGGATGCGACCTCTTAGCAAAACGTCAAGTCATTCTGGATTGGGGAAATAAGACGGTAACAAATCTGGTTCCGGAGGTGTTGCATTGGCAAATTGAGGCCTGTGAGCAGAGCCTTGGAATAAATAGTTCCAATCCGATGCAAGACACCGTGGAACGCGAAGGCAATTTGAATAACGGAGGAAGAGCTATATGCGCATCAGCTGACGAGCAAAATCTCATACCACAGAACCCAACCGACAAAATGCGGGAAAAAGGAAAACTTGACGCCAGCACGGAAGCCAAAGCTATGCCGATACTGACGAGAAACTTGACGACAGCACCACAGTGAAAGCCAAAGCTATGCCGATGCTAATGAGAAACTCGCGATCATTTCGTGCGGGATGAGACTACGTCTGATTCGTATCAATGTAAAATTAAAGGATCAACCCGAGAAGAATCCCGAGGATGACATCAAGAAAGCACATGAATTCTTGGTAGAGAAAGCTACGAAGCGGCAACGCAAGCACGACGGATTGCGGACGCAAACGTTTAGCGTCGGACAGCAGGTGCTACTTAGGACTATGACCCCGTCTGACGCACAGCGAAATTAATTTCCAAATTCTTTCTGCTGTATTCGGGACCGTTCTCAGTAGCGCGGATTATCTCCCCAAACTGCTACATGCTGACCGACGGCAGAACGGAGCTCGGCCCGCATAATGCCCGGAATTTGCGCCCGTTTCACGCAGAATAGACTACAAGTTTCTGGACGGATGTTTGTAAATATAGCCTAAGGATCAATGTACATTTAGTTTAAGTAATAGCGTAAGAACATGTGTCTGGTGCAATTTAGTAAGAGTGTCGGTCTTGAGACACATAATTGCCTAACAGGCTTAGCGCTAATGCAGCGAGAACAGGTAAAGGACGCTCAGCTGTTTGGAATAGCAGCTGTGCCGGCCGCCAGTTTTCCTGGAAAGATTGCAATCGGGTTAACCGAGAAGCAGGTAGCCTGAAGCCGCAAGCTTAACGGGACAGCGCCTACTGGCAACAACAGAGCGGACAAAGTGGAAACAGCTGATTGCTTAGTTTCACCGCTATGATGTTTTTTGCTACGAGTGTAGTTTGGAAAGCATAATGGTTCATTTTGCGAGAACTGTCTTTCTTTTAAATTGTATGGATAGTTATGTAAATTCGCGGAGAGACTAAATTATGTAAATTCGCGGAGAGATTTTTTTTCTTTTCCATTCGTTTTTCATGTTACGTGGTTTCGACATGCTTATGTCAACCTTTGATAACGGACATTCGGTGCATTATTTATTTTGTTGTTGATAAATCTAACTTCAACACATGTGCTAGATTTGCATAGTCTGGTGTAAATAATTAATTGAGTTGTCTAGTTTTAATGATAATATGTTGTGCTTACGTCATCTTTATTTTTTTTGTTGTTTATTGATTGAACAGATCTATTTGTCATTCATTTACATCTATGTACCTGTCAATGTTGTATGTTGTTTTATTTTGCATATTAGAATAAGACATTTCATTATTTATGTTAACCAGAGTCACGTGTCGTATTTACATATTTAAAAAGGTCACATGTATGCGATAGTTCGAGTGAGCTGGAACCATGAAACTATAGTGTAGGCAATGATTTTGATGCAACTGTAGGGTTACAATAGTTCAAATAAAATTATTGGCATAATTTTATTTTGATTGGGTAGCAGGTATATTGTGGTGTGACAGCGTCACCCACAACGAATATAATTAAATTATTATTAATTATATTCATAATTCTCTTTTTCTTTTCTTTTTTTTTATTATATTCAAGTTTATTAATTATTTAATCTTGCAACGTGTAAATAAATTGTAGATAATGAGGGTTGTCTGAATAGGTTAAATGTACGTTTAAACCAGGGCGGCCAAAGGTATAGTTTATTATAAATTAATTTTTCTGTAAACGCATGGCTCAGCACGGTTGAATATCGAAGGCTAGGGACTGCCATTTCGGCCGTTGAGAAAGGAACAATGGAGCAGGCGAGGCGACAAGGTGACGCCGGGCCAGCCCGGCTTGAGTCCCGTTGGAATTCGGTCAACGAACTACCCCACCCTGCTACTACCCCCGAAGGCCAAGTAGGAAACGCGCGAAGGAGTCAGCGAATGTGTACGCGTGATATTAAACACGTGACGACGGAAATGTGTAGCTAGCCAATCCTGAACATTTATTGGGGGCTACAATACTAATTCCATGGAGTTCTTTTACATGTGGAGTGCAACTAGCCGAGGAAGAAGAGGGAGCCATTTTTAGACATCACTTGGGTCCAAGACGAGCTGGTGAACGGACGTATCAGCCGATACGCTCTCTGATGATCATTGTGGTTGATCATTTCTTGCTTTGGGAAAGCGAGATGTTAAGTGGCGTGCTTGCCATTATTTGGAAGTTATGCTAATAACGCGGGCGTAGCCGCGTATTTAGCTTCCATTGCTGCAGTGGCATTGTGTTTGTCGCTCACCATCATGGCGATGATTCTATGGTAATGTACCAGAAACGACGGTCACTATCCAGTGGATTTTAATAGACTTATGAGCCCTTAAG
Organism: Vandiemenella viatica; assembly: GCA_031002005.1. Classification (NCBI taxonomy): domain Eukaryota; kingdom Metazoa; phylum Arthropoda; class Insecta; order Orthoptera; family Morabidae; genus Vandiemenella; species Vandiemenella viatica. The sequence goes on along the minus strand of CM061920.1, from coordinate 344,479,380 downwards.
CGACGCCTGGGTTAAGACTCTGCTCCCGCCACTTAAATTCTGAGCTAGCTGAATTTATATTTCGATTCAATTTTTTCTTAAGCATCTTGCTGTTTGTTAATTCAATTTTGATGCTTTTCATTCACTTTATACGGCGCCCCCTGGGATTTTCCTTTGTACAGTAAAATGTTAGCTTCAATTTGATGGCCTGTGTTGCCATGTTATTTCAATGTTAACTTTGCTTTTTTTTTTTATTACTTGTTTGAGATATTTCATTCAGTTTTGTTTGCTTACTCCGGCGAATTGTAAACGTCGGGTATTGCTTGTTTTTGCTGATCTAATTGTGTTTAACGTAACGTTAATTACTACCCGACCTTGTAAGGCCATAAGACTCAATAAATGAGGTTTTATTTTGTGTCTGAAATTCATGGTTCTAGTTAGTAACCCATTAGATCCCCTTATAACATCATTATTATATGTATTTTTCATTTTCAGGAGTTATTTCAGAATTAATAATAATTCCCCCCTCCCTTTTTTGGCAACTCACGTTTTTCTTAACGGTAGCCAACAAATGGGTTTTATTACAATACACAATCTGAATTTAAAAGGGGAGGAGGAGATCGAATAAATAGAATAAAACCAGAACTCCTGTTCTGCCTTTTCCTACCAACCAACCATCATTTCCTTAATAGTTTATCTCTGAAACTAACAGCATCATCTCAAATTCCGCGTAACAAAGTTGTGTGCACAGCAAGTCTATAATAAAATCAAGATTGTATATATTATTTCGAAAGATACATTTTGTTTATAATGAAAGTATATGAAACTATATTTTAAACACCATTTGGAAAATACCCTTTAGTATAGAGACTAATTATAATTAGTTTGTTCGAATTCTCGTCCGTGCATCCAGAATTGGGTTTTCCATGGTTTCCTCAGATCACACTAGGCGAATGCCGCGATGCTTCCTTCAAAAAGGCATGACCAAATTCCTTCCCGTTTCTTGTCCCCAGTCCCATCCCGCCTCTAATAAGCTCGAAGTCGACGAGGCGTAAAGCCATAAGTATTTACATTTACACTAACCACTGCCGCATCTAGCTGAATCTCTGGGAGTAACAAGTATTTTGAAACATAAAGAAAAATTGTTTCCTTCAGAAATAGCTACTGCAGACAGCTCTTTGATGCGGCACATTTACTTTTTAAAAAGAATTTACATTCTCTACACGTACGTATTTTACAAGCCATCTGGAACAACATCCAAAATTTATTCTCGCAACTAATCACTCCTGCGAAAAACTTTTTACACTTTTTCATACCTCGTTATTTTCGTGGTCGTGTGAGGTAGAAATAAGCCAACTATGACCGTTAAGCAAAAGAAAGTATAATGCTCAGCATATCTTACTTTTTCTATGTTATACACAGATGCCATCTGTACAAAATGCTATTGTATTTAAGTTTCAATTCGGAATTTCTATTATTCTAGCGATTTCAACCACTGAGCGCCGTGGGAATGTTCAGTCGTCTAGTAGGAACCTGGAGGTTTAGTACGCCACGCGCCGTGGGAACAAGCCGCGCCGCGCGTAGGAGTCAGGGTTTACGACGCTCTTGATGGTGATTAGTCCGTCACTCGGAAGGCGACGCTTACATACGCGGCACAGCATCTCAGCATCACCTTCATAAGCACAACCCGTACAAATCACTGAAGCGATTTCACAAATTTACTTCAGCTACATTATTTTACAAACTGTCACAAAATTTCACAGTCTTGTAGAAAAACTCAAAAAGTATTACAGCCGCGTTTCAAATTTCTGGAAAGAGAGTGGAGATTGAGAAACTGATGGATCGGTCTTCTGGGGATGATGACACAGCAATTCCTGTCATATCCTCCACGCTCTTCCAAACCCTTTGCGATTTGTGTGTGTGTTTGTGTGTGTGTGTGTGTTTGTGTGTGTTTGTGTGTGTGTGGGGGGGGAGGGGGGGGGGCTGTTTATATGAAAGATTCAGCCTCCTCTACCAGCAAATTTAATAGAATTGCGAGCTGGCATCAGCAGTGCTTTTGAACAGATTGATAGGGACATGCTGCACAGAGTGCGACAAGAACTTGATTATCGACTTGATATCTGCAGAATCAGTGAGGAGACACATATAGAGCACTTGTAATAAGTCACACAAACTTTAAGAGCTTTTCTTTATGATTGTAAAGTTTTGTGACAACATGTCAAATATTATAGCTACAGTTTGTGAAATCGCTTTAATCATTTACTATAACTATGTACTTCACTTAATAAGTTACCTACCCACATAAAATAAGACGGAGGAAAGCAACTGACTCACCTAGCATCGTATTTGCATTACTACAACAAATGGCGGGGTTACTTACTTTTTAATAAATCACTGTGTCAGATGCCAGCCTCCACAACATCTTGCTTTTCTTCGATGCTGTCATAAAAAATAGCGTTGTATCTCAGTATAATATTAGAGTGTTACAACATCTAACTGCATTATTCTATTTATTTTTTGCTTCTGCTTTGATCTCACTTCGCAGTCCTGTATATGAAGTCATATTTTCAAACTTCTCTTACGAAATAACAAATTTACATCATAACATTTGATACCAATTGCTTGTGCAACTTTCTGTAACTAAAAGAAAATACATCTGCTACGAGTGTTGAACGTAATACTTTTATTTTTTAACAAGGGTCTGATGTAAAAAAAATCATGTAAGCTTTGGACAAGTGTTTTTTATCTTATTCTGTTTCTCTAAAGCGCAGAAGTTGAGTCGGAAGTTGGGAGTATCCATAATCGTATGGCTAGGGAAAATCATCCAAAAACCGTAATGAAGATAGTTGGTTCACTGTAAACGAGGTTTAATCCAGTCACGTCTTATCTATTCTCATTCAATATACAATACGTATCAATTAAAGTAAAAATAAAATTTAAAAAAATAGAAATTTGTTCCTGTTCATAATTAAGTTGTTTATCGTAACTCTACGATAAATCTCCGAATAGGCGTTGCTTGGAGTAATTTTGGACAGGTCCCCTAATCAAATATTCTCAGCTTTATCAAAGTAAGAGATGATGATTGTCTATTATAAAAATGAGTTAATGTTTAAAAATACTCGGGTGTCCGAGGCCGATACAAACCACCTATTATTCGGATGCAGTCGAAGAAAAAATTCGTGAGGACAGGAGGTTCACAATTCTGTATTTTCCAATCATTTCAGAGTGATCTTTACAACATTGTGACAGCTCGATCGATTACAGCTTCGAAAATTGTGCTCACTATGTTTGCACAAGGTAATCACCGAGGAACACAAAACCAAACAGGCTTCCAGCTCATTGAAATTTGTCACACGTTAGAAAAGCGATTAGTTCGCGACAGGTGACGAGACTTGGATGTGTCATGCACACCTGAATCGAAGTGCCAGTCGATGGAATGAAGGCACACTTCATCGCCAGCCAAAAAGAAATTCAAACACACCACGTCAACACAACCGACCGTACAGTCGGGACCGGGTCAATTACCTTGCTTAGCACGAACCACACACAAGGACTAGCAATCTTACACTGTGTGCGCGAGTTTCTTAGGATCCACTAAATACGTGTGGTGGAATAGGAGGGGGGCGAGTGCGGCTAAATCTCACCAAGGTAGGGGAGGCGGTAGACAGAAATCACACGTCATCTTTTTAAATCCTTAAAGATCAGTAGAGCTAAAAAAAATGTTGGGGGGGGGGGGAGGGCCATAACCGCGCTTAAAACTGGAGAGCTAAAGAAGGGGATCCCTCAAGATCTCACCTCACCATAGTGGGAAGGAAGGGATCCAACCAGATCTCATCAAATCTCCGAATTTCCGAAAAAAAACACCTTACGGAATTAATGGAAGCCTACTTAACAACTGGAGAACTGAAAGAGCATGTGCATATCGACAATGGCAACACTGCAGAGGCAACGATCGATAACGGAACTTACTTTAAAAATAAGCCTCATAGTAACCATGGAGGTAGGAAAAGAGAGGAGACAAGGTGTCGTTAAAACTGCGACGGCGCCTGTAAACTCTGGAGCCGACTGCGCAAGCGCGGCGCCCATATTAGCAGGCTCAAAACATTGGTCTGTTTTCATTTCTGTCCCTGCTGTAAACAATTCATGTTCTGATATTTCAAAGTGTTTTATAATGCCAACTTGAGTGCCTATGGTTGCACAAACAGAACAAGTAAGAAACAACCGGGAATAACATTCCATAGGTGAGTAACGTTGTAATTATTGTTCTTGAAGTATCTATGAGAGAGTAAGATTTTGGTGGTTTTATTTTTAATTCTAAGTATAGAAATTTGAAGCTGTGCCGTTAGTGAGGACTCATTCACTCGTGACAAGAAAGACGGGAACTCCCAGCGAGAGGCCCGAGAACATTTTATACGGATGACAGACCGCAAAAGCCTCCATTCAATAAACAATATAATTGATATTTGTGCATTATTATAAAAGCTCAAATAAATATTCATAATGTTTCTCTCTAATCGCTACTATCAGCGTCTATTGTTTCTCATTATAAAAATGTCACATTACCTTAGTGCACTTCATACAACAGAGTTGGCATTCTCTTCAGTGTTACACCGCCTGATAACGTCGATTATAAGGAAACAGAATTTTAACTCCTTTTTAACTTTTGGGCTATTTCTCACCCGTCTTTGCTTTCATGGTCGTGTTCTCGAAAACAGTAAAATTCGCTTTCTCTAGCCTTGGCTTCAAATCTATCAAAGTACGGCACCGAGTCTCAAGAATGTTTTTTCTTTTCTACGTCTCGTCGATGAAAAGGTCCTTACGAAGAGCCGGAAGACGATTGGGGACAAGGATCGGCAAGGAATTTGGCCATGATCTTTAGAAGGAACTATCCCGGCATTCACCTGAGTGACTTCAACAAAACCGAAATATTAATAGCCGCGTCCTCTCTAATGCGGGACCTAGCGTGGTGGGTGAACGGTTAACGTTCTGGCCTCGCATTTGGGAGGACGAGGGTTCGAATCCCCGTCCGGGCATCCAGATTTGGGTTTTCCATGGTTTCCCCAAGTCACTCCAGGCGAATGTCGGGATGCTTCCTTCAAAAAGGCCATGGCCGAATTCCTTCCTGTTCCTTGTACCCAGTCCCCAACCCGCCTCTAATGACATTAGCTGTCGACTTGGCGCAAAGCCATAATTAAAAAAAAATCTAATTGGGGCCAGAGCGTTACCGCTCATACATCACGCTCGATTTCAATATTGTTTCAGTAGACAGATGGTGTGAAATCCTTGGCAGTGTAATACTCGTAAAACATAAAATGCGCAGATTATGGCAATGTATCGTCTTAATCACTTACGTTTCACACATTACCAGTGGTACGTATCGAATTAGCATCCCGGTAATGCATACCTTTGGCAGGTATTCAAAAGTGTTACGCGAGAGTATTCTCCTATGCCGCCGTTAGAACGAGAAAATGTACTGTAGTTTACGCCATGGAGGATTAAAAGACTAACGTCATGGCTGATCATCTAGAGAAAACTTTTCAGCTGAAATTAACAGAAATTACCTTGAGCAAAATATTCCCACTTTTTGACGACCTATTTATTAGCAATAGGTCAACAAGGGAGATATCCTGATTATTTGAATATCATACGAAGAAATATATTTTCAGTGGAAGCCACAGAATGGTCCGATGACTCAATGGTTAAGGTATCTGACTGGTAATCGGAAGGTCCTCACTTCGAATTCCGGTATCGTTAAAAAAAAAAAATCTTAATCCGACTTTTACCTCTAGCACAGCTTGCTGTATAATGGGAAGTACTCTAGAATGCTTTCGTCATTTAGATTCTACGTTAAACAGTAAGTCCACTTTACGCGTTAGGATTACCGGCTTAGGTTAGGTGGCTATGACAGAGGCGGGATTACTGCTTAACGCAAGCAACAAGAATACTAAGGATCTCTCAGGTTGATAAAAAGATGATTAAACTGTTCGAACAGGTTTTTTCTTCATTCAGGTAGAACAAACCAAAATTAGTCAGTTTGTATAAGAACTGGTAAATTTTTTTTGCTAGCACGTCAAGGCTCTTGAACGTAGATTCCATGAGAGGACTGAAGAAAAGAAATTTTACCAAAGCCTGTTTATTAGCGGTCGCGGTATTTGTCTGGAAAGGTTCCAGAAATCCATGAACAACCAAAATCTAAATGCTGGATCGGGTATCGCATTTAGGTTAATGCCAGGCCTGTACATAGCAAACCACAATAAAAATGAGTTGCAAAACCATAAATACATAAATAGTAGTAAACATTGCATCAAAATGTAAATAGAAATTGATTAGTAAAATTTTTGTAAACCGGGCAAGCAGCCTTGTTCTAGCTACTATTCCTTTGGTCGGATTCTTGAGCGCCGCTGTACGTAATATGTGAGGCGACAGCGGGTGTGGCGGACAGACTCATCGCGATGCACGAAGGCGCGCCACAGAGGAAGGCTTTCACAGGGCCCTAGCGTCCGGCCATTTCTACCTACATACTAATCGCGAATGTCAAACCTGCGATCAACAGTGGGTCGTCGACACATACGTAACGGGATGCCATTTAAGGCAATTTTCCTTCAATTTAATCAGAACCGTACATCTATGAACAAATCTTATTACATATTATAATTTTTTAATAAAAAAAAGTGACAACAAACCTAACCGTTGCTGCACATGCAGCCCATGGGCAGTGTGTTCACTGGCTTAGAATTTCTGAAGGGAAGCAAAAATATGTGTTTGACACATTGTTTCCATTCCAGACATGAATATCGTGCCAAGGAGAGTTTTCATTTTCTCACTCAGCTAAAATATTTTTCCCTGAAATTAAAAAAGGAGGAAGTTTTTGTACTGCCTTCTGTAAAAATGACTCCAATGATACGGTGTCAAAAACGTTGGGGCCTGGATACGGCCAATAAAAAACAGCGAGAGAAGATCGATGAGTATGCTGAAATACTTTTTCATTTTGGAACGTTAAACACGTAAAGTACTTTAAACTTTTTTGGCATAATTTGTACATGTGTTTGTGTCTGCCGGATTGTTTTACAATCTCGGTAAATCAAGTAAAATTCATTCGATTTGTTGACAGTGTACTTATCATGCAATTGGATGTGTGTAAAGGTATAATGTAAGTATAATAAATATATGCCATTTAGGCTGTATTGGCGTAAGAAGTTAGGGCTCTAACCTTGCATGGAAACTAAGGTAGTATTACATTGATTTCCTTTGGGTGAAAGTGTTTGTAAGTAAAACCTTGCATGGTAACTAAGGTAGTATTCCATTGGTTTCCTTTGGGTGAAAGTGTTTGTAAATATTACTATAAGTGTAGATGACTGAGACAGTATACGTGCGAGTGTTCATCGCAGTGTGTTCTGGATAAGAGATGAACTAGAAACTCGATGCAGCATCATTCAGACCGGCAATTTTTAAAAACACTTAGGGAGCCACCAATTTCAGCACTCGTATCCAATCGACGAACTACAGTCGAAGTATCCTATGCCGTCACTCCAGGACTTTGTACAGTATCTGGTAATTAGTAGTCAACCACCTATCTCAGAATTGTGGTCAAAGCAACAACTTTGAAAATTCCACCGAGCCTGGTGTGTGAGCGGTAACGTTTCGGCCTTGCATTCAGAAGGACGTATGTTCGAATCCCCAACTGACCATCGAGATTTGGGTTTTCCACGGTTTCCTGAAATTGCTCCACGCGAATACCAAGATGGTTCCTTCAAAAAGCCATAGCTGAATTCCTTCCCGTTCTTTACACCCAGTCCTTTCCCACCTCTAATGACCTGGAAGTAGAGGAGGCGTAAAACAAAGGAAAAAAAAATGAAACTTTCTTCCAGTCCATATTGAGCGCCAGACGCTGTCATGATGTTTAAGCGTGGCGCACACTGCTATATATCTGATACATCTTAATAGCATGGTTAAGAACAATAACAAGCTTTATAATGCAGCTAATGGTTTGTTAGTGCAATTACTGACCGTAATTGGAAGCACGGTGTGAACATGGTGATTTAGATAGTACAGTTCAGATTTCTTTGGAATCTGGTCTTTCTTTCGTTTATACAAGACTATACTTCTCCGCGTAAAGACTAAACGAAATAAAAAGATTTATTGGTTATTTTAAATGACTTTACTTATAGTTTTTTACTTTATTTAAATATATATAAATATATACCTTGCACTTTAAATTCATCAGAACTAAAACCAGATTTCGTTCCATGTGGGCATCATCAAGAAATTGGATATCAGTAAGGGCACAGTGGAGATGCATGAGGCGTGGGTTGTTAAAAGCGTAAGTTATGAAGATATATACATTAGCGTATACAATTATGATTCCATGCCGGTGATTCAGTGTTTAGATTAGATCATACTTTACCGTTTATGTCACAGGGTTTATACTTTTATCATTCGAAATGGAAATTCATATTTTCAAAATTTGTGCATTAGTATCATACATATGCGAATTCAAGCGAAGAATCTTTAAATTTCATTTCTGTAACACCCATTGAATCAGGCAGTCATTATGGATAGCTGCATCGTTTGTGCTTTCCACAGTATGTTGCGTGATCCAAAAAATAAATACAGGGCCAGTTACAAAAAGACACCATATACGGCATGTGTCCCGACTGTCTCATAATCGCATAAAGTGCAGAATATTAAGGGGAACGCGGACTGTAGAAATGGTTCTAATAATAGCGGCTGGTGTGGGCTGACGCGCGCTGCCTGCGGGGTATGTGTACAAGCTGCGTGCGCGCGCCAGGTTGGGGCAGGTCGGCAGTGTGTCAACGACCCTTGTGGCCCGGACAGCTCGCGACAGCGCCGCTACCTGTTGCGTAGCGGGCCAACCCCGAATACACACCACCCGACAGCCATCGACCAATTTACCGAGCGTGGTGGGTGAACGGTTAACGTTCTGGTCTCCCATTCGGGAAGACGCGGGCTCGAATCCCCGTCCGGGCATCCAGATTTGGGTTTTCCATGGTTTCCCCAAATCACTCCAGGTGAATACTTCCTTCATAAAGGCCATGGTTGAATTCCTTCCCGTTCCTTGTCCCCAGTCCCATCCCGTCTCTAATGACCTTAACCGTCGACGAGGCGTAAAGCAATAAGACTTTCCCAATTTTAGATTGACAGTGCTGACTGTAAGAGGGTAGTCTCGTAAGTACCTGTCCTTACGCTCGTTCATATTTGTTAAAAGATAATGTGTGGATATATATATATTTTTTATTCTCTCTGACCCTCAGACGCTTTCTACAACAGCGTTCTGAGTCTTCGATGCCGTCTCCGAAAAGGATTTCCTTGGGAAGCAAAAAAATAAGATGACTGAAAAAATAAAGATATTTTCTTACTTGAGATTTAAGAATAGACGGAAATCTGAGGGGACTAGATCGGTTGAATTATTGCAACCATGGCAACTAGAGACTTGTGACTGGCAGAACTATCATGACAAAACGGCACCATTTTTGTAAGAACGTAGATTTTCCCGGCGTATCATTCAATGAAATCTTCACGCTCGTACCGTTGGATTGTGTAGTAAAACCATGATATCGTGAGGGCCAGCTCCGCCGTCTTCTTCGTGCGTGAAACCATCTGTACTGGTCAATTAACTTTCGGTCAGCAGAACAGTACAATATTGTTTCACGCCTGAAGAAGACAGCGGAGCTAGCCCTCGCATTATTGTGTTTTACAGCACAATCCGTCGGTACAGCCATGAAAATTTCATATAATTATTTTTCAAAACATATCCTTTCTGCTCGCTTTCTTCACGAGATTAGCATTGTAAGTTCCTTTATCAGGAAATATATCAGCAATAAACCTTCCCAAAAGAAGAAATTTTAATTTTTCCTGCACAAAGAACAATATCTTCCATCTTCCGAGACGGAGGACTGAAGTAGTTCTGTTGTATTGACACTTGTTCTGATTCTGAGCTAAAGAGACTGGTTCCGGTCTCATTCACGATCAAATAAAAAATCACGTATTCGTTTCTCATCTCGCGTGATTCTGTTTCTGATTATACTTTTTTATAGCTGTAAATTTTAGCTGTCACTCTACAAACCAACAATGTAAAACATAACAATGAACCCGATATTCGGGAGGACGTGGATTCATATCCCCGTCCGCTCATCAAGTTTTAATTTTCTATGGTTTTGCGAAATCACTTCAGGTGAATGCCGGAATGGTGCCTCCAGAAGAAAATGGTCAAATTCCTTCCCGTTCCTTGCCTCCAGTTCCTTCCCGTCTCTAATGACCTTCGTATCGACGAGGCGTACAGCCACAAAAGAGAGAGAGAGACGACTGGATGGTGTTGGCCGACCGGAGCACGTGTGTTTGATAAACAACACTCTAAATTACATTTTGATAACGTTTCTGCTTGGCGCTTGTGGGAATCGGTGTTCGGAAAATTTAATTAACTCTAAGGTATACAATACTCTCAATTCTTCTTTTTGCTTGAACTTACCCCGCTATTGCAGGATCGGATTTTTCAAGAAGCAAACGTGTTTTTGATTTGGCCGGCTTGTCGCTGAGCCTGACGTCTCCCAGGGAGGAAATTTGCGTTTTCATTTGCCTGCAGTTGCAAATTTCTATATCATTTCAAAGTTGCAAAGTCTTTTTTGACTAACCCTGTGTATCAATGAATTACAATAATTATTTATTTCGTGTCAAAATGATGCTTTCACAATTGTTAGCAACAGTATTAAGAACAACAGAACAAAACAGAAAGATGGAAAGAAAATGATAACAATCAACACCAACGACTTCATATTAGGGATCGGCCATAAACAACGTAGCTCCATTTTGGCCTCCAGTGAACCCACCATCCCCACGTAACCCGGCGTGCCCCCCCTCCCCCCCCCCCGTAGCGAAGCGTAGCCTTCCAGCCAACCCCTGCTCCCCCCTATTTTTAGACCGAGCCGCGTAGTTTATGGACGCTCCCTTACGTATGACCAAAAGTCAGCAACTTGTATGGCGTTATCACTGGCATGGAGGAGTGCAGGTTGATGTGCACTGCGGGCAATTGTACAAAAACTGAATGGTCTGTTCTGCCCCACATTCACACGCAGTATTTAGATCTTCGAGATAATAACATTTTGCTAGGTTTCCTTTGTCCTACCCAAATCACTTCTCAGCCGATTTAGCGCTCTCCATGTCTTCCAGTTGAGATTGCCAACTAGAGGTAGCGCCTCTACAGTAGGTACCCATTGATTTACATGAGTCATTATTGCTCGCAACAGATTGATCCGGGCAACTTTCGGCGGTACAGCTAACGCAGCTGTCGTCCTAAGGAAGCTTTTCCTAGATTTCAGCCTTTGTCTGGGGAGTTGATGCCCGAATAAGGGATGAGCGACATTTTAATTAATCTTATTTATTTCTAACATTTCAGCTACGACCCGTCTCATATGATGTGAAGAGATTCCTGCCAGACCAAGTAGTTTTTCAATTGGTGTGACTCTGAGGTTACCCATAAGAATTCTGCAGGTTTCATGCAGCGCTACGTCTACTTATGTGGCAAAAGCGGACTTCTAGCAAACAGGACAGGCATATTCTGCAGCAGAATAACACATTGCAAGAGATGATGTTTTAAGCACTGCAGGATGTGCATCCTATACGTTTCATGTGTTTCCGCAGGATATTGCGATGAATAATTACAATATGAGAATGGTATATTTAAGATTTCCAATAACGGAAGTGTCAAAAAACGTTAAGAAAAAAGAAATACTACTTCTACATGGCCCTCTGCAAAAAGGATTAAAGATTGATTAAACTTTACATTTGGAGGGTGGTGGTATGCGGTGCAGGTACTTGGACTGTGAGGAACGAGAAAGATTGGAGACATGAGGTTTTTGGGATGTGGTTGTGATGGAGGTTGGAAAAACTCCACTGAATGGATAAAGGACACAGGGATTCTGATGAGAGTTGGTGAGAGGAAGAATATTCTGAGAACTATCAGTAATAGGGATGAAACATTATCATGACATTTAATAAGACATCATAGCTTCATTTAGAATGTTTTGAGTGTTACTGTAAATTGAAAAAGAAAAAGAGAATCTGGAAGATTCAACATAGTGCATAGTTCAAATGGTATTGTATTCTCAAGTAAAATGGAATCTGAGTACAGAAAGTGGATGAAAATTAAACTAGTTTACGATACCAATGTATTTTCCCTCAATGATACTACTTAATACCGTATTGAAGAAGTCATAAAAAGTGAGGTAAATGCAGTAAACTTATTTTCTTGTTAGAAAACACCTAAAATTAGATTCTGTTTTTCATTTCAATTGAGACAATATTTTAGATTGTGAAGTATTTGTCTTTCGCTGAAAATCGACTTCAAAAGTGATTGTGTCGTTACATGCAATATTTACCCATATGACAGCAATTTTTAAAAAATAAAAACGAAATTTTATTCTCATTCCTCCCATTTTCAAACGACAAAAACTACTTTTTTGGATAGCAACTAGCTGTTCCTTGGCAGCAAGTTTATTTATTGGTAATAAAATTTCTCCCTTGAATAATAACTGTAGTACCATCACCTAACTAGTACCAAAAAAATCTATGTTAATTTATTCGCACAAAACGTCACGTTTTCCCTGTCGTGGCGCCTGAGTTAGCCAACTGCGACAGGGAACTTCTTTAGACTTATGAACCTGGAATAACAGAAACATCACCGTATTAAACTGTCCGCCCAATTCACTTCGCTCTGTTAACCTCATGCCGCAGGTGAAGGAAAAGCATGCAGTGAGCGACTGTCGAGCTTGTTGCCCAGAAAATACATTAGATCCTCCTCTCTCTTAAGCCCACGTTTCAGAGAGGATTTACACAAAAGATGACTTCTGTAAGCACTACCATTTTAGACCAAATTTTATACACAGGAAATCTCGCTTTCCAAGAAATATTCAATATCTAGCTCGAGGGATGTTCAGATTTAAATTATGATCTGCTAGCGATCAGCCCCGGCAGCGCACAGGTATACTCTCCCATTTGTGACGTACGATTCTTTATAATTTTTTCCATCTCGAACTTTAAACAACATTTGAACGAAGAGAGTATTATGTTCTGAAGATGAAAGTACTGTGATGCTAGTTTTGGATTTCAATTTTGTGGCATGTGGTTAAAGTAGAGGTTGTGTTGGAAAAGTCGTGACTGCTTATAAAATTTGTTTTAACACGTGAATTAAAAATTTCAGTTTAAGAAAAATATATCTGGATTGCTTCTTAATTAAATTAATTAACTTATAATTCCTAAAACAATTAATTATCACTTATATTAATTGTTTACGCATAAAAAATAAGATGAATAATTTAAATAAAATAATTTCTTACGATTAAAAATCGCTATGGGAAGTTTTAAAAATCTCGAAATTTAGAGAGCGTAATAATGTTAGCAGACTGAAATGCCATTTTCTTTTTTTTATATTACACTTCAACACGTTGAGTATCAGGGGATGGGCTGTTTGCAAGACCATATCTTAAACCGTGACGTATGGGAAACATGCTAATTTGGGCAGAGCTAAAAAATTACAACATTTCACTGCTGTGAAAAAGTGAAAAATTATATATTGTAGTAAAACATTGGTTGTTACAGCCAGAGAATAAATTGTCTCTCTGGGCCCATCAATCTTCACGCCTGTTCACTAAATCTTTGATATCCGCTAAACTACAAGCGCAAATTTTATCATGTAACATCACTTTTATCTACTTTAGAAACCTCATCTAACGGAGTAATTTATTTTGATATTGATCGAACAAATAAAGGGGAAAAGTACAGTGAGTTTCGCGCTTGCTTTTAACTGCCAGCTCAGGGTTACTCAAGTTTGATAGAAACTAAGAACATTGGTATGAAAAGAGGTTAGGTAATCTTTTTAATTTAGGTTATCACGGCTTCTTACTCGATAAAAAAAATCCGGAGATAAAAAATCTGCGAAAATGTTTTAACGAAATCTTGATGATCAGACAAAGGATCGAACTCACAACTGTCAGAACGCTGGGATCCATCGTTAACGCTCATCCCAGAGATTCAGTACCAATTTTCGGGTCTGGAAATGATTAGCAATGTGCGTTTTCAGCAAATGTGTAACACTTTTGTAGCGTTTATAATACTTTCGTCATGATGTTCCCCTTCGTGCTCATAGAGATTCGAGAGAGAGCTGGACTTTCATTGGCGAACCTACCCACTGGGCAGAACAGTGACACGAGGATGTGGTATGAACGAGGGAAAATACTACTGGGAACTAATGCTGCTATTTCTTGCATCCAGTTTAAAACAGTTTCTTTCTGAAATAGGATAAAGTGTTAGGGAGACTAGACCTGACGAAAAATATTTCAACACAGTGAAATGATATGCACAACCTCCACAGTCTCAATAATGCGCAATTCAAAGATTCTGAATTAAAATGTTCACAAGATACAGTAGATAGGACAGAAAGGGCGGCAAATGAATGATTCCGTAACTTTTATCTCAGTCAGCAGGTAGGTAAAGATAAAAAACCAGAGAAAATTCTCCAATATTTGTCAAAGAAATTGAGACGGCAATTTTGTCAGGTATAAACATCTAAAAATTCAAGGAAACGGATCGGAAGTAAACCTGAAAAGAAATAGAACAATTCATTTTTCATGCGATACGTAAACTATCCGATAATTGGCGCCAGTTTACTGAAAGGCGAAGAGAGCATAGTGAAAAATAACGATACGTAAATTACCTCTATTAAGGTAGTTTAGAATAAATAATAAGCTACATTCTAAATAGCTGCATGCCCCTTAGGGTTTTTTAATCATTTTTAATACATCTTACAGATCCAAGTACACCATTCAGTGTGGTAACGAAATGGTTTTCTGTTTGAACGACAGTTACTTCACATGTTCTCAGCTGCATACATCAAACTTTCATATCATTCCGGTGATTTAAATTTACACTGCTGTATCACGTTACATAAGTGACTTGTAATATTAAGTAGAGCTCGGAACGATAGTGGTGGTTGAACGGTAACGCTCAGACCTCGCATCCTGCAAGACGCGGGTTCGAATCCCCGTCTGGGAATCCAGATTTGAGTTTTCCCTGGTTTCCTCGAATCACTCCAGGCGAATGCCGGGATGTTTCCTAAAAAGTCCATGGCCGAATTCCTTCCCGTTCCTTGTCCCCAGTCCTTTCCCGCCTCTAATGTCCTCGACGACCGCAAGGCGTAATGTCGTAAGCAAACAAAAGTGGAGCACGGCTCATTAATGAGAATGTTTGCGATGGGTTTCAAGGAAGTAGACAAATTTCTATATTCTGTCAAGGTGACTGTGATACAGAAATTAGTGTGCATCCTCCGAATATTTAACATGATAAACTCTGAAAATAGGGATCCGAATATCCCACGACATTTCCAGATGCGTTGAAAGGCTCATTTTTTGTTAATCAGAGCAACAAGAGAAATAATAGAGACAGAAGATGCAAGATCATTGACACTTTACCCCTCTTCCTCTTCTGTTATTTCACACGGGAATAAAATAAATATGTCATGAATAAAAATGTTTTTTCTCTTAATCGTTTTTTGTACGACATACCACTTCTTTCCTCAATTTTTGAAATTAACATTATGTAGCATGTTTAGAATTAGAATTGTATATAAACAATTGATCTTTTCTGATGACACAAAATCATGACCTAGCATAAATACTCTGTCCAATGAATACACTACGGAAGAGGAGAAAATATTCAACGAAGATAGCGTATTTACCTATGTGTCAGGTTAGATATATCAACCTGGCGTTGCCATTTATTCTGTACGTCATTATCTTCTTCCTTTCTTGAGATATAATTTTCATTACAAACCGATTCCTCGCAATAATGTTTTTTCTCTCCATGGATCTTACTTTTAAACAGATTCACTTTATCTTAATCAGATCTTTTCTCCTTTATTACAGTACTTATCACGACTCAATTTCTTCTATTTTCTTTAGCCCCACCAAATTAATTACACTGTCTGACAGTTACACTTTATCCATTCTTCATTATAGTAGCATTTCTAAATGTCCAAACTTTTTTTCCCCCTCGTAAGTCCATACTTCTAGTACACTGTAATCCAGGCATGGACAACCTTTGCTTAGCTCAGGGCGTAATTTCGGGATTTAATCAGGTCGCGGGCTGTAGGTAAGAAATAAGTAGGTAGTAGTGAATAAAAAGGCGATAAAATTTCAAACTTTCTTTTTTTATTTACGACTCGATCTGTGGCGTTCCACTGCGTACGCTTGATAATAATATTTATCGATTTTAGTCTTTAAGATTTGAATAAATACAGATTGTTTTTGCGCGTTATTTGAATTACTGAATCTCTCGCGCGCCGGATTAAATCTGGTGGAGGGCCGGATCCGGCCCGAGGGCCGGGGGTTGCCCATATATGCTGCAATCCATAAGTGATCTGTTTTCCTACTTGCTCGCCACAACAATTAAATAACAACACATTTTTCCACCCATATTATACTTCTAAAATGTTCCATATAGCTTCCTTAGAAGCTCAAAGTTTTTTTTTTTCTCCATGAGTATTCATTATGCTAAGAATGCATTAGATATTTGTCCACTTGTGTAGAGTAACGACATCAACATGATTTCTTTTTACAGACACATATTAAAAATATCTTCCACCTTTCTAATTCACATCATTTTGATCTTCTATATTCAGGTTCAAATAATAAAATTGATAGGAATCTGAAATCTAACATTAGGGTGGTAAGTAGTTAAGATACATTTTTGTAAAGAAAACGTACCTCCCGTAAAAGGTATTTCCTCACCAATCATTTTTGAGAACAGAGTCTTCTATTAGATTCAAGCACGCGCCTTTATATATATATATATATATATATTTCGTAGAAGTTATCTCGGCATTCACCGGGAGTGATTACGGGAAACCGTGGAAAACGGAAATCTGGATGGCCGAACGGAAATTTGAACGTAGGTCCTCGCGAATACTGGTTCCAAGAGTTCTTGTTCACCCTCCGGCCTTGGTTTCGGAAATACGGAAGTTCGAACACACAAATAGTTGCTACAAACGCGTTTTGCAGTCCAGGTTAAAAATGAGACATTTATATTCTACAAAATAGATATCCAGTCAAAACTAATTACTATCTTTAGGTTTACGACACTTCCCTGTTAGGTGTCACCGAGTTAAAATATGTAGTGATTCAGTTACAAACAATTTTTATTCCATATTTTCTGACTACACTCAAACTGGACTCTCATGTTTGTTATAAGATTATTTAGAGACTGTTGGAAAGTAAATGCGGAGACTTCAGAAATACGCTTTATGACAGCAATCGGATTTATGAATACCAGATGTGCTTAATACCCATGAAAAAATGTGCATTGCACGTTGGATAAAACAGAACCAACAGAACCTCCAAATATATCGTTTCTTTGATCAGAAATTTAAAATCTGGGTGGTAATGATCAACAATAGATTTCCTGATGTACTGAAGTAATGGCATGTAGTCAGGGCAATCGGAAAGGTTGCAGAAACATCGAACAATTTTTCCAATAGAAAACTAACATCCCTTTGTCAGAAAATACTTCTAAACTCTTATTTCTTTGTACAATGTTAATAAATTTTACTTATCTCTGAAATCAGAATGTTCTTATAGCGAAGGCCAAAAATAAAATTATAAGCTTTCAGAATGTGCTGTTACACACGCGTTCCACATAATAAGGTAGTTTAAATAGTTAAGAATAGTAAAGGGCATTAAGTACATATAAAATAATTTACTACAGACATCTGAAGAATACTGTTGTTTTTAACTCACTTCAATTCTTTATTAATGTACAAGATAACGCAACAAGAAAATTTCTGCAATCCCTCATCGTGGCGAACACACTATTTAAGAATCATGCACGAAGGTATATACTGTGCATCTGGAAATGTCCAGAGGATACAGGTACATAACAGCTAGATTCAAGAATTAGGTTCTAGACGTAAAGCATACCAAGGAGCTGAAACAGGCTCTGACCACAATCTGATAATTACGAAATTGAAGAGGATAAAGAAGCAATACAGTTAGAACAGATAGGAAGTAAAAAAACTGAACAATCTAATTTGGAGAGAAAATTTGCAGGAATGGTAGACGTGGGTCTAATAAATAACTCTGAAATGAGTTCAACTGAGGAAGAATGGAATACATTGAAGAGATTAATAATCAAAGCGTGTAAAGAATCATTAGGCTTTAGGAAACAAGCCGCACGAAAACTTTGCATCATAGAAGAAATTTTGGAGTTGATGGATCAGAGGAGAAGGCACAAAAATGCTCTGGATCAAGCAGGAAGATATGGCATATAGAAGGATCAAACACAATTTTGGAGAAATGAAGAAAAGATGTATAACATTAAAGATGATGACGGAAAAACTCTTTTAAGCTCAGAAGGTAGAGCTAATCGATGGAAGGGATACTTAGAGAAACCGTATGATGGGGATGATTTGAAAAACAGTTTACTAGAAAAAGAAATTCATTACTTAGGAGATTCTGTTTTAAGGACAGAATTTCATAGAGTTTTGAATCTTTGAAATCAAGTAAGGCTATTTGAATTGATGAAATTCCTCCAGGAATTCTGAAATCCCTAGAAGAAGAAGCAATACAAACATTATTCAAACAGTTATGAAACAGGAGAGATTCCAACTGATTTTGATAAAACTATCATCTTCATACTTCATAAGAAAACGCAAGCTGTTAAATGTAAGAATTATGGCGTTATATTTCTAATATCATATGCTTCAAAATTACTGGCCAGGATTCGAATGGATAGCAGAAAAGATAGTAGATAGAGATCAGTTTGGATTTATGAAAAACTCTGATACAGGGGAAACAATTCTGGTTGAAAGTTTAATGCTTGAAGGGCAAATCAAGAAAACAAAGATACTTCTGTGGCGCTTGTTGATTTAGAAAAAACTTTTAATAATGTTATGTGGAACAAGATATTTTTTTAAAAAAAAAGAAGTCATGTCTTAGAATCAAGTGGCTATAGTGAAAGTTGAGAATGATGGGCGACATGCATCAGTTAAAAATGGTGTAAGACAACGTTTTTGTCTATCCCCATTAATATTCAAATTCTATGTAGATGAATCAATAAAGAAAGTCAAATAAAATTTTATTGTGGCATAAGTGCTTGTAGAGAAAATGCTACGATTTGCTGATGAGATTGTCCTGTTAGCAGAACAGACTGAGGGTACTGAGTAGTTACTGAACGGCATGAACAAAGTATTAAAGGATGATTTTGGACTAATTATAAATTAAAGCAAGACAAAAGTGATGAAACGTACCAGAAATATAAAAATAGGATCGGATACTATAGGGAAAGTAAGTTAATTCAGCTACTTAGAAAGTGAAATTATAACTGATGTTCAAAGCATAAATGGTGTTAAAAGAATAAGAGCACTCGCGAATAGAGCTTTCGCAAAAAATATAAATCTTTTAGTTTCAAATATTGATTTACTTTTTTTTTACTTATGGCTTTACGCCTCGTCGACGTCGAGGTCATTAGAGGCGGGATGGGACTGGTGACAAGGAACAGAAAGGAACTAAGCCATGGCCTTTTGAAGGAAGCATCCCAGCATTTGCCTGGAGTGATTTGGGGAAACCATGAAAAGCCCAAATCTGGATGCTCGGACGGGGATTCGAACCCGCGTCTTCCCAAATGCGAGGCCAGAACGTTAACCACTCAACCACCACGCTCGGTCAAACATTGATCTAGTACTAAGATAGAACTTTTTAAAACCCTTGTGTGGAGCTCAGTACTTTTCGGTGGAGAAGCATCAACTTCAGTAATACTGGAAAGAAGGAAAATAGAAGTATTTGAAATCTGATACTATAGAAGAATAATTAAATTGACAGATAAAGGACGGAACGAAGGTGTTTTGAAAAGATGGACGAGGAAAGAAGTTTGTAAAAGAGTCTTACAGATAGAAGAGACGGAATGGTGGCTCACATTTTAAAACATGTGGAATTGCTTAACTTGTTAGTGAGGCGGACAGTGGGAGGTAAGAACTGTATAGGCAGACAAAGATCAGAAAATGTGTAGCAAATAGTTGACGATGGAGGTTATAAAGAGTATGTTGAGATGAAGAGATTAGCGCAAAATAGAGGGATGGACGATTGCATCAAATCATTAGAGAGGGTGATGATATAGAAAAAAATCCACATTCCTCTACTATTCATAGAACTTATGCAAGTAGTAATTAAAGCTGGAGACCTTCAAACAAATTCCCGTTTTACCATAGTACCTGACATTGTGCTTATTTTTTTTCTGAACACGTAACCACCAAAATTAGAACTTTTACTGTATACTTAACATAATATAATTTTATGGCAAATTTTGATAAGCGTTTTATAAAAAACTATACTTATGAGTAGGGTTCGGATCTTTATGACCAAAAAAATCGAGAAATATGTAGGCAAATATGACCTTAAAAAGGGGTAAATATGACCTAAAGAGACAAAATATGACCAAACATTAAATATTTTATACTTTAAAATGCTCAAATTTACATAATTTATTTTATGTAGCTGTGTCTCTTTCATTTAGACATTATTTGCTTCTATGCACTCACTGTAAGATTGGGAAATTAATTTTTTTGAAAGATATTTTCTTGTTCCTGTAGAAAAATTTTACCTTTAAAAATGGAAATTTACTATAAATTTGTTGCGAATTAGTGTACATACCATTTTTTATTCTTGTTTGATGTCAGAATTGCAGTATATCACCATATGCATCTTTAAGTTCTCGAAGAGGAATTTTCTCCTGTTGTCACTTAAAACTGTCTTGTAGTGTGAGAAGCTACGTTCGACATCGCAAGATGTGACGGGAGCGTACTTAAACAAAGTCATGTCACTGCAATTCAATTGTGGGTCGTCTTCAGTCAAAACAGATTCGCCACCATTTAAAATTTCACTAATTTTACAAATTGTTTTATATCCCTTATTCCCACACAACACTTTATCAAATTTGTTTTTTAGCAAACTAACAACACTGCCCGCTGCTTGGCCTATTTCGGTTTCCACACTTTTAACGACCGCCGAACTTTCATTCAGTTGAAGACCAATTTCTTCAAGACGCGAAATCGCAGTTGCGATGCCTGAAAAACTTGACTTTATGTACGCCAAATTTCTGAAAAAATTACTGGAAAAGAGTTCTTGGACAATTTTTATGGAAGATGCTTCACTGCTATCAAAATTAGAAACTATTTTCTTTCTGTTTTCATAATATTCACAGCAATAACTAACTGCATCGACCCATGTGCTCCAACGAGTAAATACTGGTTGTGGTGAAAAACGGGCTGAAGGTGCGTCTTCTTTAAATTTTGCCATTCTCATTGGAGCTTTAACAAAAATCTTTTTTACATTTGATATTAACCTATCAACATCAGGGAAATTTAATCTTACTTCCTCGGCAACTCTATGTAATCCATGAGCGAGACAAGTTAAATGCACCATCGAAGGATACAACATCTTCATACATTTCCCAGCCTTTACCATGTACGGCGCAGCATCGGTCACAAATAGTAAGACATGTTCTCGCTTAACTTCACCGCTCCATAACAGTTTCGTAGCGTTGTTGAAACGGACGGCAATTGTTGAGTGGTTTACTGATTCAAGAGCTTCACAGTCCAGTGTAAATATATCACCCGGTCTGTCAGAAAGTAGGGTTCCAACGATAACATTTACAACGTATCTCCCACAAGCATCAGAACTTACATCCATTGATACCCAGATCTTATTGGTGCCTATCTTAGTTCTGATTGTCTGCAATACATTTTCATAAGACGGTAAATAGTTCTTCCTCAATGTTGATTCGGTTGGAATCGTCTGTGTTGTGTATTTCTCCAAGAACAATTTTAAATGCTCATTGTTCACTTTATTAAGTGGGATGTTGGCTGATACCATCATTTCACAGAGTTATTTAGAAAAAATTGACAACTTGGAAAACGACGAAGCTGTAGATGTATCCAAGAAAAGTCGCTGTTTGCTTTGTCGAGTTGAATGTCGTATTACGTTATTCTTGTGTCTTGATGTATTGCAGTGCTGCTGCACATGAAATCGCTTTGTTGCATTCACTTTAGTTTCACATTATTTACATAAAAGAACTCTTTCATCTGTGCTAAAATACTCCTGTATAACTTTAATTCTTGACTGGTGAATTCTGAACAATTTAGTGGCAATTAGTTTCCTTTCTTTCTCCAATGTATAACAGGAGTATATTTCATTGTATAATTATCTTACTTTGTTTTCATCTATAACTTCTATCAAAAAATTCCACAAAATATGACCATATGACCATAAAAATTGTTGAAATATGACCAGAATTAGGAAAATGGCCCGAATATGCATTTATAGGCTATATAAAATACATTTAAATACAATCAGAAACGTTGAATCAGTGTTTATTTCAGCATTACAGCTCAAAAAGAAGACAGGGAAAAAATATGACTTGTCCTAAAGATCCGAACCCTACTTATGAGACAATAAAAACCAAGATACTTGGCGCTCCTTATATTCTAGGCTGTATTACACTTCTACTGAGAGAAATAATTTATATCGATGGCAATTCTGTTTGTCCATCTGTTTTTTTTTTTTTTTTTTTTTTTTCGAATCACCCATCTTTGGGGTACGTCAGATCAATCACTTCTTGGATGCTTGCGTTTTCTTCTTCTCCCAGTATTTCTTCATTCTATCTGATCTCTTCCTTCTTTCCTCTTCTGAAATTTGAATCGGTTTTCTGGTGTTTATCGCAACTTGGAACCTCTTACTTTTGTCTTTGGTCACGGTCTTGGCTGTACCATTCTTTAACATCACTTCGGTAATCTGGAGTTCTCTCAAATCCTTTTCCACTTCCTTAAACCAGTTGGGCTTAGTCTTTTTTTTATAAAAGAAGTCAAAGATTTTTTTTGTTAATCTGTTAGGATTCATTCGGAATATGTGTCCATAGAAATCAATCCTTTTTTTTCTCATGGTTTCGGAGAGTCTCTCAGACTTTGCGTAGAGGGCTTCGTTTCTGTAGAAAACTTGTTTGTTATTCTGGAATTTGGGACCCATGATCTTCCTCAAAATTTTCCTCTCTTTGATTTCCAATTTCTCCATTTGTCCTTTCCTCCCCATGACTAGTGTCTCTGCTGCATAGAGTGCTTCCGGCTTAATTACTGTGTTGTAATGTCTTATCTTTGTGTTCCAAGAGAGGCTTTTCTTATTGTAAGTGTTTTTGGTCTTCTGGAAGGCTAATTCCATTTTGGTCCTTCTCGCTTCCATTGTTTTACCTTCAAGGTGGTTCCATTCAATCCATTCCCCTAGGTACTTGAAACTCCTAACCACCTCTATTTTATGAGCTCCTATTCGGACTCTCGTAGGAGTGTCTGGTATATTTGTCATAATCTTTGTTTTTTCGAAAGAAATCTTAAGTCCTAACTTCCCTGCCTGCTCTTGTAATTCGGCGATTTGTTCTTTGGCTTCCTCCCATGTTTCTGCGAGCATCGCCATATCGTCAGCGAATGCCAAACACTTAATCGTAACTCCTTTATTTTTTGTTCCAAGTCTAATTCCTCCTCTGGTTCTTGCATTCCATTCTCTCACAACTTTTTCGAGTGCACAATTGAACAACAGGGGGGAGAGGCCATCCCCTTGCCGGACCCCTGTTCTGATCTCAAAAGGTTCTGACAGTTCACCCATGAATCTAACTTTTGAGGTCGTATTTGTGAGGGTTTCTTTGATGATATTTCCATTCCTCTGGAATCACTTCTTTCTTCCATCTGTTTATATGTACGGCATTCACGAAAACCTTCCCTATACACTAGTTTTCCCCCTTTTCTTATCACACCTACGTTTGCCCTTTACTAAATTCAATTTTAAATTCATTTAGCGTTTTTGGTAAATTACTCGTCATTTCTCTTGGTAATTTATTCAAATCCCGGTTCCCCTTCCTTACGGAGGACAATCTTCGCACACCCTTGTGCCTGAAAACTAGTGCCAGCTTAGGCCATGGTCACTTTTTTCCGTTCCATGCACTACTCTTATTTAATCCATCAATATCTGCCCAAGTATCACCACCAATACACGCCTTGTACACTCCCAGAACTCTAGCCTCCTCCTGCCTTCCAATGAATCCCATTTCATCTGTTTTATGATATCAGTTAATGATTGTGTTTGGCATGCTGTAATTTCCTGAGACAAATCTAGCAGCCCTTCTTTGTACCCCCTCCAGCTCCTTGTGTTTGATACCCACACTACACGATCATATTCAAGCAATTGTTTGACCAAAATTTTCTAACCCAATTCCCTTACTTCTCCAAACATACTCTTATTACTCTTTCCAAAAAGTGATGGATTGTGATCCCATTTTCATCTACCTGTCCAATGTGTCCTGCCCAGTTAAGTTTGATATCAAATTTTAAGCCAAGGTATTTACATTTCAAGTCTTCAACAAGCAATTCCTTCCCCACTTTATTATGATAATCTATCTTTAGCTGATTATCTGTATTCCTGTGTTATTTACGTTTCAATTCTTCAACAGGCATTTTGCACCACGTTATGATGACAATCAATGTTTATTTGTGTACCCACTAAGCTGACTTTTATTTTTGTTTATCTTCATTCCATGTTGATGATCCCCGCTAGATATACAGTTCAGGTCCTCCTGTAGCTGTTCACAATCTTCTACCTTTTTGATCCTATCATATAGCATTATGTCATCTGCAAAAATCCTTACTTCTGATTGTAGGTCATCAACAAACCATTTATTAGAATAACGATGGCAGTGGTCGCAATACACTACCCGGTGAAATTCCAATTTTTACTTCCACATATTTTGATACTGCGTTTCATATCCTGACTTTTTGTTTTCTACCTTTCACGAATTCTTCTATCCAGGAGATCACTTTTTCATCCACTCAAATGGTTTTTACCTTATTTACTACAATTCTATTGTTCACTCTGTCAAAGCCTTTCAAAAATCTAGTGCTACCAATCGATGTGACCACCATTGCTCATTTCATCCGGAATATCTAACATATAGCCTACTAGCCGTGTTTCGCATGAATATACTTTGATGGTTTTTCAAATAAAGTACAGCCTACATTCTTGGGAGTGAAACAGAGTATGGTTAATTTTGATGTGTACTAGGAAAGCTAAGAAATTAAACATAAAAGTGATCAGGAATTAATATCCTTTTTTCGTTGAACGAAGTTCATAGAAAAACTACTGGCCGGATTTTGGTGTGCTTTCGAATATTGCACAGCCCACAGTCGCGGGGGTAATATGGGGTAGGTTTCATTTTGATGTGAAGTATTAAAACTCAGAAATTTAAGAGATAAGCTTCCACAAATTAGTATCCATTATTCGCTGAATGCGATTCACGCATAAACTACTTGCTGGATTTAGTTCTTGTGTTTTTTGTTGTTGTTTTTTTTTTGTTTTTTTTTACTTCTCGCTTTACGCCTCCTCGACGTTGAGGTCATTAGGGCGGGATGGAACTGGGGACAAGGAATGGCAAGGAATTCGGCAATGGCCTTTTGAAGGAAGTATTCCGGTATTTGCCTGGAGTGATTTTGGGAAATCATGGAAAACCCAAATCTGGATTAGAACCGGCGTCCTCCCGAATGCGAGGCCAGAGCGTTAACCACTCACCCACCACGCTCGGTATTTAGTTACTCATTGCAGTCGATATGTTTAGTGATTTCAGCGAACGAGTGGAATCATATGAGGGTTTTTCTTTCTTTCTCACAAGCGACGTGTTAGTTGTAACACATTCGGTTTAGGAGAGTGGTCCCTACATTAACTCTCCTCGGGAACGAAGTTGGGGTCAGCAGCTAGTCAGTAATAAATCTGTACCGCTTAACAGACTGAGATACAGCAAAAACACTAAGACAGATCAGTTGTAACAACCCAAAGATCCAGTTTCATTTTAGCTGCAGTCCTAAAAATGAATTAAATTTGTGTCTAGAAGAGATATGCATCGATTAATTATAAATTTATTTTTATGAGTGTGTATTGTTTTGATAGATTAGAATGGTATAAATAAACTGTGCCTGTCTCGTTGGCTCAGTTGCATGGTGTCCGGATATGACATGGGACTCTGGTTCGGACCCCAGTGGCGAAAGAAATTTTCATTACTGCGATTTGGCTGGTGGGGTAGAAAAAGTGGTGGTGCCACAATACTTAATCACCAGATTGTGCACCATAGTCCTGGGTTAAATCCCTAACCTCTCCGCAATGAGGGCATACGACAGTGTTGACGGTGATTCGTCTATCTGACGGGGACGTTAATGCCTGGTAGCCCCGTCGGTGTCTTTCGTAGTAGACCTTCTCCTTTCTTTCATCTCTCATCCAAAACACAAACATAACTCTACACTGAACACGTACACTATGACAGTCATCAACACTTACGAACACTGTCACACTGGGAAAAGCAACGGGGAAACTACCCCAGTTCATCTTCACTGAGGTTCCCATGGAGGATTAACATTCTCCGTGGTAACCCGCCTGCGCCCTTACCACGGGCAAGGCGATCTTCATCATCAGAAGAAATGAACAGTAATTTTATTAAAAGCAGTAAAGTATCTGATATATTAATTAAATTACTGTAATTAAAAATGTTTTGAAAGTGATTTTGAATGTTTAAATTTGTCAATTTCATGTTTAAGATGCTGTAAATGTTTTCTATTTTTACTTAAAAAAGTTTCCTCATCATTCAAAAAAGTTTTGTATAAGTTTCAGTTGTTTTGTATCGCCAAAATCGATCGGAACAGTGCTAATACGATGCCATGTCATTCCTTTGCTAGCAGTTATTTAAATCTTTTGATGAAGTCTGATGTCTTATTCATGTATGGTTTTCTGAGTGTTTGGACGGAATAAAAGTAAAAGTAAAAGTTTATCGTCGGTATTATCATTTTTGCTGCTACCCATCATTGAAAAAAGGATTTCAGTTACTTTGGTACAAGTTAAAATAACCTTCCGATCTGACAGAATTACCTATAAATCTAGACATATTTATATAAAAACACAAAGTTCTGAGTAGTTTAACATGGTTTCCGCTATAGGACTGATTATTTAGCAGTAATCTTTTATCAACGAAGTTCCGAGAGGTTTAATACTGTGTTTTCAACATAAAGAGAGAAACTAATTACAAATTCGTGTAATTTAGAGTATTTTGCTTGAACTATTTTCTGCGATCGTTCGAAGTTCGTAAAGAAGGACGTAATACCTTTTCGGCTATCGGAAAATCATTATTCTGGGACAGAGGCTATTATTTTGCTCCTAGTACATTTGAAATTCTAAATACACGAGTGAGAACACAAGACGTGTTCATGCGTCCAGTCATGTGAGAGCATCAATGATATAACTGCAGCGTAACTTCGTCGCAATAGAGAGAAACTACTGAACATCAAACATTGTGCAAATCACATACAAAATGTGTAGTTGTAATTTTTTTAAAAAATTTCACTCAGTTTTCCGTTTTATTATAGTTAAATCAGTTGCTGGAATTCTTTAAATGCGGAGGTGCATTAAAATTTCAAAATAATTTTTACTTTATTACTACTTTATTCTCCAAAACGGGGAACTGTATTAACAACGGTAGTCTGAAAAGTTGTCGGCTCGACCACAGATAGCGAAATTATTTGCAAAAGTT
The DNA here is from genome assembly GCA_031002005.1 of Vandiemenella viatica. Lineage (NCBI taxonomy): Eukaryota > Metazoa > Arthropoda > Insecta > Orthoptera > Morabidae > Vandiemenella > Vandiemenella viatica. The sequence continues at coordinate 344,451,741 of CM061920.1, read as the reverse complement.
CCATACATTAAATTTCACGGAAATTTCATGACAATCACATCCTACAAACATTTATGTATCATCCATACCCTTATGCGGGCGTAGACTGTTATGGAGAATGTTACATCCCACTCCATACACAGCAGCCTCCTGTGGCACTGTTAATTGCTCTGTTTCCCGTAGCCTTCTGTAGTGTGAAAGCTTTCCTGCTACCGTTTTTGTAAGGTGTGAGTGTTTTGTCTGGTGTGTTGTACTGTGGAAGACAGATGAAATGAGGGAAATAATGAATCCGGTACCAACCCGTTCTAGCCCTCTCCTGAAACCAAAGGGGCCTCCTAGATCTAAGTTCCTATCATTAATATTGATACAAAACGCGGAAATGTTTGGCTTTTAAAGTAGGATTTTTGGCATACAATGTGGTGATTAGGAGTCTCCTGTCCTACTGGCCAAGTCCTGACAGTTGAAAATCTCTTCCATCACCGTGGACTGAACCAACTAATCCTGTGACAGGCGACGGACAACATCATGGTGCTGCAAGGTGCTCAGGCAACAGGACGTAAATCATTCCCACCGAACAAACAATTTTCATGCGAAATTTTGTTACATATTTAAATTTATTTATAATTCTGACTTAACAGAATGCCTCGACAATTATTTGTAAAGAATGATTAAACTCCTATGTTTGCGCAATGAAATTTGTATTGTACGCAATTTGTTTGTTTCTTTTATTACATTTTTACCCTTTAGAACGTCTGGTTTTGCCTACATTAAGTAAATTAATGAACAGAGATTAGAGCGTATGCAACAATCTATCGGCAGAACAGCGATTTTGAGGCCTCCCTCAGGTGTAACGAACGGGTGGGATCCCCTTGGAGGCAGGCAGCCCGCTTCGCCCCGCTCCACTCCACTCCGCTGGGGGTGACCCACATCGGAAGTAGGAAACAAGGGACGGCGTACCTCGATCGATATAGGGCGCCCCGGCGGCAGACGAGGCACAACACACACCATGCCGCTACAGCCAAACAACGAATCGTAAAACTAGAGCTTTACTCGCGATCCAACACCGAATCAAAGTCTGCAACCGAGAGGGATACTATAGGATAGTAGTCCGCAACCAATGTGCCGCGCCACAAGATGAAAGGTGTGCGGCCAAATTTTGCCTGTTATAAGAAATTAGCTGTGGAGTATTTTTATTAGTTATTTTATTCCACTTTTTGTGCTTCATGTTCAGTGAAATGTAACATATTGTCGTATTCTAAGAAATTAAATACCAATTACTAACAGTTGTTGATAATTTTAGTTGGTTTTACAGCGATGTGCCGTGTTGAGTCGTGAACAATTTACGGTGTGCCGCAAGTAGAAAAAGGGTTGCGCATCACTGCTACAGGACAGTGTAAATGTTCGTGTGCTTCTGCACTCCGAATTAGAAACGTAGCTAACCGAAATTTATCGAAATTTTTTGAAGTACTAAAGGACAGCAAGCACTGCAAAAAAGATTAAGAAACACCAGTGCACACAACTTGAAGTTTCAGCTTATACAAATAAATATTACTAACCAGTACCATCGAGGAAATCATAGGGGCCGCATCATAAAATTAATTGAAGAAACCAAATAATTTCTCACAATAATGACGGTTTACCCAAATAATTAGGGGAAGCTGGGGAACAATGGTATACCGGGCAGAATGAAATTCAACGTTATTCCGTGTCAAGGAGGCTGCCAGCGAACGGCAATAAGGAAAATAAGACCTGCCTAATACTGTTCAACTATGGCAGCCACGTTAGTTTAGTTTTCTCGAGCGAAGGTAAATTATGCACACTTGTCTACATTGCAAATATAGTTAATACATGCTTGAAGCACGTTTAGTTGTCTTTAGTTTCATGTAATTACATTTTGTTTATGTATCTCTTTATCCAGAATCCTGTTCCTGCGGCAGAATGGGTGGGGCGGAACAGTGAAATACTTCATTCCGCCTCGCTCTTGTGGTTCTCCTGAATGACATCTAAAAACAGAGCATCTTCATTTTATGTTTCACCTGAAATTATTATGCTTATTCCAAAAACTAAAGAAAACGCGAAATGGACGAATCAGAAGGTGGAGAAGACCGCTGTCTTAACAGATTCCCTGTATATAGAAGGGGTAGAAACTCCTATTAGGGAAAAAGAGTAAAATAACTTTGTCAAAGAAGAAAATGAAAGTATAAAACTATTTAAGAAAGAGAATTAAGAATTTAAAAAAGTGCCTGAAGATAAATGGAAAAAAGAAGGATCTGAGGAAAAAACTCAAAACTAACGAGAGTGATTCTGAGAATTGTTCCGACTGTTAATGTTTATATTGCAGCGAATTTTACTCAAACTCAATTAAAGGTTTGGTCGCTTGTTCGGTGTGCGAAAAATCGGCACACAGTTTACAAAGAGCGAAGACGATGGGTCTGTCCTAGGGTGTGAATTTTGTGAATAGGCTAAAGAAATGGACACAATCAATGAAAACTGTAGTTAAACCTTTATCATCACCTAAAACTAAATAAATATAGAGCAAACTTATTTTTCCTTCGTTTCCTCTAGTTTTATAAGTTTTTGTAATTACTTCTTCTTACCACCCTGTTCTGTCCCGGGCATAGGACAGAACAGGGCAAATGACATTATTATTGAGAAAGAAAAATGTTGCTCTCATGTTTTCCCACAATATTTTTGCATTTTCGTAGTTATTACATTGTAGTGTATTCGTAGAAAAATTTACGGGTCTTTTAATGAAACCTATTGTATTTTTAAAAAATATTTCAACTTTATACCCCAGCATCCCCTACCCGTATGAAACACAGCTTGATAATTTCTTCTCCATAGATTTGTAAGTCACAGATCTTGAATAATAGCTTAGAATATATATATCTTTTAGTTTTCAGTAGGTATTAGATGTTTTACCATACAGTCACCTTCTAAAAATCGATTTGATGTTCCCACCTCCTCTAATTCAATGTCTTTATTAATAAGACACCATTTTATTAATGAATTAATCACCATAGTCGGTTACCCAGTCGTAGACAGTTTGTGGCGTAATTATTGTAATCTATATATAAATATAGCCTTGTACACATTGTAATGCAACACGTGTGCCAAATCTAGCAATTACAATTACTGTAAGGAAGTTTTATCACATTGCATATGAACAGTGTCTCGAACTAAGAGTGAAAATCCCAGCAATATGTGTTGTGAACGACAGTTCTCTTCACTGAGTAGCTAACACATCCCATTGTGGCGAACAGTGTCACCGGACTAAGGGCTGATAGCCGGATTTATGTGTGGAAATTCGAGTGGTTTGTGAGGTGCAATGTGTGAAACTAAAAGCTAGCTTTTGTATTTCATCACGACAAGATTTTCACGTCAGAGAGCAGAATAAATTATTGGAAAATGAGCATAGAGGACAGTACCGAGAATATTATGCCAAAACCTCAGAAATGATGTGACCTCTGGATTCCTAGTATTTTCTGCGTGTAATAAGAACCCACGGCCTTGAAAATCACGAGGCATAAAAATGTGTGTTTTTTAATTTGCAGCATGTTCTGATTGGTGAAGGGATTCGCTGTCGAAGGATGCCAGCTCTGGGATATCACTTTTCTGATTTGACAGCTCACACCGGATTCTGCAGTCTGATTCTGAGCTATAACCTTCTAAAGGCCGGTTTTCCTAGTGACGCGTATTTTGTGCAACAGGAACCGGTTTTGTCCAAATCACGTCGGCAGGAGCTCAAAATTAATTGAGCGGCGTAAAAGTGTTTTCCTTATGCAACGTATTGATTTATTCGCTTGACGTATGGACAGGGTCTCAGTGTCTTAAAATGGATCGAAAAAGAAGGAAAATGATCGCCATGCTTCTTGTAAAGCATATTATGGACGATTATTTGCATGATTTTAAAAAAAATTCTCATTCCTATTAATTTGAAATCCGAAACTGTTGACTTGGTCGTTACTGTGTGCTGTTGCTTACACAACTTGCTTGGGTCTGAGTATTTATCTGAGAATCCTTTCAGAGCAAATATAACTCTAAACTTGGAGGATTTTCCATCCCAAAACCTTTAGCAGGCACAGGAGTTTTGCCAAATCTGAAAGATTTCAAGAGAGAGTTCGATTCACCAAGTACTTCAAAACCAACGGTGACGATTCAGATTGAACAAATACTATTATCATCACAGTTGTATATGTGATTTAATTATGAAATGTTCTTTATTACGTAGTAAAAATGATGAAGCAGTAATATAATCGATTTTTTGTTGAAATTATTAAACAAAATAAATTTAAATTAAGAACACTTCTCCTGTTCTCAGAACTTTCCTAGCTTTTTCGCACATTTTTTTCCATGATTTTTTATATTTTACAATCACAAGTTTCAACTTCGAACAAAACACGAGACATATCACACAGTGCGCTAGGAGTTAATCTCCTCTCCAGGCAGTCGGTCAAAAGCGCTGAGCTTATCACGTCAACGTGTGACGTGTCGCGCTCTTTAGGAAAACAAACCCATTAAATATAGGGGGAAGGAGTAGGCGGCGCAAAATACGTGTCGTTATGAAAACCGGACTTAAGCGACAATTGGGAACCAGCATTTGAACATAGGGCGCTGAGAGAGAGAGCCTATCCAGTTGACGCTCTCGATTAGGCCTCCGACGCTTCCTCTTTCGTACGCGCTTTGGTAATTTGATCTGCGACTAATTTATACTGTGTGCGTTCTTCACCGAGCCACGTACTGTTACCTCTTATTGCTAAGGCTGAATTTAAGCAACTGAAAGCGTGTGGGATACCTGACTCCGTATTTAAAATGCTTGTGATTTTCATCTTCGAAAATAATAACAACTATTTGACGGTAAGAATCTATAATTGATGTAGCAATGCGTATTTACTGTGTATATAGGCTTTATACTCCTTTCTGACTGACTTATTAGTTGAACTAGTCACGAAGAGGCAATTCTACAGTGGTAGCGAGTAGAGAGACTCGTTCCCTTGCCTCCAAATTGTTTCTGAGTTAGTTTTCGCAGATATAACACGTTTTAACAAACAGGAAGTATTTGTAAAAAATTCATTTTGTTATATAATTCCACTCAAAACTCAGTTGCAAGGACACTGTAGTGCCAGTTTACCGCCTACTACGTTTTCTATGGACACGCTGTGACCTTTGTCTTGCAACGCGTTTCACTTCATTCTCTCAAGCATCTTCAGCGGTTCTGTCTGTTGGGTGTTTATACATGTAATTAGTTTGTCCTATGTTACAATTTACACATGGAAATTTGGAATAAATAGATATAAGCTTACTTACATTTTTCATTGGTCACATTTGCTTGTAATTGCACAGTATTTCGGCATCAGTTGTGTCTGTAGTAGCAGCTTGCATTACAAGTGTTTGTTGCATCTTTATGAACAATTTAATTGCACTTTCACTGTTCTGTAGTAAACTGATTTCTGATGGCTGATATTTGTTTACTGTGTGATGTATATCGCTGAGTGGCAGGTTTGTTTATCGTTTGTCTTCTGTTTTTTCGGTGGGTGGCGCGCTTCTAAATAGATGTTTGTGCTTAGTTAGGTGTATTATTATTATTATTATTATTGTCTTTTTTGGTAGACGGTTGTGTTTCTTATTTCGTTTTAAGTACTGTGTATAGTGTTGGGTCCGTCAGGTGCGTGTATTCATTTATTATGTTCTCCCCCTCTGCCATTGTTTTGTGAATGTGGCAATTTTCCTAAAATGTTAGTAGTTGTGGTTTGCTATTATTTATGGTTAGTGTTTGGATGTTTGTCTCTATTTTTGTGAGCTGTTGGTTATGCTCTAGTAGGTGTTGTGCGGATGTTGAGTGATTACTGCATTTTAGTGCTCTTAAATTTTCTTTATATTTGGGTTCAAACTTCTGCATGTTTGGCCTATATATTCTGCATTGCCAGTTAATTTATATACATCTAAATTGTGAAATTTGTTGTTTTTTGTATTGTTTCTGATTTTTTTCTGTAGTGAGTTGTCTGTTCTAATATCCAGATGGTATAATCTTTCATAGAACTATTTGTGTTAAGCTTGTTCAGTGTTGTGGAGCAGTGTAGGAACAGTACTCACCTGAATGTACCGAGCTGATTGCTGACCGTTGACAGCGATACCTGTAAGCAAAACACGGAACTATCAGCTGTATTTCTTCAACAGTTACTATTTTACAAAATAGCAGAATTCACACATTTTGAATCAAGGAAGGATTGAAAAGACACAGGAAAGTAGGGCATGGTCATAAACATTGAATGAAATGCTGCAGACAGCACCATGGCTGCATATCGTACTGTAGTTGGTACACTCTTTAGCATATCTGCGACTTTAGCAAAATGATCATTAAGTGTGCGGTGGCACAACAGTAGCACCTTAACGACTTGAGCTAGATCATGATTTGAAAGTCCCGATATCTCGCCCATCTAACGGACCTCCGTTTCCTGTGATGCGCAGAAACCAGTCCTTGCGGAAGATGAACTTTTGCATACGAAATACCACCGCCAATTTCTTATTGCAACAAATCAAAATCCGTTATTCGTAGCATGTAACGGTATCAATAACGACAAGCTGTGAGAAGAGCAGTGGTTTCTGTTTTTATCTAAATATCATTAATGGAGAATTGAGTCTTTCCCGGCGTACAGAAGACAAAAACTCTTCTCTGGCGGTCTACTGGATCAGTTCTTCCATCTGCGATGTTTCGACAAGAGCCTCTGTTGTCTTATTCAGGAGGAAAGGTCGAAGTTGACACTACAACAGCAAGTCACCAACTGTGCATACCTCTTTATTGGCTATATTATTCAGTTTGTGGAATTTTGTACAAAAATAACTCTGAGTAAAGTGATAAAATCTATAAAACACAAGTTTTTGAAAAAGACATTCAGAACCATGTTTTTTGTTTTGCGTCGTTTCGCTTCGACAATCTAAAAATAATATAGATAATATACCTTTTATCATCATTATTTGTGACAAATTAATAACGTACAAGTTGAATACTTAAAGCAAAGAAATGAAAGAAAACTTTGTGGCAAAGAATTTCTGTTTGTATTTGTTGAGGGTTATGTAGTCGAAATGCCAAAACACGGAGCCGTTGTAATTTCGTCACTGTCGACTTCTCATTTTTGTCACAGTCTTATAGTTTTGCGGCCTTTCTATCGTTTTTTGGATAACATTTCACACGAATCTGCGCTATACTGACAGCAAATATTTTTAAAAAAAATAGGTTATCTCTCAACTCATTAAATAAGGAAATCAGTGCAAATTTCATGGGAAATGACAGTCACAGACCTTTACTCCAACATTTGGTTATACCTCATACAAGGCCAAACTTACTTAATATAATTCTAAAGCATGATTGTGCAGTTGGAGTAAATAAATTTATACTAATAAAATACTAAGCTTGGTCATTGCGTAGCCATGTCCGTCACACTGTGACGTCACGCAGCCAGCCTTTGTTGCTGGGTTAGCAATAGCCAGAGATATTACTGTATGGAAGATGTTATGACATTTATTTAATAACAGTTCTATTTCATTAAGAATTACCGAACAATGGAATTGCCAAAACACTGAAGAAAAGTAGCTATAAGCCGCATGTAAATAGTTCCAATCGGTCAAAGTTAGAACGCGACACGTTGAATGTAATCATACGCGGGTGATATGAGTTATAATTTTCGAACGGCAGTATCCCTGGAGGTGTTGGTTACGTTGAACACAGTCGGGACCAGTATGACAGCTGACACATTTTGTTACAAAATAATTCATTGTGAATTTACTTTTATAAATACTTTATAAGTACTTTAAGTTGTTTTCATAAGCACCATGTAACTAAAGTTATTGCTTCATTCGGATGGAAGTTCCATATATTAATCGTGCTGAATGTGATATGGACCAAGAAAAAAAACTTGTATTCCCAATATGTATTTAATTTAATTGATTTTATACTTATATAGTCATTAAGTCAGTAGAAGTTACAACTGTATCACTGTATAAACTGAGACCGAAATATGTACATTACAAATTCAAGATTATGAACATTACATACAGCGTATAGTTAAGCAACTGCAAAGGAATGAATTGGCAGAGTACTGCGAAGCTAGTTCCTTATATACAGTAACTATTGCCGGCTCGTAGGAGCAAAATTATAAAACAACCACACACTATATTTTCGCTTTTTTTGCATTGTCCTATTCGTCAAATGTGTAAACTTCAGATTAAGAGTTTTGACCGTCACTATCGTGTATTTTGTCTCTACACTATTGTAATAATTTGAAACTATAAAAATCTTTATACACACAATTTTACCCTCTCAACTAATCGGATGCTTTTCGTTAATTGGTTTGCTGTATACTGCTGTCGTAATTTTAAACCATAATAGTCTTCCTACACACAATAGAAAGTGCAAAAAGTAAACGATATTGTTCACAGAATCCAAAGAGCAAAGTGGAAAGTGTGTTGCTACTAAAGTATAATCGAATAAACTGTAACAACAATTTCGTTAATACACAAAAAACTTGTATAATTTTTTAAGAAATTTTAGGATTACTGTGTGTTAATTTTTGATGGAGTGGCAGCTTCTGGATTGTTTTAAGAATCTTTGGTGAATATGTTGTATGGTTAAGAACAGATTATAATTTCTTGGCTGAGTGCCAGTTGTTTCAAAATGTGGTAACTCCATAAAAATTTGTTGGGTAGTTTTTGCGTGCTGCCATTTCAAATATACAGAGACAGCTCACTACAGATTTATACATGTATAAATTACGTAGGTATGAATAAAATATCAGGCAGAAAGATGAGTAAGTAGTAGGGAATTCACGAAACTAAGAAATTAAAACTTTCAAACACTTGGTTTTCAATACAAATTGACTGTTAATCTTGGATGATGTATGACATAATTCCAAGTGGTTATTCAACTATTTATCTCCCATTATGAATTTTAACAAACATTGTTCAATACCATTAAAATATTATGATCGCCTTAGGCACTGAGTTATTCAAATGCATTGCTCTGTATTAATACGAATGCTTGAACATCACATCAACATAAAATGAAAGAAACGAAACTCTATGAAATTCGTGACCCACATGTAGTTTTCACTGTTTCTGAAAACGTAAATTATTTATTCTTCTGCATAACGTTTCTAAAATTTCACAAGAATCTAGATAACGTTTTGGAATAAAGGGCTCAACATTTCTATGATGCCATCGAACCAGAAGAGAAATATGTATCTCGTCTCGTAAATACCCCGAAACATCAGAAGTGATCTATTCTTCTTGAGATAAATATTAGGAATTGATTTTACATTGTGCACATTTACAAACTGAACCAGACGCACTAACTCGTTTCATTGTGATGGCTTTAGTATGATGTGCTCAGATGAAACTTGAAATCAAAAAGTTTTAATGTAACATCTGGAACATAATATTTACTCACGATGTTTCATAACGACAGACGTCATAATAAATTACCGTTACACAGAGCCAAAGTTAAATTACTTATGATTACAAAACGACCACATTTTATATATATATATATATATAATCATTGTGGACAGTTTCTGTAGTTGCAGAGTGGTTCCAAACGCTACTACGGAAAATCCAGTGCAGGAATACCCAAAGAAAACAAGTACCAATCATTCAGCACCACGAAACTCTTACTTTCGCCACCAGCAAAAAGACTTAACAATCAGTTTCCCAGAACTGCTTCGAAAGGCGGCATTATTCTAGGAGTTCTAGAAAGCGTTCTACACAAAATAACAAACACATTGTAACGAATCGGCTTAATATGGCGCATAATAAACGCATTCTGTTTTACTACTATCGAAAATCCTCCCGGAATTTCCGAAAGCTATCTCTTTTCAAGAGATTAAAAAAATTTCTCTCACTCCTTCAAGCTGACAGATTCAGAAATGCACGGATCAAACCCATTGAATCTCTAGACTCTTTGAATAGATTATTGCGCTGAGGGCAGGTTGAAATGAGTAAGAGTGGAACCGAAAACATGAGTGCCATGGTAATTTACAGGGTACAATGACGTTCATTGCTTTATTGAATTGTTCTGCTGGTGGTTTTCAGTTAGAAGTTGGGTTGATAGATGATAACAAAATTATATTAATAGTATCACACCGAAAGATGATTCTGTGCAGCCGAAGAGGTTTCTGGGAACGATGTCTAGTTGAGTAGGTCATCATGGAATGAAGACGAACTACAAATAATAACAGAGGTAAACAGATAGAAAAGTAAAGTTTCTGAATGATTCCACGGTGAAAGGGAAATTGATGGAGGAAACCATGAAATCCACATATCTTGGCATATCATTTCATAAGAAGTTCATTGGGACAAGATATCGCAAAGTTATTGGGAATAGTTTTGAAATACTGCACTTTTCAGAGACGGTAATAAGATGTTGAGGGAAATCTAGGGATGTGGGCCATGAAACTACGGAAAAGCACCTGCTTGAATAAGGTAGGATGGCTTGGAACCATATTATGGGCATGACATATAGGTGATGAAGTAGGGATGTATCGTGAGTACATTCTGTAACTGATGTGGTAACATTGCTGATTTAGAAGTAGCTGAAAGCGGGAGGGTAAAGGAAGTGATAAATCCTACGTTGGCGATGAGGCGACGAAGAATTAGTGAAGGTCTGTGGGAAGTAAGAGGATACCATGACGATAAATTAGTACGATTTCAGGCTTACCGGTAGGAGTAAGTTTTCACTTGTATGTAAGAGCGTCAGGAATTGGAACAAGTTAAAGTGAATGGTTATGAACAATACTGCTCTAATCAGCAAAAGAATTTAAAGTTAAAATTTCCATAACACATAAATTAACCTGTAGGGAACTTACCATGTATAAATACTAATATTAACACAAACATCAGTAATTATTTTTTCATAGTATTAGTATATTTTACTCTCCAACCAAGATATGTGACATGAAGAAAGAAGGCTGGTTCAACAAAAATCAGTTTCCTACGATTATTCAAAGCGACCTACAAATCGTCGAAGCCAAGCGTAAAAGGTGAGACCTAATAATTCGTTGATGTCTTACGTCAAAAACAAGAAAAAAATCTTTTTCTAAATATTAGCTAGAGATAAATGCCTTAGCATGCCATTGACAAACGTGTTTCAATAACTATTATGCCGTAGCGTTGAGGTTAAAAATTGTTTGTCAGGAAAAGAAGCTATTGTCTGTATTCGACAGTTATCTACTGTTCCGAACTAATATTGTAGCAGTAATGTATTCCTCGTCGTTTTGTCCAACATCTGATGATGATACAGTAAATACTTTTAAGCTTTTGCTCTTCCCTGAATTTGTTTATCCGGTCTTTGTATCTCATAAACGGTGGAATTACTGTTTCCACCGGTTCCAACACTCCATATCGGAGCAGACAGTGTGGATGTTTCGTTTCTCTTTAATACTGTTATACACTACCTGATTCGGTGACAAATTTCCTTTGTTCATCCTCGTCCGTTTGGTGTCTCCAAGCGGATTAGTCACGTTTTTAGGACAGTCTAACACTGCAGTCGCTTGAGATTTGTGGGCTATTTTACATTATTTAATTTAACTGTGATAGATCTTATGTCTCAGTGGATATTTACCTATGTTAGTTTTGTTTCGTTATTGCTTACTATAAACAACCGATTAAACACAATTTGTTTATTTATTTCTGGGTTTACGAAGTAACTACCAGAATCTTATATAAGAAATTAAGGGATGACTATAACAGAAGTTATAGGATCACTACATAACAGACTCTCTTCTAGTGCAGTGAACTGATCCTTTGTTTCTCTAACAGGTTGTTAAACTTGCTTATTTATGAATCTTTCAGAACCACCAACGAAGAAGTTACGTTAGAGAGTAAACAGGAATAATTTCAGTTTTTATCAAAAATTTTTGACTGGAAAATCACTCTGAAAACCTCTTACAGCATCCAATAACGCATCATTGTGTCAGCGTTTATTTAAACAGAGATTTACATTTTTTATTCCAATAAAAACAGATCATAAATATGACGTTCAATATATAACAAGTGCTGGCTATAAAACAAGATGTTTCATATGCATTTTAAAAACATAACGCAGAAACGTTTCTCTGATTGGCAGCACATTAAAAAAGGTTCCTACCTTACGAAAAAAAATGGCTGGTAACTTTATTGAAGTATACATTCATCTGAAGGTTTTAACTTCCCTATTTTCACAACACGAATTTCACCTATTATCCGCCTATTACTGGCAACAAGTAATTTCTTGTGTGAAGAATGCGGTGTGAATATTGGTTATTTGTATAACGACATTGTTAATCTTCCAAAATTTGAAAAGGTGTCTTTTATCGATTTCGTTGTTTGTTACTTGGTTCTAAATTTTCCTCTGTTGTTTGTAGAATAATTTTACAGTGGTGCAGTCGAATCATTTTGTTGGTCGTTTCATATCATATTCAGCGAAGTACAGTGCATATATATACGCCTGCCTTCCGGAAGTAAATAAGTGTAATTTAGACAGAACATATCGTTTTGAGTGTACTTGTTAAATTTGTTTCTTGGTTATTTCTATTTTGTGTCAGTCTATTCATTTCTAAATACCCATTTCAACGTTCGTCTTCAGTTACGTGTTATGGAAAACCTAATCTTGGTTTGCCCACAAAGGTCTTCGTTTCTATAGTATTTTCTATTAAAACATTAGCTAACGACTGCATCTAAAAAGTGATCCAGTACCTACCTCGTCTTCTCGCGAAATTTTCCCTTCTACTCATTTATTAGGCCATCATCCCGGTAACTGCTTTTACAGACTAGTTACTTTATACTTTTTTACCATATCAAACGATTCTAATTCCCTCCCCCCTCCTCCTCCAGCAACTACCAATGTCCAGGTTCAATTTACTTCAAGTAACGTCCTCCAAAAGTGGAGCACCTAAATCAGATAATAATCGCTTGCTTTGGAAGAAAAGTGTTTTCAGCAAAGCTAATCCGTTGCGGAAATATTTCTTGGTGGTACATCTTGGTTTTTATTTCACTTCGCATGATAAGAGGCTATAAAGAAGGTGTCTTCAACGGACGTCTGAGGTTCATAAGGAGAAATAAAGGAAGCAGTACTCAAGAATATGTTGCATACAGCCTGGGCAAAGCTGTACTCCAGCTACTTTTTCTTTTATCAGCTATTTTCAATCACGAACTGACGAGGCCTCTTAGAGTGATGAGTGCTGATTATCATGATGTAACTCAGTCGGCACGCCTGCTTGAGACGGATTGGTGACCTTTCCGCTTGCAGGAAGAAACCTATTCTAATCTGTCTGCTATACCTGGTTCTGCTGTATGTGTAACTTGTGTTCTGGTCCCGTTGTACATCCCCGAGCTAGTGCGGCGGCGCCTTAATGCACGCTACTACAGCGGCGGGTTTCAACTGCTTTTCCCCCAAAGAAATTTCCTCTACATTACCTTCAGGGTGTTTCAAAAATGACCGGTATATTTGAAAAATCAATAAAAACTAAACGGGTAGCGATAGAAATACACCGTTTGTTGCAATATGCTTGGGACAACAGTAAATTTTCAGGCAGACAAACTTTCGAAATTAGTTACAATTTTCAACAACAGATGGCGCTGCAGTCTGTAAAAAATCTTAAGTTCTAAGGAATAAACCATTTTTTCACAGCAAACTTGCAATCTGTGAACAGCAGACGCTTACAGCAGAAAGACGACTTACAGAATGGCGAACTCACAGACTGCGTTTACTTCTATATCTTTCAAATCGCCTGCAGCGCCATCTGTTGTTGAAAATTGTAACTAATTTAGAAAGTTTGTCTGCCTGAAAATTTACTGTTGTCCCAAGCATATTGCAACAAACGGTGTATTTCTATCGCTGCCCGTTTAGTTTTTATTGATTTTTCAAATATACCGGTTATTTTTGAAACACCCGGTATTTGATAGGAGTTTGAGGTAGCTCGGGGGTTCGTTACAGACTTTTTTCTTCTAAGATATCCATTGGTGTCACCGGGATTTGTAGTTAGTCGCGTTACAGAACGAATTACGCTGCCTCCATTTAAGATTATTTTGTAATAATGCATTCGGCATTATAAATTATTTCATAAACACTGTTCTTGCGAAAGTTTCGATGCTGTCTGTTTCAACTATACTTTACCCACTCGCTGTGGAAATATGCCTACACTGGCACAATGGACTCTTCCGGGTGGCTCCCAAAGTGTCCCACGCCTCCGACCAGGGCTCAGTTAACGCGTGTGTGGCGAAATAAAAGTGTGCGCTTCCTAACTCCACACGAACTTGATCGTCCGTTTACACTGACACTAACACAGCAGGTTATAACAGCACGCCAAAACGTATTAATCACTGAACATGATGCAACATCGTCCGTGAAACATACCAGCGAAAACGATGGACCCGTCTTGTTTAGTGAAACTGTATTGCGCAATATTCTAAAACCGAATACACTAAATTTAAATTGTTATTTGTATTAGCGCCTTGTAAACTGGTAACACTGATGTGAGGCTACAGCTTGTAACCTGTTGCGCTTTGGCTCAACAACCAGGTGGAGAGTTATTCTTTGGCGCGTATGATTTTACTTTTAACAAACGAGGAACAGCGCATTATCATCTTTTTTTTATTTATATCTCGTCGTCGTCGAGGTAACTTGGATGCGGGAAAGTACTACGGACAAGGAATTCGGCCATGGCCTTTTGAAGGAACGTTCTCGGCACTAGCCTGTAGTGAACTCTTCAAAAAGAAAGATGAAACCATGTGAAAGATTTAAATGATAATTTTATAAGGGAATGTTATCCAGTGAAATAGTCTGTCAACAAAATGAACCTTTCAGGGACCATGCAGATCGTATCGGAAAAAAAACCGCAGTCTGAGCATTAGAAAATGCGGATAACAGAAAGAATTCTCACCCCCCCCCCCCCAAGAACTCATAAGCTACTGCGAATGCGTTGAAAACGAGGAAGACTACATTTGAAACTAACTGAGTGTAATGTTGCCTTTACGCTGAGTACAATCAATCCTCCTTTCTCCCGACGTCTATGGCCTTTGCAGGGAGCTAGCAACATGCTGTGTCTGCTAGAGATTGGTGTTGTGACAGGTTGTTCTCTTCTTTATAGTGTTGAAACGATCTAATCTCTACCAGCCATCGATACCCAGAGATATGACGCTAACGATTTATTGTCTTTGGTCAGGCATTTCCATACCTGGCTTATGTCAACCACAGCTGCCATCTTTATATCGGCTATTTGTTGTTTGAATAGTCTCGATAGCTTCTCTTACTTTTATTTGTATACAACCCTTGAGTCTGCCCAAAACGCGAGTATTTTCCCACAGTGTATTATTGTGTCATTGTGGTTTATGACTATTGAATACCTTTTAAATATATTTTCAATGATTTCACGCAATTATATTAGAGTTAGAGACGAAAAAACAAACTCTTTTCTCTTTTCCATAAATGCAAATATCCTGAAAACATGGCAGCTTTGGAAATTTTGAATTTCTACATTCCAGCGCTCGCCATGTTCCGTTTCCCAAGGACGCAGTTTTCATTACTATGAACTAGGGTGGTAACAGAGGTCATCTTTGCGGATGCGGAAGTTCAGTGATTGATCTCCGCGGAAGCGGAGGTTTAGCGGAAGCGAAGGTGAACAAAATTATGTTTACTTAGGATTTAATATATTATTAAAAATAAACCTTAAATCAACGCAAGTATATTTTTGATCACAAATTCCACACTTTGCATAAGCATTGTCTATTTCCAGAGAATGCTACCAGACTGATCTAATTTTTCCTCATCTTTCAACACCAAATGAACACGCGACTGATTTCAAAAGTTAATTAAATTAGATACCTAGTAATGCACGAACCAACAGAAACAAATCTTATGAAATTGCAGAGTTTAATTCGAGCGACAAGCAGGTCACGCCACTAAACATTCACTGCGCCCGACATCCTCCTTTCCATCGCTCTTACTGTACTCGCTAGCTCAAACTTGCATTTCGTCGCTTTGCTAACACATCACGCAAGTTCATTGTTACTCTTACTGGAGAACCGTAAAATAAAAACAACCACGCTGTTATTAGCTAAGCAAACGATGGACAGAACTATGTATGAATAGAAAAGAATAAGCTATACAGTACATACAATTACAATGTAAACATAACCTCCGTTATACCTCCGCATTAAGATTTGCGAAAGCGGAGGTACAATTTTATGTGGAAGTTCAGTAGTTGAGGGTGTGGAGGCGAAACTCCGTTACAACCGTATATGAACTTAAAACATGTCTTCTACGTATTTTCTCCGAAAACTATTACCCTATTACTCTATAATATATAGGTGTTAATAGATAACCATTTTTGTAACCTAACTTTTAAATAAAGAACTTAGTTTTCTTTGCTTAACAGGTAGAAATGAAAGCGAAACTTTGAAGTAGAGTATGTTTAATTCACTTGAATAACAGTTTACATTTGATGAGTTTATAACTAGCGTATAAAACAGAAAAAAATCCATTGTTGAAAGGCGATGATCTATACAAAAATTGGTAGCTAACACGATGACTCGACTATCAGCAATTTTTCGTAATTGATAGTTTTACTCATCTATTCGCAGCGTTAATAAAGTGCGTTAGATCACAATATAAAATCCTCACTTAGAAGTTCTTTATTTCAATTGATACCTATCCAATTCACTTTACGCTAATTATAACGACCATTCAAGAACGAACTTGCTACGCAATCTGTAGGTCGGAAATCGTATTTTACTGGATTGTTTGAAAGTTTAAAATGGAAATTTCCTGTCGACCTTCCTCGCATGATCGATATGAGACGCAGGTACAATTTGTAATGATACACTCTTCAATAATGCTCATTACAGGGATATGAAGTACGCGAGGACCAGCGGTGATGGAAAGAGGATGTAACCTCTTGGATCAATGTGTTTAGTAGCGATCTTAGTAATTACATGAAAAAGCAGACACAGTCTCTGTGAGTGACGTCACGCGGTCGATAGCACGATTTCCCCGCGTGTTGGGAAATAATATTATTCTGTCGACTCAAAATGAGGGGTCTTGTTTTCTTCTTTTAATAGAAATACAAGAAATGTTAGTTTCAAGACTATTCTGGAGTGGATCATCATACTTTCAAGTAGATTCCGTGAGGAACCCATCCTATGGCGTCAATATAGCTTTCGTGTACTCCACAGCGAAAAGACATATGCGATCGTTCAAGTGTCTCTCGTCTCTCTCTGAGAGATACTTGGTGCTACGTTGGACTAAGATTTATTTAAAAAAAAAAAAGCTGACCCGTAATTAAATAGCTCCAGCTACATTTTTCACGATAGGCCAATGACATTGTATTTGAAACTGACTGAGAATAAATATTTAACTTTAATTTCAATTAAGATGGAGCACACATCTTCTGGTAGCAACGTCCTTACACTATCATCTTCCCATGTCACAATTTACACCATCCTCCTACTTTTACCCTTTTGAAATTCCGGCTTCAAATTCCTCTAGTGTTTTTGGTAAATACTCATTATTTTCCTTCGTAATTTAATCCATTCCCTGTCTCCTTATCTACAAATAAAATTTTTCCCACTCCCTCTGGCATGAATTTTCTAAATATTAAGTAATGTAATTAATAACGAAAGAATCCTCCTTCCCATCCATCATTAATTAAATAAACTATATTAATAATGATTCTTAAGACTTCCGCGGCCGTCTTTGTTCATAATTAATAGCTTTTTGGGTTGTGCCGCGTTGTTTATTTAATTACCTGAGCTTCCAGCTGGTATCATACAACCTTTTTCAGAGACACTGTTTATGTTTATATTGACAATTCCGATAGAGGACACATGCTCTGGTGGCAATCTACCTGCACTACCATCTTCCCATGTCACAATTTTCCACCATCCACCTAGTTATTCTCTTTTCGAATTCCGGCTTTAAAGTCCTTTAGTGTTTTTGGTAAAATGCTCATAAATGACGAAATTTAGCTCCTCCGTTTGTGAGTGTTAAACGAGTAACTTTCATATAAAAGAAAATTAGAAAAGATGTGAGCTGCCGCTAAATACTGAACAAATATCGTGTGTGAAATTATTTAGTTTATTAATTCCATAGTCTTCCCAGTTTTTAGGCTGAAAGAAAGCATAATGTTTAGAATGCAGGAAAAAAATGTGTTCTTACACCCGCCAGTGTGATTCAGTTCTTTGAGATAACACACTCTGGATCGGTGAGGTACAACGGAGACGTGCACAAGCGAAGAACCCTCGCGTACCGCCCACCCCGACTACGGTTTTAGATGTTTTTCATAGCCATCAAGGCGAATTCCGGGACTGTCCTCAATCTCCACATCAAAAACTATACATTTCACAAACAAAAATTCACTTATCACACAGAAAACATTTCGCAGATAAATGGCAACGCTTCACACACTTTTTTAGTATGCAGTACGACCTGGCATTAGGTATAAAATGCTTGGCGTCAGCAAGGGCATGTGACCGTAAAAATGCTCTAAATTTGACCATGACAATGATGAGTAAAACTCATCAAAGGCAGTGGGAAAAAAGTGGTGAAGAAGAAGAAGAACATTTGTTCTTGCCGCATAGTGTTTTTATTATAGGAGGGTGGTTCAAAAATTAATGTCTCCAACGACGCCGCGTCAAAACTAACAATGCTAGGCGAAATCCGACAACAATGCCGTGTTCCTTGGTTCTCCCACCACCGAATGGTACAGGTTCGAGCTCAATAGAGCGATCAGTCACTGCTTGACAGCCGTTCCCGATGGAGCAGCCGTTTAGCTCATCCTCCAGGTGCGAACTGCGCTCAGTGATCCGATTTTTGAACGCGAAAAACGTTACACCGATAGAAATCTATCGTCAGTTAGTGAAGTGTACGGGGAAAGGTGTATGGACATTAAAAACGTGCGGAAGTGGTGCATGGAGTTTTCTGTCGGTCACAGCAACGTCCACGACGAGGAGCGTCCGACTAAACGGTGACCAAAATTGATGAGAAGGTGCGCAGTAACCGAAGGATAACTCTTGATGAAATAACCTGGAGACTTAATGGAGAGTGTGGCAAAATCTCCATACGCACAATCGTATCAGAAACTCTAGAATACAGTAAAGTGTCCTCCATGTGGGTTCCCAGACAGCTCACCGATGAACACAAAAATAAGCGCGTGGAATGCGCCAAAGAATATGTTCGTCGCTTTGAAGAGGAAGGGAAAGACTTCCTGGATTCGATAGTGACTGGGGACGACACCTGGGTGCATCATTAC
Source organism: Vandiemenella viatica (assembly GCA_031002005.1). Classification (NCBI taxonomy): domain Eukaryota; kingdom Metazoa; phylum Arthropoda; class Insecta; order Orthoptera; family Morabidae; genus Vandiemenella; species Vandiemenella viatica. The sequence continues at coordinate 344,432,488 of CM061920.1, read as the reverse complement.
GTTCCTGAAACGAAGGAGCAGTCCAAACAATGGCGTCAACCATCTTCGCCGAAGCCCAAAAAGTTCAAGACAGAGACGTCAGCCGGTAAGGTTATGGCGAGTGTTTTTTTTTTTTGGACCGTAAGGGGGTATTATTGTTGGTGGATTTCATGCCAAAAGGAACAACAATTAACTCGGACTGCTACAGCGAAACTCTGAAGAAACTACAGCGGGATATCCAAAACAAAAGAAGAGGAATGCTCACGAAGGGAGTGTGTTTGCACCATGACAACACGCGTCCCACATCAAAATTTGGTTGGGATCTCGTTGAACACCCCCTTCCCCCCTCCCCCCCCCCCTACTCTTGTAGCCCGAACATTACCCCAGGCGACTATCACATGTTTCGCACACTTAAAAAACACCTGGGAGGCCAGTGCAGTCATTCGATTTCTTCGTGACGCGGCGGGAGACTGGGTCGACGATGGGATCAAAAAGCTCCTGGCGCGGATGCGGAAGGTCATCGAACGGGAAGGCGATTACATAAAAAATAGCTAAAACTTCAAGCTTTCCAAAGATGTGTCACAAGTGGTGAATAAATTTGATTTTCTATATTTTAAAAAATAGGAGACCTTATTTTTTTAACCACCCTCGTAGCTTGTTTTATCGTTAGACCGAAACATTGTCGAGAGGTATGATTTACTCAAAATTCTTCCGCTCGTTCCCATCTATTTGACAACATTTAATATTAAATCTAATCAGATTTAAGGTTAAAAATAACTCAAGATTGTCAAAAGTAATCTGAAAAGAATAGTCGTTAACATTCAGGAGGTCATATCGTATATAAATTTGTTACTAACGAAATATTTTTCCAAGTACAAAACCCTTGATTATATTTGTATCTTACACTTAAAAGTATTTTTTATTGAAAATAATCACAGATGAAGCCAACCGATTTTGAAGGACCGACTTGACCTCTACAGCTGTTCAGAGGTCATGACACGGTATCGGCCACCAATTGAAGCTCTAAAATTTTAATAGAAGGCCAAATATGCAATCAGTCTCTCGATTTCACGAACCAAATAAACCCGTGTTGCTCCGGGAAACAGAAGCCATTAACAAATTGCGTAGCGGTTCTCATACACATTTATGGCGATAAATACGGCAGGTAATCCGATATTGGTCGGGATTGCTTCATTTGCTGAAATAATTCGTGCGATGGTTTCAGTGTTTAGTTCGGAACTAGTGTTGCGTATTCCGATCAAAAATATTACGACTCTGATAAATTAAAATGTCATGTTACATTAATTCTGACAGAGTGAGGCGAATTAATGCGACAGATAGTCACCGAAATGTGATGGTCTGGGCGCACATTCCACTAAGCTGTGAAACAACTCAGTTTCCAGTGTTGACGGCACTTAAAATTTCAGCGAGGTGGAAGCGAAATCAGAGGGGCTATAAAGTCAGACTTTGTTTCTAAACCGGTAACATAAAATTTACGGCATTTTTACTGCAGTTTATTTAGAACCGGCATTAATTTCATAGACGATGATACAAAGTTTCTTGGAAACATACGATAAAATGTTCACAGTTTATTGAACTACTGTTCTGTTTTACTAATTCGCCTAAGGTTGAGATGTAGTCTTTACACACAACATCTATAATATCTTTGGCAAACAATTTACAAAATATCGCGTCATACCCGTCTCTGGGTGTAGGATGTTGCTATTAAGGGTGACAAACACAGCAACTACCCGGAGAACTAATAACAGCCCTCAGATCCAGCCCTCTTACGAAATTGTATTTTTAGAATTTTGTACAGCAAGATGGGAGTTGATTAATTGTGAATTTATATATTTTTCTTGTGATTGTTTGTGAATATTCGTCATTAACATTGTTTTATGGAGAGAAAGTGTGCAAATGATATTTAATACTATCAAGGATAGTTTTATATATGAAAAATTAATCAAAAGTTTGTAATTGTAATTATTGTTGTGAGCCACGATTTATGGAGGATGATTATCAACGTTTTGGACTGTTTTATGTTGAAAATTTTATGCATAAGTGCGTTTAAACAGTATTAACTTTTATTTTAAGGTATTTTCAGATCATTGTGAGTGATTTCGTACAATTTGTGATTGCTTTTGTATGAATTTGACTGTCAAAGTACTGCTGTCTACACTCTTTATTGCCTTCTGGATGTTTCTGTAGCGCTTATATTATTTAAACGCGCGAAAATGGCGAACAGACTTAGTTGTAAGTCAGATGTTTTCGCAAGTTTTACAGTCGTTTGTGAGTTTACACGATGGAATATCAGTACTATAGTATCTACGGATGAGTCTATTTCCTTATCCGAGTGTAACTGTGTAGCTAACGGAGAAATAAATATGAACTGAAAAGTGATTCGTCAGTGTTGTTATTTCATGGAACTATTTAATCCATTCACGCCAGTTGTTATTTAACTTTTGAGGGAAGATAAAACCATCTGGCTATCAACGACAGGAATCTGGAAGTAGAAGGACGAAGTGATTATAGGAAATCGTCATTAACTGACGATAGACGAATCAGTTAATTATCGAAAAGTGTATCAAACTGTTCGCTGGGATGGTTTCCTATTGCCTTCCCCAGAGTATAAGTGTTCATTGCTGGGAAGTCTCATACAAAGATGTTGTGTCTCAGTTCTTTTGTCTCAATCAGCAGCGTACGAGTGCGCCTTAAAAAACCATCATGCTAGACGCAGAGGGTCATAATAGGAACGGTTTGAAACCTAGATCACTCCCAACCTGTCTGTGATTTTTTGATGGTTTTCCTTGGTCACCTAAGGGATTGTCCCCACTCATCATCTCAAAAACTTTACGTTCCACAAAGAGAATGACATAAAAACACATTTGTAACAAGGATATACGATTTACGCATAGGTGGCAAAAATAACTGTCCTTTCTCAGTAGCTAATATGGTTCGTGAACAATTGACGTTCGTTGCTGAATTCGGAGAATGGTCGGTTGAGCCATCAGGATTTCAAAATCAGTACAGTTTCATGCCTTCAAAAGGAAATTGAGGAACTCACCCCCATTCCTCGCACCCAATTATCTCTCAGCAAAATTACCTCAATTTCGATGAGACATAAAGCTTTAGTGAATAATTATAAAAAACATTATCTCAACTTTGTTCGTCCATAATAATTTAAACGTTAACGTGACTAAAATGGCAGGAAAAAGTAAAATAAAATAAACTAGTTGAAAAGGAGCAATGAATTGGACCCTAGAAACGTCCCAGGAGTGTGTCATTTTGATGCAGCTGGAATTTCGATAATTTTTGACAGTAGACAACGCCGTGAAACCCTTCGATTATACATTAATTTGACCTCTTTTTTTCATTTTATGCCCTTTAACCCATATTATCTCGCGACTTATATACCACAGCAAAACAAAAAATGTCTCGGAACCTAATTTTCCAAATGCAACGATTTTTATGGCAGCTTATTCATGATCTTAACAGTTTACTCCCCAAAAATGTATATGTATAGATTTTTTGGCTCTACTTTCTCTTTAATGATAGATGTGACGTCACTAAGCTTAGAGTTGTCCTTCCCTCCCCCCAAAATCACGTCATGTTACACTTTGTGTGATTCCGTTCCTTCCTCTTACCATGTTACGTAATTTATGGATGGTCCCTTCTAGCTCGCAGATGTCGTGATCATTACAGCCGGAAGGGGATTGGAGACAATGAAGCGGAAGTAAATTAGCCAAGTCAGTTGGTTCGAGTGATTTCAGGAACATGGAAGTCAGTCAACCTCTTGGCAGTTGAGTTCAGTGAACAAATTTTGTTGTTATTGGATCTAGAGCGTAAAATATAACGCATAGGCCTCGATATCAGCTGTTCCTGACCTTCGCACGCGCGCGGGCATGCATATGAGCTCTGCAAAGGAACAATAGGCGAGGTCGGCAGGCAGTTGCCAACAGCCACTGCCTTATCTCGACTCGGACTCAAATTTACTTCCAACACAGCTGTCACGCCCACGGGCAGCGCCCAGAAAGGAAACACTGTTTATGAGTAACGGACTCTGTTTGCAGCTGGCTACTGCGAAGACGGACAAACTCAAAGGGACCGCTACGTGAGAAATAGCAACTCGTATAAAATAACAAAAATTAGCCCCTTCACTTAAGACTATAAAAGAATGCAATAATCATAAAATAATCGTAATTTTATTCTTTTAAGGACCATGGAGATGTATGAACACCCTAAAATATTTATCCCCACAAAAGTGCTCGTCAATAAGCATAATGATGATGCTGTAATGCAATTATCTGTAGTATCATGGCAGCTCTTTTATCGAATAGAACCGTGAAAAGCTTCGAGATATTAACGGAGGGAGTGAATACTTCGGACAAAACCAACATAAAAATATTTTCTCACATATCATAGAGTGCACAAACTAGTGGAAAGATTCAAAATAAAGGAAAAAATTACAGTGATAGCAGAAGACGCATAAATAAGGGGGGGGGGGGGCGAGTTCGGGAAAGGTGACATCAAAAAACTTTTCTTCTTGGGTGAAAATTTAAGCTTTAAGGAGACAGAAAAATATGCTTTCTAGCAGAACCATTATAAAAGATAATAGCTGTAAGCACACCTTTAAATAAGTTATTTCAGAATGCCTATTATTTATCGACTTTCTTTGATATTTAGTCACTTAGGTCGGAAGCTAAACAGTTAGATAAATATTCTGTTTTCAGATTAATAAGAAATTGAGGCACCATACAACTTCACCATACAACTTCAATAACAAGGAACACGAACAGTAAGTTACATTTTGGACTTAATATTTTAGACGATATTATCCGAAACTCAAAAGTGGTTATATTTTGTCCATGGTGGACTTGTGGAATCAGCGACTGTGATATCAAATTTGTTTGATAATTGAAAACAGCGACCAGTCACAGTTTATGGTGTTGCTTTATGTTATTTTACCATTACCGGTTTCAAGCATACATTGCTCATCATCAGATGGTTTTAAAAATACAGATGCAGGCGTGTTTTTGTGTCCTAGAATAACAAAAATATGATGATTGACGAAAGAATTTAAATCTGAAGTGATGATAGTAAAATTTGGTATATAACTTACATAAGGCATCTGCTTATATCCGAGAACATAAGCAGATGTCTTATGTAAGTTATATACCAAATTTTACTATCATCACTTCAGATTTAAATTCTTTCGTCAATCATCATATTTTTGTTATTCTAGGACACAAAAACACGCCTGCATCTGTATTTTTAAAATCATCTGATGATGAGCAATGTATGCTTGAAACCGGTAATGGTAAAATAAAATAAAGCAACACCATAAACTGTGACTGGTCGCTGTTTTCAATTATCAAACAAATCAAAAGTGGTTCTTCCAGAAATCTTTTACGCCCGCTATCGCAATACTGGAGCTGCTACAGTTGATATGAGGCCATGACAAAGCTATCGTGAGACAAGCTGGCAAATTAATAAATGTTAATCAGGTTTCAGACCCATCCGATTTATATAAGTCTTGGTTAAAAATTAAAATGTTTAAAATCATATTTAACCCCCCCCCTGCCTCCCACCGCTCCCAGCATAGCTAGTATTCCCTAGTACAGCTCTAATGCAGCGTTTCGCAGCCCGAGAAAACCCGAGAACCAGTAAAAAAAACAAAAAACAAAAAAAGAGATCAAAAAAAGAGAGAGAGAGAGAGAGAATTTTACGGACCAATAACTTATTTCTTTTACGATTGTGTACATTATTAACATTTGGAATATTTGTACCACTATAACATCATAAATCTAAAAGCTTGTTTTGAATTAAACATAATTACAAAATTGGAAGTTAATCATTAAAAGTGAATTATTTATTAATCAAATGCATGTGGATCACCTCCCCCTTCTTCACAGGCCGTAGGGTGTCCTCGAGCGATGGGTTAAGAACCGCTGTACTAGTAGACTTTAATTTTGGTGCTAAACACCTTGTGTAGACTACAGTACTGAGGACTGCAAACGAAGAATGCAGATCATATTACGGAAGTGTGCGAGCGCTGATTGGAGAATATTTAACACAAGGTACCGAATACGAAGGTACTTACATCGTATACGAAAGTGTTTTGCCGGTCAGTTGGATTGATGATATGTAAAATAGAGCAAGCAAATTTATTTGGGATTCGTGGAAGGATGTAAATAAATCACTTTCCTTACGCATACATGATTGGAAAACAGCGTAAGTTAAACTAAATCATGGAGTTAAAATATCGTACACATGCGTGCAAATAATCTTTGCTATCTCGCAAAACCACACGAAATCCTGGAATAGGAGGAACATAATTGTGTAAAAATTCTACGAAGAACTCTTAATCATGAAATGCACAATGCTGACGTGCATAAACCTTCTAGAAACATTTCTTAATTAATAAAATTGATGCTAGTCTTTGTAGCTGCCAAGGACGGAATGTTTCTTCGCCATCACAACAAAGTCTAATACTAGTCTTGCAGCCACATTAACTTCTACTTGAGTCGCAGAAATTTAAACCACTTAACAAGTTCTCGTTACGCATCTTCAAGAATTTTGGTCATTGAATTCTGGAAGTAGTAGCAACTGTTAGATTTCTTGTTAACAGCAATTATCAGGATTCAGTTTTCTCTTCTGTATCGCCATCATCATGTCTGCTTTTATTGAATTATATTACGTGACTTTTCATAATCTTAAGAAGGTTGTGTTTTGTTCTTGGGCTTTATTGAGAACATTATTGTCAACATTGCACAAAATTTGTATTCCAGGGACTGCGTTTTGTGTAGCTTATCAATACCACTGTAATAGTATTCTGACTCAAGTAAAATAAAACGTCAAAGAATCGGAGTGCACCATGCTATAAATAAGTGACACATGTTTCCCTATAGTGTTGGTTGGGCAGTAACAATCTGACCTCGCATTCGTGAGCGCGCGATAGGATTCCCCGTCCGGCCATCCAGATTTTGGTTTTCCATGATTTCCCGAAATCACACCAAGCGAATGCCTTCCCGTTCCTTGCGCCCTGTCCTTTCTCGCCTCTAATGACCTCGATGTCGACGTCGCGTAAAGCCATCGGCAAAAAAATGTTTTTCCGCAATATAATGGAAGTGATTGTTCTCAGTAAAATCAAAACCATCACCTTAGGAGTACGATTGCAGCGCCAGCCATATACCTTTTCTCGCTGTCTTGTAGAAGCGGCTCTCTTTTGACTTAGTGTCACCACGCTCGTGGTACAAAGAAAGACAAAACTTAAATTTGCTACCATCCATGTTGAGGCAGCATTAAAAAAAAAGACAAATATTTGAGTAAAACAGTACTTTTCACTAAGTGTATACCAAGAAGTCATGTCGGTTTATGGAACATTTAACACAAATCAGCATCTAAGTGAGCTTATCAAGATGTAAGCTTATCAATTTACCAATCACACAACCTCCACAACTCCCATGGCCATCGGTTTCTCCACAAGAAAAAGAAAAAGCTAACACACATAAATCAGAATAGAAATCACATATGGCAATGAACAGAAAAATGACATGAGACAAGATACAAACTGGTTGCAAGACAGGGACATTATTCTTTCTATATTTTGCCTCAGTATTCTCCATAACAAAATATTCAACAACTACGACATAACATAATTTAAAAAAAAAATTGTGTTCATTTTCAGTTTCATTTTAGACATTCTACGTTTCAATTCATTAAAGTTTACGCTGGTAACCGAAATAAACACCTTTATATTCATACATAAAATTGGTTTAAGAATTTCTATGACGTCCAGTGCCAAATGGAAATGCTACTTTGTTCAAAATAAAAGTTTTTAATCAAATCCCCAATGTTAGACATCAAATTGAAACACACATCTACCATCTACTTTCTTCTGTAAAATCATAATAATGAAATTAATTTATGTAAACTATTAAATTTCTATTGATGACAAATATGGAGTATTTCTAAATGAAAGATTTTTCATCAATGAATGTTACATTCATTATGTTCGCAAAACAAAGAAATGTTTTCAACAACATTTATTAAAATCATCTGCGTCTATAACTTCAACAATCATTTCAAGAAGTTATCCTGGTTTTCTTGATTTCAAACAAGAATCATTTATTTTTTACATGAAAACAAGTGTTTGCATTAAATTTAATTCAATCAAAACGAAACATGAAACTGTATTAAAGTACCAAACACATTAAAACATTTAAAATCATAATTTAAAAGTATGTAAAAAGTTACATTTACTTAAATCCAGCTAGCTAAGTAAAAGAATTTAAGTATGCATTATGGATTTGATTTTACAAGAGCACTGAGATTCAATTAGAGAGGCTCCTAAAAACAACTATTCGAAATTCACTTTACCACTTTCTGCAGGTTGGCGACAAGTGGTTTCGAGCAAATGTCTCATCTCGAGAAGCGGACGTCTAGTCCTCACTGAAGAACTAGAGCTGTTTATACCCAGCCTTCTTCCAGGAATTACGCACGCCATTGCCTCCGTTGTATGGCCAGTACAATACTTCTCATTCGCGACAGTAGAATTACTTTATTCACAGAATTACTTTATTCTATGTTCCAGCATAAAACTAATAAACCTGATGTAAATGACAGATTAGAGAAGTTTTCACCAGTGTCCCCAATTGATCGAGTGAATGCTTTCTACATTAATTGCTTCGGCTCACCAAAGATATTATATTACGCTCTAGCAATCAAAGCATTATTCGCAGTTTATTCATTTGTTATTAGCAATATCCATTTCAAGTAGTACTTGTCGATTTTTCAGATGTGGGTTTGAATTCCTGAATTCAGCTCCATCAAGTCGCGTTGCACACCATTTTTTCGGTTTCCCCTTTGTTGTCGCCATCTTTCCCTTCCATCGATTTCACCTGGTCGATACGAAGAGAGTTATCTTGAACTCATTCTATAATATTCCTGTAAGAAATTGTTATAACTGCCTTTTTTTGGCTGTCTTCAGTCTATCGACTGGTTTGATGCAATCCTCCATCCCTTCCTGTATTGTGCTAACCATTTCATCTCAACACACCCCTAACAACCCACTTTGTCTCCCTCTGCAGTTCTTACCCTCGCATGTTTCCTCCACTTACAAATTAACCAATCCTGCACGTCTCAAAATATGACCTACCAGCCTGTCTCTCCTTTCTGTAAGACACTTCCACAAACTTCTTTCCTCAACCATTATTTCCAAAACTTGTTAATTTCATACTTTATCTGCCCCCTTAATTTTCAGCATCTTTCTACAGCGCCACATTTAAAATGCTTCAATTTTCCTTCTTTCCGGTATTTATTGAAATAAATATTATAACAGTGGAGATGCTCTCGTTCTTTCTTAAGTAATTTTTATTAAAATGTTTATTGAAATTATGGAAAAACTGTGGGCTACCACATAACTGACTGTATGTTTCATATATACACGAAAACAGAATATGTGAGCGTTCGGACGTTAACAAAGAACAACGGGAAGAAATTCTGTTATGAGAAAATCTGAAGTGATCACATTTGTCTGAAAATGATTTAAAGGCTGGATTTTACGTGTTTGAACCATAAAAATATTGATTCGCGTATAAAAATTATTACCGTTTATAATGAGCGTAAATCTTGATTGAAATAAAAGCTTCATTATACAACACAGATGAACTTTTCTGGAACGATGCTTTATTAGTACTGAAAAAGAGCGCAAAACAACAAGATATTCCTCCTGTTAGAACAAATACTACGTGTCAGGAAGTAATGAGATAATGAAAGTAATAATTATTGCTTTTCTTGTTTATTTGCATCTATACTCCTTTTAGGTTAAATTACAGGAATATGTATTACGTTTTCAAACAGTGTTAGATTTATGAAGTAGGTTCTAGACTACTATAACCAATTTAAACTGCGAACGGAAGGATAATCATCAACTATCGTTAAGAACTTTATGAATCGTCATTATTTCTAACCATGGAAGCAAACAAACAGGCACAGCCATTTTAGAACAATTACATAATTCATAAGTCACTTTCCGGATTAAAAATGAAAGTACCTGCTGTCTAATTAATTTTAAATCTTAGTGATCACCCAAAGATGGTGCCTGTATCGAACATGTGACAATTCGACAAAGATGCCAGATGATTGTGAGAAGTGCGAACCAATTTACTACTTGTTATCATTTCACGAAACGTTCTTCACTGTTACCGAATATAAGCAATTTTTTAATCTTTCTGAATATTGATCCACCAGAACAAATTCTGCTTCGGGCACCTACTTAAACGCAAGGATGATGGACTGCATTATTATTAATTGGATATTTTCATGATCGAAACGTAAATTTCATGGCTGTCACAAAAAGTTTCCGTCACTTTTTTACTTCCGTATCTTTGATAAAGATACAGCTGAAAACTTATCAATAACGCCAAACTAAATACAAAAATAGGATCATATGAAGTAGAAATTCCGCAATTAAGATTATTTAGGATAAACGTGCAGGTGATGACTGAAGCAAGAATGGTATCAAAACAAGATTGTCACTAGTAAATCAAGTCTTTCTCGACAGAAGAAACATTGACTTAGGCCTCGTAAACAACTTTATAAAACTGTATGTATGATGCAACATAGACCGTAACGGATATGAAGCTTCGACTTTAGAACCACCAGAAAAGTGGATAATTGAAGCAAATCGAATAATGATACTGTAAAACGCAGTTACAAAAATAAAGGGAACAGTGAATTAAAAACTGAACATCTTTTAGAAAGTATGCACGTAAGAGACAGTTTGAGAAAAAATATCACAGAAATCGAAGGCATAGTGATGATTCACATTTTAAGACTGGTGGGGTTGGATATTTTATAGACGGAAGAATGATCGAACGATTGAAATGTGGAGAAATTTAAATGTTACAATGTTTGAAGCATATAACCTAAGACGAAAGGTATGAGGGAGGTGAAGATATTAGCGTGTGATGGAAAAAGTTGCATGTTAGCATGAAACAAGGGTAGATCGACTAGTGTGGTAGAGAGAACTTGTGCCGGTGGGCATGCGTTTCGACTGGCAGTGTAGTTGCTAGGCAGCGTGTGTGGCGCCGTTACCTGCGGGTTCGATGCCGGGCTGGGGCCGTGTCGGCGTCGGACTGCGTGCGGCACAGCAGGGGGCGCCCCGACGCGTGGGGGTGGGGCACGCAAGGGGCGTGCACCAGTACACACGAGTGCAACTGCAGCGCCCGCCCTCAACCCTGACATTTAGAGTGGTGCTCCACACGAGATATTGCACGGCTACTCAGACACTTTGCAACTTGCGACCTGTAAAACAGCCCCAATTGCCCCTTTTCGTGCTTATAATTCCGGAACGTGAAATAGTTTGTTGTAGTTACAGCATGAATTTCACGTTTATTTGACATAACAGAAACATTTTTCTCCCCTATTTACGATTTCGCTCTTTTTTTCCTCATTTCGGAAGCAGTTGCCACAAATTTCATTCTTCACATTCAACTCATAGAGTTGAATAACAGAAAGTTTTAAACCTCGACCCACCGCTCCAGCCAACGGATTTTGGCAGTTTTTCGTAATCATTTATGTACAATAGCACAAAGCTTACACCGTTCACTAGCTGATAGCAACAGCTTTTATTTTATCAACGGAGATTTTCCCGGCACGTAAATCTAGAAGTGAACTTTTAGATTCTCAATAGCAAGATACCTGGTCAAGCAACAGATGACGTTTTAGAAACGTTGTCATCTTTTTATGACATTATCCAGCTACAAACCCGGGAAGACCATATTGCATTCCTTATTTTCTGATCAGTTCGATCTTCATCATGACGTCATAAATATTCTCGATACTGGAATGATTGTATACGCTGTCTATTTTTATGAGAGTGGTGCCGTTAGGACTAACCTGCCATTAATGCACATTAACCAATCGTTGTGGTCTCTTTTCCGCATAGTTCCCTCTGAGCTTAACGCGCTGTCTGCAACAAAACACGAAAGCATTTACGCCTCCAAACTTAAATGTTTTTCAATTATATCAAAAAAATATGGTAACTATGTTTTACATTATATCACTTGATATGCATGCCAGGCTGAAACCTATCAATGTTTCGAATTAGGGGAAATCCATGGGGCTCAAATTCTAGTAAACAGTAGGTTCGTAGTTGGAATGTACGACAAAAGCGCACAGTGACATAAGAGCACAACCCAAGCGTGGTGGGTGGGGGCTTTTATGGTATACCTGCCCTCGACTACCTCTACTGATTTCGACGTTATATTGCCCACAAGGCACCAGACGCAGCGAAATTAAGCTCAATTGCAGTTAATACACGAAATTGATAGTGTTTGGCGGAAGATGCTGAATATTATTTATTTATTTATTTATTTTTAATGAATTCACAAATCATTCAATAGGGTTATTGATTCCTGGGAGTTGGAGTAATTTGCATAATTATTTCTTCTTATAATCCAAGCTTCACAGATTTGCTGTAGATGTTAGATACAGGCATTGCAAGTTTTGTGGTTGTATTAGATTAAATATGCTTGCTTTAATCGTATGTGAAAAGAGTCTCGGAGATATGGGGCAGCACTTACAGTCATTAACAAATCAGTAATATTACCAGCTTCTAACCACCGGTTAGTTATTTAACATCCTATTAGTATATTCAATTTCCAATGTTATCTGCTAATACATAACTTCCCATGTTGATTACTACAGGTAATGTCCAGGTAGAGCCTACTCCAATTAGTTGTTTAAAGAAACAGAAAATCATTTACAATTTTAGTAAGTAGCTTTGTCACCTTTCCCTTCTGCATCTCAAGATCATATACTATTTTGTCAGTCATCTTTATTTACGAGTTCCTAAGAATCCTTCACGGAATAAAGTGGGTACTAAAGAAAGAATTCTTTCTGACTAGATTTAAAATATTACCTTTCTGTAGATACTACTTTATTTCCTGTGGTCAGACATGGAATAAACAAGCTCCACTGAATTTATTCCTTTTTGTGCAACTAACAACGCCTTTGTGAATGTTACATTTATTCCTAGTATTATACCTATGTATGTCAGCATTGATGCTAAAGTGTCCGGAATTTTCCACTAAGTGCAAAAGATGGTATGGAGTATATGTAATGCACTTGCATTGTAAGTACACCGTCCGTGGGCCTGTTCCGTAAATAACTCTTAGAGCACGTTTTTGTGACTTAAATAACTTATGTGCTTGTAAACAGTTTTCCTAGAATGAGATGTGGGCGTTCCCTTGCGGGACGCTACATGCTTCTTGGAAGGCATACATACGCCATTTTCTTCGTTCTTTTAGGTTTTTTTTGTATACTATTAAATAAGAGTCTTTCATTCGTAGATTTCTTGGGTAGTGGTTTCATCCATTGTCAACGGGTATCTTTTTCAGCTATGTTAGTTACTGGCTTCCGAAGGCGGTGGTACATTAGTACTGAGCCATCAGTGTTTTATAACACAAGAAAATAAAAACTGTAAAGAAATACAAGTTCTGCCATATTGGCGTGGCAGCTTGACTTTTTCAGTCTCTCAAATAATTTTTTCTGCATACAAAGATTTCTAACATAGATTAATTGCATATTCGTTGTCTGTCATAATTTCTCGATACCAGACACAAATGGGCAGAGGTTAATTCCTGTTAATGCAACTTATTGTTATTTGCCGCTTGAAAAATGGACCTGTTTGTATACTTTCAGTTGCTGATTTTTTTCATGATATGTACGCTGCTTTTAACTGAAAAGGAGTGTTCTATTTGCGTGGCTAAATAATAATCACCTGACAGTAAATCCCAAGTGCGCGCCAACCCTTACAAGCCGTCATAGCACCAATATGGTTTTTTTTTTCCTGGTGACATTGACCTTTCAGGAAGGCAGGCGATTATAGCCCCTCGTGCGCTTTTAGTCGGACATCTCGTAGTTGCAACTGAAACCCATACTCATTAATTACAGAACCGACAGTGGGACAAAACTTTGGATGCCGGGATGGGTATTTGAATACGCATCTTTTCGAATACGGGCCCAGAGAGTCACCAATCACCCAGCACGTTCGGACATTACCTTTGAATACTTTCAGTTGCTGATTTTTTTCATGATATGTACGCTGCTTTTAACTGAAAAGGAGTGTTCTATTTGCGTGGCTAAATAATAATCACCTGACAGTAAATCCCAAGTGCGCGCCAACCCTTACAAGCCGTCATAGCACCAATATGGTTTTTTTTTTTCCTGGTGACATTGACCTTTCAGGAAGGCAGGCGATTATAGCCCCTCGTGCGCTTTTAGTCGGACATCTCGTAGTTGCAACTGAAACCCATACTCATTAATTACAGAACCGGCAGGGGGACAAAACTTTGGATGCCGGGATGGGAATTTGAATACGCATCTTCCCGAATACGAGGCCAGAGAGTCACCAATCACCCACCACGTCCGGACATTACCTTTGAATACTTTCAGTTGCTGATTTTTTTCATGATATGTACGCTGCTTTTAACCGAAAAGGAGTGTTCTATTTGCGTGGCTAAATAATAATCACCCGACAGTAAATCCCAAGTGCGCGCCAACCCTTACAAGCCGTCATAGCTCCAATATGGGTTTTTTTCTGGTGACTCTGACCTTTCAGGAAAGCAGGCGATTATAGCCCCTCGTGCGCTTTTAGTCGGACATCTCGTAGTTGCAACTGAAACCCATACTCATTAATTACAGAACCGACAGTGGGACAAAACTTTGGATGCCGGGATGGGAATTTGAATACGCATCTTCCCGAATACGAGGCCAGAGAGTCACCAATCACCCACCACGTTCGGACATTACCTTTGAATACTTTCAGTTGCTGATTTTTTTCATGATATGTACGCTGCTTTTAACTGAAAAGGAGTGTTCTATTTGCGTGGCTAAATAATAATCACCTGACAGTAAATCCCAAGTGCGCGCCAACCCTTACAAGCCGTCATAGCTCCAATATGGTTTTTTTTCTGGTGACATTGACCTTTCAGGAAGGCAGGCGATTATAGCCCCTCGTGCGCTTTTAGTCGGACAACTCGTAGTTGCAACTGAAACCCATACTCATTAATTACAGAACCGACAGTGAGACAAAACTTTGGATGCCGGGATGGGAATTTGAATACGCATCTTCCCGAATACGAGGCCAGAGAGTCACCAATCACCCACCACGTTCGGACATTACCTTTGAATACTTTCAGTTGCTGATTTTTTTCATGATATGTACGCTGCTTTTAACTGAAAAGGAGTGTTCTATTTGCGTGGCTAAATAATAATCACCTGACAGTAAATCCCAAGTGCGCGCCAACCCTTACAAGCCGTCATAGCTCCAATATGGTTTTTTTTTTTTCTGGTGACACTGACCCTGCGCTTTTAGTCGGACAACTCGTAGTTGCAACTGAAACCCATACTCATTAATTACAGAACCGACAGTGAGACAAAACTTTGGATGCCCGGATGTGAATTTGAATACGCATCTTCCCGAATACGAGGCCAGAGAGTCACCAATCACCCACCACGTTCGGACATTACCTTTGAATAATTTCCACTGCAATGTGTCCACAGGTCTTCAGAGGAAGTACCCACTTACAATGCCAGCAACAGGTTCGAATCCCAGTCCGGCCATCCAGATTTTGGTTTTCCATGGATACGTCAAATCTCGCCAGGCAAATTATCCGGATGGTTCCTTCAAAAAGACCATGCATCAATTCCTTCCCGTTCCTTGCCCCAGTCCTTTCCCTCCTCTAATGACCCTGACGTCGACGGCGATGCGTAAAGCCAAAAAGAAAAACATCCAAGAACAGACCTCATTATTTTCCTTGCAGAAGTAATCACCAGGGTCTTCTTTGGAAGGGGAGAACTACCATGTTTCCAATGCACTACTTGTTGTTTTGACCGTAAAGTGATGAGTCGAAATCTCTTTCATAGTAACAAAACAGTGGGCAAAATCTTCTGGTCTGGCTTCAAAGAGGGCTAGATTTTCCGGAGACATCTGCCCCAATAAGACCTATTAATCTGCTATTATATGTTTCGGCCTCAAACGGGAAGTACTCATGCTCAAGTACCCTGCCAAAATACGATCTAACAATTTTGTTTCATTTCTTTAAGTCTCGTCAATCTGCCGACCCGTTAAAATTATGCCTGTTAAAATCACGCCCTGCCAGGGTTACTTTCAGCCTGGTTCTCTTCTATCTAAATCTAGATACCCACTTCTTGCGGTGGTATAAGCAGGAGCACGCTGCGCTAATATAGGCATTATGTTCTAATGAATATCCTTTGGTGGCATCTCTTTCTTACACAATTATTTAACCACAACAGGTTCTTCCTCATTTCAAATACAACATACTTCATTCCTTTTAACATTTGTAACAGAATCAAGGTTATTTCCTGGTGATCCGACGAACGTATGAGATAACCATCTGATATTTCAGTTTTGTCATTGAAGAAAGTGATATTTAATTAGGAATAATTTTAGTCTATCAATAAGTTACTCACTCCTGAAAACCCACTGCACCGAATGAAATTAAACATTCCTGAGATATTTTCTTTCGGTTGCTTTGACGTTATTTCTCTTAATGGTATAACTTTATTCCGAACAAATAGTTTCAGAAGGAATTTTAGTATGAGTAAGGAAAGTAAATAAATTGCAAATAAGTCCACTCAAGATAGTTCTCTGGTAAGAGGCGTCGCGTTCATGCTCAAAATTCCTTTTATCAGCCGATACACACCAGAGGAAACCTGCTAGAAATATTAAACAGAAACATGACTACAAACCGAGACGGAAGAAAGAATTATCTGTCCCTAGAACGGGGCAAACAACATTTAGAGGTTACAGTAGGTCACTGTGAAGATTCTTATGCGTGAAGTATTTTCGGTTCCAGGACTGGATATTCAGATTTCGGTTTTTTTCCTTTTCTCCGTCCCACAGTAGGATAGTAGGGTGTTTCAAAAATGACCGGTATATTTGAAAAATCAATAAAAACTAAACGGGTAGCGATAGAAATACACCGTTTGTTGCAATATGCTTGGGACAACACTAAATTTTCAGGCAGACAAAGTTTCGAAATTAGTTACAATTTTCAACCACAGATGGCGCTGCAGTCTAGAAAAATCTAAAGTACTATATTTTCCACATATCCAACATTTTTTCACAGCAAACTTGCAATCTGTGAACAGCACCTTTACATTTTGTTTTTTATCTGCTTAACGTCTCTCTAACAGCGAGGTCTTTACAGACGGGAAAGGATGGGGGGCAAGGAAAGAAGGAATTCGGCCATGGCGGTTTGAAGGAAGCATCCCGGCATTTGCCTGGAGTGATTTGGGAAACCACGGAAAACCCAAATCTGGATGCCCGAACGGGGATTCGAACCGCCGTCTTCCCGAATGCGAGGCCAGAACGCTAACCGTTACACCACCAATCTCGGTCACACGCTTACAGCAGAAAGACGACTTACAGAATGGCGAACTCACAGACTGCGTTTACTTCTATAGCTTTCAAATCGCCTGCAGCGCCATCTGTTGTTGAAAATTGTAATTAATTTCGAAAGTTTGTCGGCCTAAAAATTTACTGTTGTCTCAAGCATATTGCAACAAACGGTGTATTTCTGTCACTGCCAGTTTAGTTTTTATTGATTTTTCAAATATACTAGTCATTTTTTAAACACCCGGTATCTTTAAAACAGAATGACGGAATTCCTTCTAGATCCTCTTCAGCTCTAATGACACCTGTGTCGGCAACTTATGTCTTATTCATACACATTTCCCCATTGTTCGGTAGCCGGTTGTGTAAAATTAAAAATTTCTAGTCTTCGCATATGGCAAAGCTGCTAATGAACAGCACTCCATCCGCACTGGTATATAAAGTAGACTATTTGTTACACATTATCAAATTGAGGTTCGCAACTGTCAATATATTACCCGGAGTTGTCTTGGAACTGAGCCGAGGCACCTGTTCCTGGCGCCAAGAGAAATTCTCAGCTCCTCCACCCAAGCGGTATACAGTCATCTAGTCAACACTACACAGAGCCACGGAATTCCATATCACCATCATCAATTATGACCAAGAAATCAATTGTGATGAAGTTCGTACCCTACAGCCAAATCGCTAATACCTACTTTCACGTTATGCGAAATCTTTGCTTAAGTTCTTCCCTAAAATCCTTACCTACAATTGAAAACTTTCCCCCTGATTTATGTCTCAAATCAAGTGAGTGCTATTATCTCTTATCCATATTACTTTTTGTATCAGTAACCTTTTAATATCATACACCTTAAACACGTCCAAAACTCCTTCTCCCCTCCCGTCTCCTCTCCTGCAATTACTCCCAACCCAGCTCCTTTATCATATCAAATGTTTCAATGAAAGTTTCACGGGAGTCCAGCCGGATGGAGTCATAAAACGACAACGTTTCGACAACCTGCTCGGTTGTCTTCATCAGGTCTATTTAGATGTTGCTTCTAGGAAATCACAAACAGACTGACTTCGCTGTCATTTTATGACTCCATCCGGCTGGACTCCCGTGAAACTTTCATTGAATCAATACGCCGGGAAAGTCTCCATTTACATATCAAATGTTGTCAGTTCTGTGGTGATTATTTGCAAACCCCTTCAATACTCCTCTAACATACCGTAGACCACGAGTGTGACCCTCGAAGCGCTGGTTGCCTTGCAGGAGGACATGAGACTAGGGGAGCGTGCACAAACTACGTGGCTCGGTCCATGGGAGGGGGGGGGAAGGGTTGGATGGAAGGCTACGTCGGGCTAAGTGGTGGTAGGGGGGTTTCCGAGCCAGGCCACGTACCTTTCCTTTCATAACATTTTTCAAAGTTAAAATGAGGAACAGAACACACAACAGCATGTGAATATTTATTTCCGTCATTTATTTATTTCGGTAAGTAATTTACGATAGTTTGAGGAAAAAACAGTACAAAATGTCTTCTGGAATCAAAAGGGAAAAAAGCTACGTGTTACGTGTGGGGGGGAGGGGGGGAGTTGAGGCAAAAGCTACGTGGGGGAGAGGGGGAGTTCACAGGAAGTCAAAATGGATCTACGTGGTTTATGGACGCTCCATATTGAATGCGTCACCTGAAGGCAGGAAGAACCTTCCATGAGGGATAAATGCTAGGAAGAATAAGACTCCTCTACCGTACGCGAGAAAGAGTCTATGTTCCCTCAGTTGTCTGATTCATCCCTTCTCCTCCACTTTTATATCTGTGTGCTGAATAAGCTACTTTTTTTACGTTTATATTCGTTCCACGTTGACCTACGCAACCACGTACCTGTCGAGATTCCTCTGTATTTGTTCACAATTCAACATGTGAAAGGTGGCACTGGTATACCATAAATTCTGCTTAATTTCTGGATCAGATTTTCTGAATTATTGTTCCAAAATACCTTGCAGCTGTGGGTTAAAAAAGAGTGCTAAATAAAACTAGGAATAAGATTACAATAAAAGCATTGAAACCTAGCCAGGAAGGTACGTGAATTGGACTTAGCGCCGTAGTGCCCAGCGCTTAGGTAGCGTTGCGAGGGTCGCTGGTTCGAGGTCGCCCAAGGGCATGGACGTCAACGGTTTTAATTGGGCTTTGTGTCCGTCTTCCACTTTCTATGTGAAAACGACAGACTGGCCATACTGCTTTCAAATGCACCTTCTTCTGAATCTTTAGTCAATTTTGTAAATAACAGCATCAGTCAAACCATGATACTAATTCCATAATTCACAGTAGAAAATTTTGTTGATAAACAGAGACCAAGTTTATAATGTTTATAGTTGTTCTAATTTCTAAAACTGGAGAGTGTGCTTGCTGGATGATCGTTTCGAAGTTTACACAGCAGCTTTGGGGTACGTAGGCCTATTTGTTTTCGTCCACAACTCCTCCGTTTTGGGGACGTCATGTAGCCCAAAAATCCGACTTTGCAAACATGTTTACAGTTCTGTAGTCATTACAGTTTAAATTTTCCGTAACTGGTTTCACGGTCGCTATGGCAGTTTCTTTCTCTAAAGTTTATAATGAACTGTAATTGCCGAATATGCGGTTTAATTAGAATAGTATGAGAACCGTCACTTGGTGCTTGCTCTCTTCACTGATGCAAATTAATTAAATACGCCAGCCTGGTCTACTTCGAGCAAACTCGTTTCCAGATCTACGTAACCAACAAAACTATCTCGACACCAGTATTTTCCTTAGAAAACGAGCTTTTAAATTCGTTACGTAAATGTCTGCCTGCAAGTATATATCTGTTGCTTCAAATAAGAATAAATCAAGAACCGACAAAAGAGAAGAGAGAGCTATGAAATGGAACTGTCACCTGAACAAATATTCGTCTAATTGCGATGATATAACAGGTGTTTCAAAACTTGAATGCGAGAAATGATAATAGTACGCTATTTCAGAAGTGTGGTCAACGTAAGTGAATCCGACAGTGATTGCTCTACTTCTTGAATGGGACTAAAGTAAAAATATGATACAACGCAAATATTGGCCTTTCGAAGAACGAATAAATTATGCATTCACCGAAAGATTCGAATGGACTTCATCAACAAATCACTGAACTACTGATACCATTCTAAACATGAGGATCCAGTCGAGTATTTACTCACCTTTCTGCATAATGATTGATTGCACATGCATCATATCCAAAATGGAAGAACGGAAGTCAGAGGAGTGTTCTCTCCCTTGGGAATAAGTCAAAAATAGCGTAGAGTGAAAACCCAAACGAGAGTGTTTGCACTGATGTATTTAACATGATTATATCGTCAGTTCTGTGGCGTATGGTTCAGTGCCACTGATGGTGTGATATTTTGTAGACGATGTGTAAGAGGAGAATGAGTGGCTAGCGGAGGCAGGTGCCGGCGATGGAGCTCCACGTGTAACAGGGACCTTGGGACGGCAGGACCGGACCAGCATTGCGAAAAGAGCTCCGCAGACAGGGAAAACCGGCGCTCCGAGCGACCTGGCCACTGCATAGCCTCAAGGACTAAATACCCAGTTAATACTCTGCCACCGATAACGTCTGATGTGCGCAAAACGTCTTCCATCATGCATGAATGCAAATATCCGTTCCCTGTTTTTCTAAATTTCCTCTCTTCTTCCTCATCCAATTTTCTCCAACCATTCTCACTATCATCTGAACCTGATGTGTGCGTGGAGACTTTCCCGGCGTACTGAAGCAATGTAGTCTTCACGGGTGTGCAGCCGGATGGTGTTTTGAAAACACGACGTTTCGACAACCAGCTCGGTTGTCTTCATCAGGTTTCCGGTGTCTACAGGCTGACGAAAGCTGGCAGTCACCGCGTAGACTGGCTTAGCCTCCCAGACAGACCTCCTAATATACCTGTCGGCGTGGCGGAAGACCCGCCAGTCTACGCGGTGACTGCCAGCTTTCGTCAGCCTGTAGACACCGGAAACCTGATGAAGACAACCGAGCTGGTTGTCGAAACGTCGTGTTTTCAAAACACCATCCGGCTGCTCACCCGTGAAGACTACATTATCATCTGAACCTGTTAGAACGAGTTCTTTTACAATAGTTGCGTCGCTGACTCTAGCCTAGGCCGAGATTAACGTAGTGGCCTACTATAAAACATGTAAACAATATTTCACATAGACTCTTGAGCACCATGACATACAGTAGAGTAGTGCATATTTAAAATCAACTAACCTGAACATCTTCGTTCCTTCCATTTCATCGCGAGTCACCTTAACCTTCGGTAAAGACATTTACACTGGATTAAACATCAAGATAATAAGAAAGCTGCAATCGCTCATAAGGAAGAAAAAAAGAATTCTGAATCAGCAATTTCTAAAGTGAACTTTGCTTATATCCTACTTTAATGCCTAAACAATAACGCATTCGGATGAAATTTTTGTAAGAAATCAATAGTGTACGGAATTATTCTCCACAGTAAAGAGATACAATCGCACACCTAAAATTCAAAAAGTCGCTCTAGTTGGAAACATGATCCTCTGAACCACATTATTTTATTTCAGTCTTCCATCAAGTATAGCTCAAAAAATGATAGATTTCTGCACATTAAATGGCGTATAGTACTATCATTTCTAATACTGTGTAACAGGCTAAGAAAGAAAGAAACAAGCAACACAATACA
This sequence comes from Vandiemenella viatica, assembly GCA_031002005.1. NCBI lineage: Eukaryota > Metazoa > Arthropoda > Insecta > Orthoptera > Morabidae > Vandiemenella > Vandiemenella viatica. Next base: position 344,410,397 of record CM061920.1, on the reverse strand, counting down.
GAAACTGAAGCTTATAGTAGTTTTCTCTAAATAAAAAAAATGTTCGTCCTATATTGAATTAATTACCGGAAAAATGTAGCTATCCACTAGACGAAGTTATTTCTCCGCTAAGGGAAAAGTGAAACCTGTTACAAGAAAAAGAAGTTTGACCTAAGACTCACGGTTCGAACAAGTGGCGCCACGTTGTTACCATCAAACCTTGACGATGAGCGCTGATGCTTGGGCCTGGCATTAGGGAGAACGCGGGTTCAAATCCATGTCCGACTTTTAAGATTTTCCATGGTTCTCCGAAATAATTCCAGACGAATTCCGGGATGGTTCCTCCAAAACGCCATGGACAAAATCCTTCCCGTTCCTTACCCCTTAGTGTTTCACGGCTCAATTACCTTGACGTTGAAAAGTTAGCCTAAAGTTCTGTGTCAAGAGGAATGGGCAAATTTGTATAAATATTTCTGTATAAATAGTTAATATTTCGTGATTTTCTAATGGCAAGTAGGTACAAAATAATTCCGCGTGGTCGTAATGACCTCGTGACAGGGTTTCTATTAGCTAAGCATTCCACCCCTGTCGTAGCCGCCTTAACTTAACCCGGTATTCCTACCGGGTTCGGGGAACCTACAGTTTAACGTGGAATCGAAACCACGGAAGCGTTCCGACGTACTTCACATTACACAGTAAGTTGTGCCAGAGTCCCGGGTAAGGGCCTTTGAAAATCCCCACCGGGACAGGGATATTAATCGGGGACTTTCGATCACCAGTCAGTCACCTTAACCACTGAGCCACCAGGGCGCTTAATGACACAATTAGATGAATAAAATACTAAGAGGCGAGAAATTGGTACTAAACAATACACAAAAGTAATACAATTATAGTGAGGCGCAGTAAAAATAATTACAATAACGGTAGAGTAAATAAGAAACATGGTCAAATTTAGACACAGATACGTGAAAATTATAAGGTAAGGTTTATTGATGGCTGGGGGAAGAATGATATCACCCATGTATTAGCAAAAACACCATATTTCATAATAGAAGTTTTGGTATCAAGAAAAATCTAATAGTGCACGAGACAGCCAACAGAGATGCAGTAAGTGGTAGAAGCTTACAAAAAGAGAAAGAAATTGATTGCTTATTCATATCATGACACATTCGGGATTGGTTAATTTGTTAGTAACCAGTACAGCTAGCAAAAAGAAATGTAGAACAATACTGATATCAGAGTACTTCAATCAGAAAAATTAAATCGGTGGTTTTGCAAGGGATACATTTATGTCTATTTACTGAGAAGGATTGAAAATTGCAAATGTGCGTTAAGTAAGGATGTTGGTTTAGGCGGAGCTGGTGCAAGGCGCCAGGCAAAGCGCGCATATCGACCTGGTGCCAATGGCTGTGACTCATGCCGCAAGCACACGTGCTTCACACAGGTACAACTACTGCGAGATGCGAAAACACATCGGCACCATCCAAAACAGCCATACTCAGAAACACCACTCCCAGCATTATAGCTTCATCAAAGAACACAAACACAAACACGTAGCGACGGAAATAATAACGCCGCGTCAGCCAAACATCTGAAGACTGTGAGGCAGACGAAAATGGCAACTAACACAACCAAGAAGAGAATTTATAAATCAATAGTAGTATAGGAGTTCAAATCAAAATTTTAATTTAGTCCTAGATTGCAGAAACAAGTTGGTAAAGAGGTCCATAGAAAGTTGTTACTTATTTCTCTTTCAACAACTGGACTTATGTTGATTCACGGTTTTGACAAGACCGAATCAATGTATTATCTATACTATTATAAATCCGTAAGCAAACTGCGTGTGTCTCTTTATCTGAACGGGTAACGCGCAAAAACTACCGCATGGGAAGGTGCAGGCCAATAAAAACCTTTTTACATGGAAAATTGTGGACCACAGATCATTTTGACTTTCAGACATGCACTACATTCGCATAAATCTGACGAAAATTTACACATCTTAACTAATCATTGTTTAATATTTTGAGCTCGAATATTTAGTTTTTCAGTTTTCTGGAATGCAGTAAATAAACGTAATTCCTGAATCAAACGTAATGTTCATTACTAATATTTAATTTACTGTAAAAAATACGCGTTTAAGAGTTTGACCAAAGAAGAATATACCAATCTTTGAATTGTTTATATTGTATTTGTATTTGGTTAATAGTTACTCAAACTACTATATAATATATTAAATCTTCAATAGAATAAAAGAATTGTGATATTTACAGTAAGTAACTTAGTGCATAATATTTGTATTAAAAGGTTTTATTGTCGCTGAAATTTGATTGTGAAATCCAGGCAGCATTTCAACCTAACTCCAAACGCTAACTTTACATTGCGATACAGTGGATTTATTATTGCGCGTGTTTTAGCCCTGTTGCAGTTCAAAATGAAGATGTATTAAGAAATTAATTGTTTTAATTTATGCTATGCGTACATGGAATCCTAAAATTAACAACGTTGTCACTAACCAAATTGTAGTTAGTAAAACATTTAAACTGTTTAGGTGTATCCGCATTGTTTGATTTTGTAACGACAATATCAATATAAGTTGTGGTCATAGCTGGGTAGAAAACTGTTAATCCGTTAACCATTTATTAACGAAGTTAACAAAAATGCAAAAATGTAACTTTTAAGTTAACCTAAAAAAAATCATTAACGGTCTTCTTAAATTCCGTTAAATTGAACTTCCGTTAATTTTAGTCCGACATCATTTCGTTTATTTGAATTGCGTGTCACGCCACGCTCGTATGGCGAACAAATTAGGTAATGCGAAACACAAGTGCAAGTCCGAGCGCGATGCATATATTATATTTGTAATACTAGGAATGGCGTAGGTGTACACAGGAAATAGGGATTGCAATCCAGCAAAGCGGGATCCCGCAATCCCGCGGGATCCCGCATCATTAGACAGTCTGGCGGATCCCGCACAAAATTAAGTGGATCCGCAATCCGCACAATCCGGCGGAAACGTGTGTCAGTCTGCGTGACTCGCTGCCCCACTCGGTCTCTGTCGGATATTTTGCACTGTTTGCCTACCCTTGCAGCTGGTATTTGACTCATGTGAACAAGCGTTTATTTTTGTCAACCCTCGTCATTCGTAAGTAAGTAAATACACTTTTACGTATTCATCAAAACTTACGTTTGTTTCCAGTACACATTTCTGTAATTTGAGTTATGGTGCGTATTTAGTACGATTTTCTAACTATATAATTATTTTTAATTGTCGCACACGTTATCTGAACTACACGGTTACAGCTTTTTATTCATGGTTTCATTATTCCCATTTTCTGTATTTGCAGATGAAGTAATTGTGACAATTTCGTAATTTGCGGCTGAAAATTTGATTATTCGTTGATATGAAACTAATGTTATCGTAATTTTAACTATCGCGTACCTATTTATTTAACAGCTATCAAATGGAAATTGTGTATCCTTTGACTTATTGTTGTTTTGGCCGCTGCCTCAATGCGTTTCTTTGACGAAAGCCACCTGCTTACATGTGCCGCTCAGGCTTTCGATTAATCCCTCTTCTCCTTGTTATTATTTCGACTAAAGGTAAAAAAAGTTATAATGAAATTTTCACGGGTGTATTGACGAATTGTGTTGTAGGAACACCATACTTCGACGGCTGCCTCCGCTGTCTTCCTCACGTGTTTAATTTCGTGTGTTTGCAATGAAATCGGGAGATACAACCTATGAGGACTTCACTGCAATCATTTCCGAGAAGGTCTTCTTTCTTACCAAAAAATAATAATTTCCACTCTAAAAACGTCGTTACGCCACATAAGTAAATCTGAAATACTTGACAGTTTACGTGTTGGTGAGTAGTTTCTTTTAATAACATTGAATCAACTGTAATATCAATCAAGGAATCAGAAGATATAATAATGAATCACGCAAAAAAGGCCAAGTCTCGTGCTTGTGCAGTGACAAAAAGTTATGAGATCTTGTTTTGAGCCAAGTCTACACTTTACAGAGTATATTCACTTCACTTTTTGAAATGTAATGCTTTTCTCGGTGTTATGGAACGTTCATTTAGAATTAAAAAAAAAAAAAAACTCTGGTAACTTGACCATTAAGTAAACCATATTTTTAAACTTTTGTGATGTATTGTAAGGCACATAAATGATCTAAGACTCCATATTTTCCATTTTTATTATTTATTTAAAAATTGGTTTATATTAAAAACCAAAAATGTAAAACCTCGAAATACACTTAAGACACGCTATAAAGTTTTAATGTCATTTTGCCAATCAAAATATTGTTAACTGTTAATTTTTATCATTTAACATTAAAAATTATTTATTAATTCAATTACTATTTAATTTATTAACGTTTTAAGTAACTATGTTTTAAATATATGCGTTAAAAAACTGTTTGCACCAATTCCGCACGGATCCCGCGGGATTGGCGCAAATCCCGCGAGGATCCCGCAGGATTGAAAACACTGCGGGATAGCAATCCTTAGCAGGAAAGCTAGTGTTTGTATTTTACGTCTGCAATACGGTGCTCACTTCGATACGTGATTGATTTTGATATTTTTATAACCTTACCTTTTTTGCAACGAGGAAAATAGTGCCACTTTTTGGTTTGTATAGCTTTTCTGTTTGCAAATGAAATACGTTAAATTGACTTTCGTTACACGATTACATCAAGGAAACTGAAGATCTAGAATCTGTTAGCGAAAGCATCAACATCGGCAATAGCAACGAGAAGATTAAAAACCCTTGGCTACATTTATGCGACAATGGTGCATTTACATCAAGATTGGGAGAACAATTGACTTATGAATGCAAACTGTGGTTTTCTTAACTTTCTACAATAAGGGGCACGTTTCTAGCCTTAATAACCATCAACAACACATGAAGAACGAGTAGATGCATGCATCCAGATGTGTGAAGTTTGAAAAAAGTGAAAGCCGGATCAACTCGTGGAAGAAAGAAAAACAATTCGTAGTCTTCTGCAAGTGCAAGCCCAATTTTTTAATTTTCATAAAGAAATCCATATTTGCACCACGAATCACGATACATAATACCTTGATATGGTGTGCAGTAAAACCTCTTATATGCTTAAACATTAATACAACTTTTGGATAGTTACCTTGTAATGTATAACTTTAACTTCCGTTAAATTTGCATAAAGGTAACGCTTTAACGATTATCGAAGTTATCTTTTTAAGTAGCGGATTAACGATTAACGAAGTTAACTTTTTGAATAACTGTGCCCAACTGTGGTTGTGGTTAGGCTGAAAAGCAGTCTGACCCAGAAATTTCTTGCAAAAATATAAGGCATGAGGAATTCAGTTATTGTTAGTAATTAATAAGTTATTTTAATGACTGCCATACTGGTGATGACGTGTATCGCGAAGTAAGCTACCATCTATATTCTATTGTGTAATTCCAGTTTGTATTTCCTGATGGCTTTGGCGAAATTTGCTTCTTGTCCAGGCTACATTTCAATTTAAGCACTTCAGTTTTGAGATACGGTAGTTCCATAGAAGCTGTTAGGAAAAAAATTAATATTACTACTCATGGTATAGGAATGTATTCATATGGAATTACGAAATCTTGCGAGTGATCTTAGTACATACTTTGCTGCAAATGTTATCGTTACTTGTACCGCCACCACTATCGTAGACAGTAACTTCTGTGTTGCGTTATATCTAAGGGACATTTCTTTTTGTTATAATATGCACTTTTTATTGAAAGGTATGTCCTCAGGAAATTTCTGACCTGAAGGATAATTGTTTCTCGGTACGCCCTTACTGGACCGTTAACGATAATGTTTAGTTTCTTTTATTTCATATATTATACTGTGATAAAATATAAGTAAAAAAAAAAAAAACTTTTGAACATCAGTTTAAAAACCGAATCTGAGGTAATAACTAAGGAAAGGGAAATTTTTTAACGAAATTTATATTTTTTGCTTTTCTCAATGACTTCAAAGAAACAAAATTTGTAATGATCATGTTGTTCGTTGACGATGCTATTATTATTGTTGATAGTGAGAACACCCTGCAGGACCCAAATATTACAATTACAAACACCAACGAAAAAAAAACTATAATCAAGGGCACTGAAGAAAACGATCAGGTTCCTAGTAAAACAATCATAAGCAAACATCAAACAGAAAGAGCAATCGCTTATAGCTTTTTACCGTTTAGTTAAAAAATCAAAAAAAATCTAGAAACGTTTCGTTACATAACTGGTAAAACATATCGACTATCTAAAAATATAAATTGAGAACAGACACGGTATTGAATTTCTGTAATATAAGTGCCATACTGGTTCTTCGGAGAACACAAACAACATGCGTGAGATTGTTACGAAGGGCAGTGCGATATATTCTGTCGGATAGAAAAGAAAACACAGAAAGAACAAAAGAGCGGAATTTAAAAAAAAGATTGAATTCGAAACAAGTTGACTAGTTGTTATACACATGGGAAACGACCTGTAGGCAATACAGGAAATATTTAAATTGCCAAAACATTCAGATTGCCTAATAATTGAAGTAAGATGAAAAAGAAAACAAAGTATCGACAACATTGCATGGCTTCCGAAAATATCTGCAAACGAAAGAATTTTTTTAAAAAGGTTATAAGCCATTCGGAAAAAACAACGAAGTTACTCTTAAAATAACGGTGTGGAAATTAGGAAATTACTTGTATAATATTAGTTTCTGAATTAGAAATATATATTAAAAAAATATAATTTAAAATATGTTTCAGGGCCCACCGTATATACGAATCTTAGATGCAGAGTAGAAATTACGGTTAAAATAATCGATACAACTGAAATGAAACGGCTCTGATTGTTTGGCCACGTAAAACGAGTAGCCCTAGATATATGGCCAAATAGAATATTATAGTGACCTCTGCCAGAAAGGAAACAAGATCCAACTAGGTCCCGAGAAGGAGACTGGTTAATGAACTGAGTGGCGAGAAACGGCTATCGACTTCTAAATCATGACGATCAAACAACGCATAGCCCGATATATCTTACACGAAACGTAGCGCCATTATTTTAAAGATATATGTCGTGACAGGACTGAATAACTTTTTGTTTTAGACACAGAATCAACACTCAGTCTGATAAAGCAAAATTCACAAAGATCAAAATTTTCGAACTGTGAGGCACATATGACAAATTGGTTCTGTTAACCTGATTTCATTAATCGCATTTAATATTTTGCTTCAAATACATGAGATACCAATTAAGTGTTTTCATCATGTTGAATGAACGTCCTGAAAAAAATTAAAAATCAGACGCAAGCATCTTGTAAACAATTGCATTTCTCACGTATTATCTTTCTATCCGCCTACTTTTGTCCTCTACGAATTTTAATTTTACATTCTTCCAACGTTTTTCTCACCACCTGACCAATGAGTCCTGGTCAGTTGAGTTTATTATCAATTCCTTGCCCACTCGAAAATAATAATCAACCTTTAGGTTTCTTTTTATCGGTGTATCTTTCTTAGAGCACTTGTTTATATATTTCTTCATTATTTACGAAGCATTTTATTTTCTTACAATTGTTATTAAACAGATAAATGCAAGTTTAATTAATTATACTGATGTTAAGGTTTTGTGCAAGGTTTTTTTTTTTCGTATTAAAAACTGATAAAAAGGAGTGAAATATTTTCGATGATAAAGTATATGAGAGAATAAGTATAATCACAAGTTTTTAAAAAAAGTGATGTCAACAAGCAGTTATTGGTTTGAGCCAGAACGTAATGTTATAAAATATTTTCTACTTGATACTTATTTACTGTTTGAAGAGTTGTTACAAAATATTATACAAAGGATATAACTGAATGATAATTGTATAATTGTAAGAGCCAGACTTGTTGTTAGAAAAATCACTCTTTTCAAAGGCGGCTAATGAGCGATATTTTATGTAACTGGTCAGTTACACTTTTCATCTATTTGAAAGCCAAAGTTTTTTACGTTCGTAGTTCGTAGAATTAATTTTTTTGTTACTTACATGTAAATATTCCTGAATAAAATTTCCAAATTAAATGAATTAGATTCTCTTTGCTTTAGGCCAAATTACTACTGATATTTTAGAATAAAAATCTTACAGTGCTTCTCAGTCCTTCTGACAGTCAATACGGCGTTATTGGAATACGGAAATTACATCTTTTTCCCTTGTTTTTGTGTCGTCCAATTAAAGCCGAATAAAATTCCTAGCGTTATTGGGCACAGCCATGTCACAGAGTAATGTTGTATATGAAATTCCCTTTATACTACGCGTATAAATAAGGGTACAGAAAGAAACCATCGTTTTCACAAATAACGGCAGCAATTTAAAAAGAAACTTTTCGGAATAAAAAACCTCCTCGGCAGAATACCACTGTGCACAAACAGAGGTCAGGGAAAGGTCCAGGAGGAATTAAAGCTACCTATTGTGGCTTTTGATCGTTATTTCTAATGGAATCGATATCAGAGGACAAGAAAGTAAACTTATCACGAAGGTTCGAATCCCCGTCTAACCATTCAGATTTTAGTATTCCATGGTTTCCCAAAATCACTCCAGGTGAATGCCAGGTTGGTTCCTTCAAAAAGCCGTAGTCGAATTCCTTTACGTTCCTTATCCCATGTCCTGATCGACGTCTAATATTCTTAACATCGACGAGGCGCGAAGCCATAACAGAAAAAGTGTGTACGAAGAAGCGTTGCAAAGTAAAGTCAAAATTTTGTGTCATATCCGTTTTCCCAGGAGAAGATGTTTGCCACGGAGGGTGTAACCCATCAGCAATTATACCACAAGGAAATTAAACAAGGCAGTTTTCCATTGCCTTCTAAAATATCGTCACTTTAATTAGGTGTTATCAGCATGTGTGGATTACAGTCATAAGTGTGCGTGTGTTTGAAGTGACTTGTTCTTTTGAGGATAATATGTGAACGACTCAAGTAAATGAAACCTGGAGCTGCCCGATTCAAGCCTACTGTTTCCAAAGACACTAACAGGACCATCTGGATTAACGTCCTCGTCCGACAGTCCCCATCGGATGTCAGGCACAGATTTTTGCCTTAATTGTATATCCGCCACGAAGCATTCTCAAAAAGCATTTTGTGTTTTTCTTGTGTTATCTACGCCATCCTCCCGTCAGTTACACCAAGTGACATTTCCTTCCTGTGTCCTAATTTACATTATATATCCGCCTATATAGTCCGACGCGCGGGTAGCGGTTCGAGCTGTTGCTGGCCTCTGTGCGGATCTAGGAGATGTGCCCACATCCACTTCCCGACAGACAGGTTCACAGCCTACTTCAAGTTTTTGTATGCAACTGTTCTGGAACTATTAAATTCTGCAGTAAAAAGGCAACTATGTAGAAACATACTTCCTAGATGTGGATTCCTCTGTGCTGCAATATTCCCACCGTAATCTCCTATCATAAAAGGAAGAACACTGAATCATCAACATATTAATGCGATCGATGCACATTAACACTTAATGGTAAACATACTGCATAAAAAAATTGTCTAAATGCACAGCGGGGCAGAAAACCGTTAATCCGTGAATAGTTTATTAACTAAGTTAACAAAATTGCAAAAATGTAACTTTTAAGTTAAGCTAAAAATCGTCAACGTTCTTCCGTTAAATTGAAGTTCCGTTAACTGTAGTCCGTTACTTTGGTTGTTGACGGCATTTCGTTTGTTTGAATTGTGCGCCCCGACACGCTGATACGTTCGTCAATAACGAACGAATCAGGTAATGCGAAATGAGAGTGCAAGTATGATGTATATATAACTGTTATGTTAGATTGTTAGGTATGGCATGGGTGTGAGCAGGAACGCAAGAGTGGTGGCGTGTTTGTGCTTTGCTTCCGCAAATCGGCGATCACTACTCGTTACCAATCGGTGACTAATTTTCAGATTTTTATAACCTAACTTTTTTACTACGAGGAATATAGTGCTACATTTTAGTTTGTTTTGGTTTGGAGTTTATTACTGGAATAAATTAAATTGGCATTCGTTACATGATTACATCATGGAAACTGAAGATTTAGAATCTGTTAGTGAAAGCAGCAATGCTAGCAATAGCAACGATTAGATTAAAAATATTTGGCAACATTTATACAATTAAGGTGCATTTAAATCAGGATAGGGAGAACAGTTCATTTATGAATACAAATTTCTTTGCCTAAACTTTGTACAATCAAGGCTTACGTTTCTAGCCTTAATATTCTTAAATAACACATGAAGAGGATGCATATAATCAAAGATTTACAGTTTGAAGAAAAATTTAAAGCAGGGTCAACTCGTGGGGAAGGGTAAAACAATCTATAGCCTTCCTCAAGTGCTGTGACTTCTTCTGATGGAAATAGCAGCAGAAGTGGTTTTTTTCCCCCTTTCTTTCATCTCCATCTCCTAATAATATGTTTCGTCAACAAAGCACTGGCATCGTAGTTACCGATAGCGGCGTATCACAAGCTGGCGTGGACTAATGCATTGTAAACGTTTTCGTTGTCAACATGATTCCACTACATGTTGTACGTTTACGTTATGATACGTTTGAGAAGCTGATTAAAACTTAGAACACTGGTAAGAACTCAATTTCCAGAGGGACATTTGGTAGACGTGTTGTTGATGGTTATCTTTTAACGGATAACTGTAAATTGCGTTAAATTTGCAACCATGTAACCCTTTAACGATTATCGAAGTTAACTTTTTGGGTAGTGTATTAACGATTAATGAAGTTAACCTTTGGATTAACTGAGCCCAGCTCTGTCTAAATGTATGAACATATATCTATTAAAATTAAGCGAATTATACAAAAATAGCTATATTTTCTAACAATCTCTTTTTTATATTATTGCTTGAGGGCTTTAGGGAATTGTGAATAAGGGAGGACATGAAAGAACATGTGTGCTAATATGGAACTAAATCAGTTCATTAATAAGATTAGAGGTGGTAGAGAACTGGGAGACAAGAAACGGGAAGGAATTCAGCTATCGCCTTTTGAAGGAACACTCCTGATTTTCAGTTGTAAAACCGAAGTTAGAATGGCCGGAGGGGGATTCGAACCTGCGTCCTCCCTAATGTCAGGCCCGAGGGTTAACGCACGCTCATCGGGTTCAGAGAAAATTTTAGGCCCATAAAATGGGTCGCACAGACAGAGCAGGTAAAAACATTCACTTCATAGTTTTGGGTTTCCCAACGAGTACACGTGTACGAATAGACTTACAATTGAAAAAAAAGTTTTCGTAAAACGTAAAACATGGCACAATTTACACAGAACACGAATTATTTTCCTCTTCATTTCTAAAAGTCATCGAAAATTATTAAAAGCGTCTGTGAATGGTTTAAGGAAGAAATATATCGCATTAAAATGAATACTGAAAAAAGAATATTAAGACAGTAATGCTCGAACCCTATTCAGCAGCGTGATATCTGGAATTCTTTCTGCGTGGCTACGACCATGGAGGAAGGAAGATGGTGGGGACGAAATAACGCTAAATCTGTGAAGCCTCAAATAATCGTCTCCTACTGCGCATGCGTGGCGGCCATTATAGAAACCCCGAAACATTGCGCTGTTTACTCTGTGTTAGCTGCTGTGAATATTATATTTTCTAATATTTCAAAGTTTTTTATGATGTCAGCTTATGTTGCATACGATTGCAAAACCAGATCAGATAGGACACAAACCGGAGTAACGTTTCATAAGTTAAGTGACATTGTAATTATTGTTCTTAAAGAGTTTGATAGGTAACTGGAAGAGTTGGCCCTATCGCTAAAAAATTTATTCATTGTTCTAAACAGGATGATGTCGTTCTCAAATATTTGATGGTGCAGTGTAGAAAATCAGAATGTGTTACTACTTTGCACATAAAAGGCTAGCCTTATTGCAAACCAGTGTTGGAAGTCTAATTGAAGCGAGTCAAGTTTACATCGTGATACAGTGAATATAGTCTTCTGCATGCTTTAGCCCAATTTTGTAAATTAATTGTGATAATTTGTGCTGTGTGTAATACGAAACGTGATGAAGCAAACGTTGTTGTTACCCGAAATGTAGTTCTCGATGCATTTCATGTGATTAGGTGTGTCTACATAGTTTGATTTTCCAGCGGCAATACCAATCGAAATGTGGGTAGGATGAAATGCAGCCTATACCAGAAGGCACAAAAAATTTATTTATTAGTTGTTAGTAATTTCATGAGCGTCATGTTAGTGACACAACGTGTATCGCAATATAAGGTACTCCCATTTAAGCTTCTGACTTTTGGAGACAGTATATCTCGAGAACTAAGCGAGATATCAAAAAAAAAATTATTCTTTACTTTAGATTTGCCTCGTCGTGTTACATAAGAATCTATCATTAAATTTGACTTTGGGGATATTTTTCTTCTGAATTTCAACCCAAAACACCTCACTGTTGAGACAGTATATCTCGAGAACCAAGCGAGATGTCGAAAATGTTTATTCTTTACTTTCGATTTGTCTCGTGGTGCTACATAAGAACCTATTATCAAATTGCGGTGCCACCGTTGTCGTATGATTCCCTTCAGGTGTTTGTACCTATTCCCCGTGTTTCTACGGCCATCCAATATGGCGATCTCCCCACCCCACTCCTCTCTACCCGGCTTCACTCCAGTGCATGGTGAACGTCCCTTGCGTCGCCTCCACTATCTTCCTTCCTCCATGGCTACGCCCCATTCCTCTGACCAAGCTAATACTTACTTAGTATGTAAACAGCAAAGAAAAATTTGGGACACGATATCTCCAAAAATTTAGCGCGGTCTTATAAAATCTCTTGAACCTGAAAACTAGGGGATGCTGACATATATAAGAATCGTTGACTACAAAAGTCGGGTATCACCCTTGTTAATACGGATGCTTGGCTGAAAGATACTAATACACATACGACTTACTTTCCAATTGAATTTGCGAGCTCGTCATCATCTTCCTTTTAAGATTACAGTGAACTTTTGCCCAAGCTGACGTATTTCGATAGATAACATCAGGTAAATATAGTACTGTTAGGAATACTTGGTTACCGGCCATTCATCCCCAGTTGATTGTTAAACATTTTTAAACGAAAACAGTGAAATAGTGACCTCCACAAGAATAATATGAGTAATGTTGAACCACAGCAGCTAATCGAGTACCACCAAAAGTGCAGATAGAGCTGTTTCCGACCAACATGCTAATCTTTCTACCAAAATTCTCTTTGACCACGCCCCATTTCATAAACGCGAAACGCGTCTGACAGAATATGAATTGAAAAACATTTGTTTACAGACACTGTGTTGTTTACAAATACTATTAGCAATATGTATTTTATCTTTCCTTGTGTCATTATGGATACGAAATGCACAGAGATAGACTATTGGATTTATAAATTAGATAGTATAAACATGTAACAAGTCTGTTAATGTCAACTGAAACTGCTGTATAATAAGTCTATTCAGGTAGCTCAAGCTATTATTCTAATGGATCAGTTATGATTGATACTGACTAAACCGAGGAATCTGTATAAATGCTGACATATCTGCTTCCCGAGTTCAGATGATAAGTCGGTAGCTTACTAAATTCAAGGTCACGAGTTCGAATCTCACGGTGACTAGGAATTTTCGTGAACTGTTTGATACGTTGTAGGCCAGGTCGTTGCATGGTTCGGTCTCCACTTTAAGCTGCAGGTCCCAGAGGAAAAGAACTGGCCGTCCTACCTCTGATATCTTGGCTTACAAGGGGAGGCCACCAATTGCAAAATACAGATTCGATTCATACTGTGTGTTTTAAAGGGTCATGTACAGAGGTGTAATGTGGCGAAGCAGTAACATGCGTTTCTTCACCGTGGTCGTGAGAAAATCGGCATCGAAATATTCCGTTGCGTTTAAATTCTTTCTACGTTAGGTGGCGTAGCGAGCAAGTTGTCTTCCTCATAAGCCAGTAGTTGCCGGATGGAGTCTTGCTGCTAGCAAGATTTTTACTAATCCAAATATGTACACAGATAATTCCCGGCAAACAGTTTCAACAATTATACATATAATAAGCTTTTTAAATATCAATAAATAAATTACGCCAAAGCAATTGACTTTTGTATGTCCATATTTACTGTTTTTTTTTTTTCTGTGTCGATGTTTCTATTTTATTTTAGCTTCAGTGTTTTGTATGGTGTTGGGTGTTATACAAAACACTGAAGCTAAAATAAAATAGAAACATCGACACGGAAAAAAATAAACAACAGTAAATATGGACATACAAAACAACAACTACTGAAATCATTTATATTTGAAAAAACCGCCAAACAATAGAAGACTGAAAAAAAACAAAACAGCACCGCATAACTACAAAAACTCCATGCTTAGTAAACAAAACAGAACGGCCATTTGCAAGTAATAACAAACACAGTGCAGTGCAATAAAGTGTAGTGTTGTGAATCTCAAACATGAAGACACTTCCCACCGAAAATACTAAAGCACTGATGCTGAGAATGGAGCTAAAAGAGATACAATAGATCACAAAATGTAAGTAAATTATAAGTTAGATAATAATTCATTCCACTGTACAAACCACAAACATAACCTGCTTACAACTTTTGTACATAATTAACAGAAAAAAACCGCTGAAGATGCTTCTGCAAAAGAAGTGAAACGCGTACGGGACACAAATAAACACAAAAAAGTCAATTGTTTTGGCGTAATTTATTTATTAATATTATCAGCAATTGAGGAAAAAATGATCCACAACATCCAGATATTTTTAAATATCGTTTGTTGTAAAACAACCGACTCATTACGTTTTTCGGAAACAAAGTTAAGTTTCAAAATTAGAAATATTTGCTGCGGCAGGTATGAAATGCGAATATCGTTACTCGACCGTTACAGTTGGACAGATGTTCATTCCCGCACCAGAGAACAGGAGTGTCGAAACGAGACGCCGTCAGTTTATAAAAAAAAAGGCATTTTAAAATACTTATTATATACATAACTGTTGAAACTGATTGCCGGGTATTTGAATAAATAAATAAACAAACAAATAAAAAAAAGTTACCCGCAGTGAGAATCGATTCCGCGACGACAGGCTTAAGAGGCAAAGACCTTGCTCGTTGTGCCACGCACCCGTTTAAATCTCCGTAACGTAGAAAGTATTTGAACGCACGGAATATTTGAATGCCAATATTCTCGGCAAAGACGAAGAAGCGCATGTTACTGCTCTGCCACATTAAAGTATGAATTGGACCTGAATTTTACGATTGGCGGTCTCCCCTTGTTAGTACCTCTCCTTCGGGGGAAATACAAACTAACCTTCGGGTTGTGAACTGCGTTAACTGTATCTCATGATGACATTGTAGTAGGTTCTTTTGTTAAAAAGAAAGAACTAGAAATCATCATGGAATAAATTCGGAACCCAATGAAAAGTAAAAATAGAATTAATACTAATGAGTGAAGAAACCACAGAAGCCATAGTAAAATTAAAAATTTATGCCTCGGAATAAGTGGGAGAAATTACAAAATAGTCTAAGAATGTTGTGACGATATGAAAACAATATCAATCAAGGTATCTTTTGAACCAAGCCGCTCTAAAGTGGTGGCTGGGACGGGGGAGTGGGGGAGGGGGGGAAGCAGATAGTCAGCAAGAAGCAGATAGTGAAATGACCAAATTGGGGAAATTTCAAAATAAGAAACAAAACATATCTCCAAAAGTATCAACCACCATGAATTTTAGCATTGAACAGCCAGGAAAATTGTAAAATGCTAGCAAGAAACATCTAAATTGCGAAAAATCACTACCAATATTGTAAAACCAAACCCAAAACAGACGCTTGAGAACTCCAAATTACGAAACCTAGCAGAGTTGCAACAAATCATAAGGGATCTGAAAACCAACATAGCCTCAGGAGACGATCAAATAACTGTATAATTTGGTAAACTAAAAGTCTTGAAGCAGTCATACATTGACAAAAATGTGATTGAAAAGAATCTGTAAAATGGAAGCATTATCACTTGCTAATATGGTCCACTACACAAAAAGGGGATATAGCAAATTTTAACATCTACAGAGGAAGTATTCCTTCTGCCATAGACAAACAAAATCATGTAAGAAGGAAGTATTGTATGTTGATAAAGCGTTCTCCAGTTTCCTACTTAGAATGAAGGTGGGAGAATAGGATCCTCGATAGGTCCCAATTTTGTGACATGTTAACGCGGGCGTGATTAATACATGATCATCCTCAAAGCGCCAAGAATCAGGTTAGTAGGTCAACTGGACAATTAAGCGAACACAAAGAAGAATTTAGGAAGAGAATATCTCATGTGCAACAGATTCTAAATATGAAATTAATATTAAACTACAGAATACTAAAAAGACAAAAGTACAATTGTAACGATTGTGGATTTTAGAAAAGCTTGTGACTTGATTGACAGAAAAATTATATCTAAAAAATGAGAAGAATTTGGGGTTAACGAATCAAATGCAAACACAAAACAAACTCTAACAAGCAGAAAAACAAGGATTAAATCCCAAGGAGAAATCGCAGAACCCGTTGAAATCGAAATAGGTTCAGACAGAGACATAGCTTAGCCACATTACTCTTCGGATGTGTACTGGAAAAGGTAGTAATTAAGTAGGGGAAGAAAACAGAGGAGGAGTAATAAAGAAAATAACAACAGGAATAAAAAGTGAGAATAATATGCAAAGACTGTTTAGCATTCTACGTTGGGGTAGCAGTCCAAGCAGAAAACAAGGAGAATGTATAAAAAAAATCCTTCAAGAGAAAAATACTAAATGCATAAAAATCAATCCTAAAAAATTCGTTCAACGAAAAGTGATACACGAGAAGCGTAAAAAGTACCAAAAAACACATGAAAACAAAATAATGAAAAATAAATAAAGATGCTAAATTCAAATGCCTTTGTGAAATAATTCAGCCAACTGCACTAGAAAGAAGGCAACGAAACAAAGAAGGAAAACAGACTTGGCATACCAGTTATAAAAAAACATTGATAGCAAGAAATATTTATCAAGTGGGTACGCAGTGGACAGTCCTCTGAAGAAAGCCACAAAATGATGGCTGATATGTTAGGTTTCGATAAAGTGACGTGGTTCCACCCGGACAACCAAAATAACAAGAAATATTTATGTTTAACATTAAAACTAGGGAGTTATAATGCAGTAGTTAGGACGAAATGTCTTTATATATTAGAATGTCTTGCTGTCAATACAACTGAAGAGTTAGAAGAAGCAGAGAGGAATAAGTTAAGAAAAGTTCTACAGCCAAAGTACAAGAATTGCAATGTGACATAGGTTTAAAAAAGAAAAATATGAATAAGCTATTACATTGAAGTAAAGCATTCTACGGTCATATCAAAAGAATAGACAAAAAAGATTAACAAAAAAAATCTTTTACAATATTGGGAGAAAACCGAAAACACAGATCTGATTTTTTCAAGAAATATAACACAAAATAACTGAGGAGGAAATGAATGAGAGAAATGTTTGGCAACAGAAAATAAAAATAAAATTAAGAGTTTCCAGGAAACGTTAAAAAGTACGATAGTGCAGGCAATGTGAAAAACAAACTGGAATTAATGCAGATCTAAGAAAAAGGATGGTAAACCTTACGCATGGTGTGTCTTCGTACGTATAAGTATGTGAAACTCAACTTTGAGGAAGCGAGTGATATTAGATTGAAGCTTTTGATTTGTGAATTTGGACATGAATGGAGGGAATATACTGTAGTTAGCTGGTTAAAGTGAGAAATGAAGAGGTACATATCGAAAGCTTAAAAAACAAGACATCTTGATAAGAGAAAAATCACAGACTGCCTAGAAAGAAAATATAGAACAAATAGAAACATTATAAAGCTGACTGAGGCCGTAAAGTGTGGATGGTGTCGAATGGCCAAAGAACGTGCCGGGAGCATAAGACGACGATTTATTAATGATTAGAGCGATTATGATGATAAAAAAATAATAAAGAAAGTGCTAACATGAATATCCAAATAGAATCTACGGACAAATTTTGTCGTACGCTCATCGTAAAAGAAAGAACATATAAAAATAACATATCAGAGGTAATAAAAGTAGATAAAACAGCTATTGCACAAGCAAAAACTGATGGAAAAATACAAACTTTATTTAAGCGTCACCACTGACAAACATTTTCTGAATAATAAAAATGGGCTTGTAGATTCACAAACTGTCAAAACAGAAATTCTTTTATATCACCCATAACCTTACAGTTACGAACAATGTCGCCACTGTGTTCTTTAAAATTAATTTACGTAAAAAATAATAACTACGAGATTCTATATCATCGTGCGACAGTAGTTTCTGTGATCTGTTTACTGCTTATTGTTTCGTTGGCTCCCCAAATGTATGGGTAGTACGAGACGAAAGCAGTGGTGTTAGATAATGTGTGGGTGAACATCTGTTACAAAATGAGTAAAAAAGGCAGCACGAAGTATGCTGTCTCAGGTTCGTAGCCCGGGGTGAGCAAAGTGGTCCCTAGTCTCTAATTTCTACCGTCTAGAATGTCGTATCCACCCACCCACCCACGGAGTAGGTTTACCACGCTAAAGCTCATCGCGCACCTTCTGCAGCTGCTTCAACAAAGCCGACTAGCAAATGCTTCCATTTTATTTATTAATCGTCTCTAGGGAATGAGATTACAAAATTTTAAAACAAAACTGATAAACAATACTCATTATAGCAAATTGGCCTATTAGAAAAAATATAAACATACAGGTACTGTTTCTTATTTTCGTTTATCTTTCGGGTTTTACTCCTCTTCGACATCAATTTCATTAAAAGTTGGAGAGGTTGGTTGATAAGAAATTCAAAAGAAACGTACTATCCAGGATGTTGCCCGCAGTGACTTCTAGGAAAACATGGAACATCCAAATCTGGATGGTCGGATGGGAGTTTGAACCAGCTTACTCCTAAATGCCAGGCCCAAGCGTTACCACTCTCCCACCGGATTCATTGCCTTAAAACGTGAGCTTCACCCCCGTCACTGAAATATCAAAAAATAACTGGAAAAAAGTGCATCCTAACGCTGCATTCAAAGCTAGATGCTGTGACACGAATAATAAATCCGCAGTCTTAATAAGACAATCTTGGGAGTTCGATCGAATTTGCTCTCAATATCTGCCCTTGCTCTGTTTTCGCTGCAACGTAAAACCGAGCCATCATTTCGAGAAATTCGACTGGAGCCTGACAGCTCAATTTTTCTTTGATCCAGCCAGACTGGGCCGCATTTTTATAGGTTGCCTAAGATCTGTTGCCGTCAACAAAATATCTCGTGATAACAGCATCTCCACTTGTTTGGAAATCCGTGGTAACGCGCCACCGCACTGGATAAGGTAGTTACAACGGGCCTAAATTCGTATCTCCTGCCTGTTCGCTCAGCCGTCATGATTACAGATTTCAGGTGGTTTTCTGTATTCATCTGTGTCAGATTTCTCAACTTTTCTGAAAATATAAAAAGTATTTCTACCGAGTACTAACTTACAAGAGCCCAATTTTTATACTTATTCGTACATTATTACAGTAACAATGAAATGATATCCTCATAGCATTGACATATCACCTTTTCGCCTAGTCGTTGAATTATTTTTGGCTTTAAGAAAGTTTCATTTATACGTTTATATTTTATTTTCTCTTATAGCCTTACACAATACGAGTACTGTATCCTTCTTTTGCGAATAGTTTTTATTGGTTTATTTTTCGTTTGTTATCTGTAATTAAATTTTTAATATTCTACCTACGGATCACCGGCCATATCCCCGACAAGGTTGACAGTTACCGATCTCGGTTAATGCTGGAACAGTATCCTACATCCACCTCAGTAACTACAGAATTACAACCAAAACAACAGGATTCACAATTAAGTAATGCTGTTCACGCAAGTGACAGTCTCTCTCTGCAAAGCGAATGCTAAAAGGAAATCTAATAAAAGTGTACCATGCAAAACAGGGGGGAAACGCTAGGAAGAAGAAAGTTCATCACACTTGCAGATATTATACGAGCAACAGAAGCAGGATCTCTGAGCGACAAGCAAGAAAATCATTTTAGAAGCCACCCCTTGAATGTCTTGAACCTCACTCAACAAAAACTTCTCGCGAATAGGTGATCCAGTTTCAAGATCACGTGTAACCGAACACTGGTCGAG
>CM061920.1:344305259-344389253 GCA_031002005.1 Vandiemenella viatica | reverse complement strand
ACACTTCGTCTGCAGTGCAAAGTTAAAACAAAACGAACGCTGCTGAATCTCAGGAATAGCACCGCCCCCTCAAGTCTGAATCCGCCGCGTACACGTAACCTTCGTCTTTGGAAAGATGATTTAAGCTGTGAGTGAAATGTGCCAACAAGTCTGGCGTAACGCAATGAAAACCTGAGTCACTCCGAGCAAAGCTGGTTTCTGAAGTCGCTCTTCGCAGCGAAAAAAGCGCGTTTTGCTTGTTGCTCGTAATGTGACAGATTAAACTCTACTTAAACGGTCTTCAACCTTAAAGTCTGTTGGGTTCTCCCGTAAGAGACAGACTGGGTATTGCTGCAGAGATACGATGGCCAGTTTCTTCCTTCCTTTAGTCTAAGTGTTGTATGTATAGAGATGAATGTGTTGACTAGTTAAACGTAGTGTCATGTTGTGAGTATAGTGTTGAAGGAACGGGTAGGGTTAGAGGTCCACTCTACCTAAAGACACCATCCAAATCCGAATGACCAACCACCATCGCCTTGAGTCTGGTGCCGATATGTGGCATGTTTACTTGTGACGACGTTTCACCCAAGGCCTCTGCGAATAGCCTAGTCAGAGTTGTGCGTGTAGGTGAACTTGTCTGTAAAGTTTGCCCCAAGAGAGAAGAAAAAGATTTTAGCCGCGAAAAGCATCAGAGGTTTTAAACACATCAATAGTGTCGTATGGCCCTACCCCATAAACACTGCATAGATCTTTTGGATTTAATGCAGACTTCGATACACAATCTGGTGACTAGTAATTGTGTTCCAAACCCCCTTTCACTATTGGCCAACTCACGAGGGTGACAACTTCTTCCACTACCAGCGCTCGAAAAGAATGCTACAGTTGAGATTCCCGAGTGAGCAAACTGACGATAACAGCTCCCACAATCATTATAGCCCGTTCAGTTAACAGAGACGTCTCAAGGTCAGTCTGCTCTAACCCTACTCCGTTTCCCCTACACCCACTTGCAAAGGGGAAATTTGCGAAGATCAGCTTGGTAAGGTTGGAAGGGGGAGGGGGCGACGTGAGGTGAGGTGAGGAGCGGACCTCAAGAAACCTGGCCTTGAACCGCCAGTTCGGATTGAACAGGATATAGCTCAATAGCTTCCAGTGTGACCATCCACCGGACTAACACTTACTAAATTAATTTTTTAGCAGAAAAATACATTATCCATTTTCAAGAAGAAAGAGAGATGCTTAGCTGCTGATAGGCTGTCTCCAGCAGCGTAGTGGCTAACGTGATGGTCTCACATTTCCAGAGTCGTCGGTTCTTGAATACGAACTAGGGATGCTCGATATACATCGATGTATCGAAAACATCGATGTTTACTATTCGATGCATCGAATCAATCCGATGCATCGTTTACTTTCGATGTTTAACGATGCATCGATGTTTTTCATTCGATACATCGAAAGAACACATGCGTTTCTTCGACGTGATAGAATCAGTTTTAAAGCAAAACAATAACAGAAGAATGTATTTTTGTCACCTAAAATATCAAATTACATTTTTTTACTTGAATAAAAAAAAAATACATATGCAACACGATTAGTTTTAAGGCAAAACAAAAACTGGAAAATTGTATCGCTATACGTTATTTTTGTCACCTACAAAATCACAGTCATTTTTTTTCTTTTAACTTGCATAAAACAAGAAAAAACTACGCGAAATGATTGGTTTTAAAGCAAAACAAAAAAACAGAAACTTGTATCGCTATACGATATTATGTCACCTACAAAATCTCATTATTATTTTTTTTTTTTTAACTTGGATAAAACTACAAAAAAAAAAAAAAAAAAACTTCGTTATATGATTGGTTTTAAAGCAAAACAAAAAACAGGAAATTGTATTTTTATATTTGATTTTGTTACCTACAAAATCACATCACATTTTTATTTAATTCTGAAAAAAAAAAAACAAAAAATTACAGTTGACATGAAATTTCCCGACAGTGTAGGGCGGAGTTACACCTTAGTGCAAGGCTAAAAGTACCTAGTAGGCTTCAAAAATTTGTTTAAAGTTACTGCTCCTCATTATAAAATACCCAGCAGAGCAACTGTGACACGGTGGCTTGGCAACATTAACAAAATCAAAACTCTCAAATGTTGAACACCTCACGTTAACAAGTGATATATGGTCAGACATGCAGATGCGCAGCTTTTTGGGTGTCACAGCGCATTTTGGTCTAGGCACAGTGTTCGAATCAATGACATTAGGAGTTTATCAACTCAATGAAAGCCATTCATCGGAATATATAGCAGACATGCTCCTTAAGACCTGCAACGATTGGGGATTTGATACGGACAAAGTCTCTGCGGTCGTTACTGATAACGACCTGAATATGGTAAAAGCTGTGAAATTAGGATTTGGAAAGAAGAAGCACATCCCTTGTTTCGCTCACACACTTAGTTTAGTTGCTCAAAATATTCTCAAAATACCTTTAGAAAATATATTGTCAAAAATAAAGACCATTGTTACTTTCTTTAAACACAGTTGTTTGGCAAGCGACGATTTGAGAAAGTCAGTAAGTGCTGAAATAAAGTTAATTTAAGGCCTGCCAACACGCTGGAATAGCACATATTATATGATTCAAAGATTTTTGGAGCTTAAAAATGTTGTAAGTGATATATTGATTTGCCATAAACAGTACCTCCAATGCTGACTGGTTTGGAATTAAATATCGCGTCATTTCTTCTTAACATACTACGCCCACTTGAAGCAGCAACTAAAGAAATATCTGGGGATAAATATTGTACCAGCAGTAAAGTGATCCCTTTAGTGCACTGCATGCTTTCAAAACTCAAATCAGTTGAGACGGATGAACCTTTAGTGATGGAAGTACATAAGCTCGTCCTAAAAGAAATCAACAAACGGATGGGTGCTATCTAACAAGTTTCGTCTTTAGCTATCGCGAATTTATTGGACCCACAGTTCAAAAAACTACCTTCTGAAGACCCGATGGCTTCAAATGCTATTCAAAAGATCGAAGATATGATGAAGAGGGAACTGGAAGAAATGCGAACAGAATCTGATTCAGATTGTTCAGACAAAACATCGGAAGATTTCAGTCTTTGGACCGATCATCACAAACTAGTTGAAAGAAACTGGAAATCAAACAAGACCGAAGAAAGTGTTTCCGACGAGCTGTCTGTCTATTTGAGAACTCCGGTTGGCCGGCTTAGTGAAAATCCGTTAGAAGTATGGTCCGATTTAAAACAACAGTTTCAAAAATTGTACTAAATAGCTTATAAATATTTAACTTTGGTAGCCAGCTCAGTGCCATCAGGAAGACTTTTTTCGAAAGCTGTACAAGTTTTAAATCAACAACGAAACAGAATTCAAGTAAAGCTGGTTAATAAAATTTTATTTATGCAAAGTTTAGAGAGAAAATATTGGGATTTATAAATTCCAATTACATTAGAATCCCAACACTGCCTCTCTTTCAGCGTTCCTCGTTTTACTTTTATTCTATCTTTCTATTCGAATTTATAAATCCCAGTAATTTCAAATTGCCTTTGTAAAAGACCAATTAAAAATATAATTCAAATAAATACTTCATTTTTCTAGTTTCCTAATCTTTGTCTCATTTTTAAGCTTTCCTAACCTTTATTAACCGATATATATATATATATATACATCGATGTTTTTATTCGATGCATCGAAAACATCGATGTTTTTATTCGATGCAACGTTTCGATGCATCACATCGAAAAAAACATCGATGTATTTTCTGGATGAACATCCCTAATACGAACTATGAATCATAAACTGTAACAAATTTACGATACTGTTAACACTGTGCAGTGAAACTGCAGGTATGTTAAGGTAGTGACTAAAATTCAACGCAGTTGGTGTGCCCGCCCAGACCCAACAGTGTGGTCCGGAAAAAAGTGCAACACTGCTTTTAAATATAACAACTTCTTAAAAACACAGCTGCGGGTACAAATCTTGTCGTACGGAATTAATTTTATAATTGTCTCTCATTTTAGACCAGTGTTTCCCAACCTTTTTTGAGTCTTGTCCCACATTTATCATTTTTTTTTTTTGCCCCCCATACATAATTTTAATAAAAAAATATTTTTTATTAAAGAAACACATACAGGATGGTTTTTGAAAGAAAACAATTTAATATTGTCATAAAACACAGTAAATAAAATTATAAAACATATAATGAAATACTAAAATTCAAAAGATTTTTAATAAAGATTTATTATGGCAATTTAGTGTGATCCTTGTGCTTGATGCTTGCTACATAGAAATTTTATATTAGGCTCCAATTTAGTAAGCTTTAATCTCAAGTCTCCACGTTGTGTTATATCGAGTCGATTCCTTTTTTTTTATCAGTAAATCATTTACTGCACTAAATCCAGATTCGGCTAAATATGAAGATGGAAAAATCACGAACAACGGCGTTATTGGCGCGTTTTAAAAGGTCCGGGACAGGCGGCACATTACGCGGTGAATCCCAGAAAGGTCAAGTTGACGACTCAAATCATCCAGATGATATATTTTGCTAACATCAAACGAAACTATATCTAATAATTATTTACAGCACTGTTTTAAGATTATTATTATTTTTTTTTTGCTATATTTTGTATCTATATCTAGCATTGCATTTAAATAACCCGAAGAGAAAGCGGTAAAGTCGTATCAAGTCAATTTCTAAATTGCCCCTCTAAAAAAACAAATTGCCCCCCTGTGGGGCGTGGGCCCCACGTTGGGAAACACTGTTTTAGACCCAAGTGATACGCTAAATTATTATGATCCTTCATTCAGCTCCAGCCAGATGAGTTTGTATAACACGTTTCCATCTCTCTCTTTCTCTCTCCGTCCACCTACCTCTCTTCCCTCAAGACTGTATTCCTGTCGAGATTCCTTTTTTGTTCCTCACTAAATTAACCATCCTACTTTGTTTTTTCCTCTTGTTCTCTTCCTTTTAACTACACCTTTAGTGGTTTGTTTTGGTATCCTCTCCGATTCCCGCCTTTTAATACGTCCCAACCATATTAATGTTTTCTTATCGAGCTTCTCATTTAGACATTCAACTCCAATCTCAGCTCATTTCACTGACTTAGATTTTACTCTCGTTTTGGTATAATCCAAGTCTCTGGTATGGAGGGATAGCACATTTTGAACAATGTTGTTTAGTCACCATTATACCTTCTTCCGTATCTGATTCCTAACATTCCGCAATAATGCATTCCCGTGTTGCAACCTATTATTATTGATAACTTTGCCTTACCTCTTTTTTGTGTTAGTTCACTTCCTATATAACTAGATCTATCAACAATTTAAAGTTTTTGCACACCAGTATTAATATTATCCTTCCTATCTCTTGCCTCACCTGTCACCACCACTGTCTTGTTCTTTTCCGCACTGATTTTGATCCTGCATTTCTTATGACACCTCCAGTTTCTCTTGTATTTCCTTATTATCTGTTCGAGTACCACATTGTCATTAGCATTAGTCCATGTATCTGCCCGCATTTGTTTTCTTTGCCTTCTTCAGTAAGTGCTTTTTCTTTGCTTAATCAACTGGCAATTACTGAGAAGGGATTTCATAAATGACGCGGAGAAACTTCACTTTATACTGCATTGATACTACCATAAACCTCTGAATACACGCCACTAAAATCCAAGATTAATGGTCAGGTGAAAGCAGAGAACTAATTCTACGCTTAACTATCCACCTGAATTCCAACGCGTCCGTCCACCAAACAACCTTGACACTTCATGTAACCACAGCTAAGCCGTCATACAGAATGGAAAGCTCTAGAACCAGGGAGGAGGATATAGCGAAACCAAAACCAGCTAATAATATTACTGCTATGATCGAATCTTCTATACATTACCTCTCAGAAGTTACTATAGACAATGACAATGTAAATGAAACAGAAATCATTCGAATGAGTAATATTAATTTGGGAGCATGATCATCAAATAGCAACCGCACGGCCCGTAAAACAGCATTAAGAGATTTAAAACAATAACGACTCGCAACAGAATTTAATTTGTAGAAGCATTGTCCTTATACTTCTTTTAATACAATTTAAAACAATAACGACTTGCAAAACAGAATTTAATTTATAGAAGCATTGTAGAAATGTATTGTTTTTATACTGTAAAACATCCCCACCATCACTCAGAACATTGAAGAATTTCTATACTATATTATTGTAAAACAATTACCGTGTGGACCGCAATAGCCTTAAAGGTATTAAGTTTATTCACATAAAAATTCTGAACCTATTGTTTCTTAAAAGCAATCTTTGCCGAACTACAGGAACGACTATGCATCATTGGGTGATGACCAATGGTCGTTCGCCAGACCCGAGATGCACTGTTCTGAATTGTTACGATAGCTAACTTGATTATTAGAATGTAGCTACCTAGTCACAATCAACTCCAGGCTGCTCAAAAGCAAATGAACAAAAAAGTAGCGATTAGGAACTATGGGCCCCCCATGGTCTGCCACACAGGAACTTAATACATACAAGAAGGATAACTACACCACTACATTGTTTAAAATATCGCTCTAGATCCGAACATCTCCCCCCCTCTTAGCAGTAATTATAACACGAGATTTTCTCCCTCCATTCCGGGTAGAGGAAGGACTATACACCGTACAGTCCTTGGCCAGCAAGATTGGTGACGTAATGGCCCACAATTGCTAATCATCTAATCTCAATACATTCAGCAGGGAATAAGAAATTAGGGCGATTCACAAGTCTCTCCGGGATTTCGGACATTCATTGTGCCTTGCCCATGTCAAATACAACAAAAAACGCTGATATCAATAGATGTAAATTCTCTACGAGTTTCAGTTTATAAACATAAACTGCACTTGTTCTCGACACAACAGCTAGGATTAAATTTATTCTCCGGCTTATGAGAATGTATTAGTAAGCCAATGAAAGAGATGTCGAAATGAAGCATTACATATTAACACCTGTTGTCTATGATTTCAGTGAAACATCTACTTATTTCATGGTAGGTATCATGAACTAGGACTCTTCTTAGTCGTATTTACTTTTGTTTATGGCTTTATGCCTCGTCGACTTCGAGGTAATTAGAGATAGGAAAAGAATGAGCGCAAGGAACGGGAATGAATTTGGCCATGGCCTTCTTAAAGGAATCATCCCGTCATTCGCATGGAGTGATTTGAGGAAATCATGAAAAACCCAAATCTGGATGGCTGGACGGAGATTCGAACCCACGTCCTCTGAATGGGAGGCCAGAGCTTTACCGCTCACCCACCAAGCTCTGTTATAGTCAAGCTGAATCTTCATTCCCAGTTCTCGCAGATTTCACGCTTTGCTGTGGATCGTCAAGAACGTGTCCAATCTCTCGGCAAGACAAAAGCGTGAGTCGCCATTCTCAGTGGGTCATGATTCCTGGGCACGACACCATTACAGTGACTGCCGATAGTGATATACGGCGTAAAAATAAAGCTTCTCTGTGCAGCCGTCTAAGTTTCGACACGACACCAAGGGCGCAACTGATTAAAAACCTAAATGTCGGTTCAATCAAAACATGTTGGATGATCCATCATTATTCTCTCGAGTTACCTAGTAAAGGTCTCGCAGGTACTTCATGACGGATGACAATTCAGTTTATACGGCTTTGTAACATCAGCATACGCTTTTTCTTTTGTCATCTCTCAACTGGTTTGATGCAATTCTCCATCTCTTCCTGAGCTCTTTTCATCTCAACATATCCGTTACAATATGCATATTCAATTATCTGCTTACATATTCTAAACTATCAGTGGACTGTTATTGTACACACTTCTATCCTAAGCCACCGCGACGAGCAAATACACACAATATTCCGGGGCCCCGTGTGTTTCACTGGACACCAAATAATTTCGGATGAACGGTCTCCCTTATAAACTGTAACGCCATTCCTTCGAATGACGTGACACCCTTCATATGTGGAAATCAGGATAAACGTTTCGACTGCAGGAAGAAACCTTTAAACTGATACTAATTTGTGAACTCTTTTATTTTAGTTCCTCAGCTTTTCCACGACAGCTTTAGCACGTCAGATCACGTACTATACATTAATCAAAACCCAATGAAAATCCGACAAACAGTTTTTTTTTTTAATTTTATTAAATCGCGTTCACAGAAAAATTATCTTAAACCTATTGGCTTTACGACATCACATCCAAACGAAACTACAATATTTTACTTGGGGGGTCACTAGGCCATACATTAATCGAAACTCCATCAAAATGAAACCAGCTTTCAACGAAAGATTGATATTAACATAATAAATATCTCAGTTTTTGGAAATGGCATTAAAATGAAACATACCCTCTTTTACCCCCATTAAAATCTGACCAGTATTTTTTTTGAATTGTGATCAACTAAAAAGAATAATAATTTAGAAAATTTCTGTTTTCCGAAACGTACCGCCGTTTACCTGTGTCACCACGGACTGCACTTTAATCGAAACTCCTTCAAAGTACTAACAGTATTTGGCAAGAATTAGGTTCAATTATACTAAATTCCATTTTTTTCGATGTCACAACAGAACGAAACATACTCTGTTCCATACGCGCAACAATAGGCTGTACATTAATCTAAACCCCCAAAATCCTAGCAGAAATTTTTTAGTAAATTCTGTTCACCGAAAAATTGAATTTTTTATTTCTTATTTTTCGACTCCACATAAAAATGAAACATACTCTATTCTAACCACGAGACCATAGGCTGTACATTAAACGAAAGCCAGGCAAAATGCGAAAAAAAAATCTCAAATTACAATTTCCTGGTCACAGTTTTATTATCAGTGCGGATTTCATTATCCTCTTAATACATTTCTCAAAATGTGATCCGTTATCTTTTCCATAATTTTTACGAAACTCTTTCACAAACTTCTTTCCTCACTCATCATTTCCACGAGTACTTTACTTCGTACGATATTTTCTAGTTAATTTCATCACTCTTCCAGAGCACCACATTTCATTCTCTTTAGTTTTCCTTATTCCTAGCTTCACTTCCATAAAGTGACATGTACACGTTAAAACGAATAACCAGAGACAGTGATGTTGACTATGCGTCCAAGTGACAGTACTGGTTGGGAATTACTATTTTAAGAATATTCCACATACCATACTCAAACAACATACGGTTAATAAGCAAGTAACAAGACCCATCTACCCTAAATAAAATGTTCTACTGTCAGACTCCAGTAAATAAAATGTCAAATAATGTATAGTACATTCAGAATTTATTTAGATTGTTTGCAGTTACCTCACCTGATTGAATTCCAGTCGCTATATAGCGCTGTCACCAAGGACGTTGAAATAATATATGCAATCATCATATATCGAGCACAAACATTTGCTCTGATATTCTCGAAAGACGGTAAGGTAAAATTTTGTCGAATGGTTGTCTAGGTCCTTACATGTAGAATGTTCAAATAAGTAAAACTTCTGAAGATTTTAACGACGGTCAAAATGAAAGACATGAATGTTGACTAGCTTTCAGAGAGCTATGAATAAATCAGTATAAAAATGATTATTGTGATTGAGCTTAAAAGGATGTTATACAAAGTTATTATTACATTCAGAGCAAACGTTAAAACGTGACCTATTCCAATTACTGCCTTAAATGCTTTGAATCTCCACAGACACCGCATCAAGCATACACCCGACCAATGAGATGCAGCAGCTATTCAATAAATTTTTGCTTCTAATATTGTCGCATTGCAGTGGAGAAGATAGCATATTATTCTCCACTACTGGTATACCAAGCGACCCCGAATGCCGAAGAATAACCTCCAGAAGCAATGTCGCTACCACTACTTACTCATCTATTTGGCTCTTCTCACAACCCAGAACCACAAGCGACCCTTGTGGCAAGAGGCACATCCCTAGAAACAACTGCTTACTCCATATTTGATTTCCATCGTTCTACACTCAACGAAGGACAACATTTTATTGAAACCACAAGCTTACACAACTTTTTGATCACGGTTATTCCTTCTTTCCAAATGCTACTTATGTCCTTGTATTCCAGGCTTCAATATACGCCCTGTTCACATCCTCTTCCGCCTCCGCTTTCCCAACATCCCTAACACAGTTACTAACAGTTTCTACGGTGATTTCGACACATAAATGTAGTTACCAATGATTCAGAAAGGCAACAAAAGCTGCCTGTAGACAATACTAAATTTAACTCATACATAAGATAAATTTATAATGTGCTGTAACCAAACAAACGCGTAGGAAATTTTCCGACGAGGTGACGTTTTATGTCTAATTCTATTCACTTAGTAATGATTGCTACAAAATTTAATGTAAACATAACTACGGAGAGACATATTTTGAGAACCAAAAAGTCCTGGTGTAAACAAGATTTGAAACAGTCATTCCACGCCACTTTCTACCAATAACTTTTTAATGCTGAAATTTTATGCAACAGTCTGCGAGAGTCTGCGATGTCCTTACTTTTCAGCCAATTCGTCTTTCATGACATTAAACTGGTTCAAATACCACTCAGAAAAACTACTCTGCTACTAGACCCCCATCAATTTTTTTTCAATTCATAACAAATAAATCAAATGAAAGAATCAGAAAGATTTAACTGGTTAAAATCTATCTTCACTCACAAGCGAACAAAATACAAGTGTGAAAACCAATGGAGTTGAGCGTCAACAAAAATAATTATTTAAAATCGGAATTATTGTACCTACAATGTTACATCTCTGGACGTACTCAAACTGGAAGATCCGTCGAAATATCGAAATCCATAATCTGTTTTGATTTGTATTCTTTAATTCTAATATCGTAAAGGAAGAGAAGAACAAAAACAGGAATTCGCTGTGTAGTGCAAAAAATTGTTTGGGTCACAACTCACTAGCGTGAAGTAGTTTGCCTTAATCGAAATATGTAACCGAGCGTAGTAGTGTAACGGATAGCGTTCTGGCCTCGCATTCGGGAGGACGGCGGTTCGAATCCCCGTCCGGGCATCCAGATTTGGGTTTTCCATGGTTTCCCAAATCACTCCAGGCAAATGCCGGGATGCTTCCTTAAAAAGGCCATGGCCGAAATCCTTCCCATTCCTTGCCCCCGTCCTTCCCGTCTCTAAAGACCTTGCTGTTGAGAGAAGTAAAGCAGTTAAAAAAAAAAAAAAAAAACGACCATGGAAGTCTGTACTATCTATAAGAAAATGTAAATAACATTTTATTGGTAAATTTTTTCATATATACATTTTATTAATTTTGTTCAATAAGACGACTTAGATTTTCTGTCATAAGTGCCGCTTTTCAAGTCACAAATTTAAAATTTATTTACTTTAAAAGAGCGCGTTAGTCCATTTGTAGTTTTAATCAAACACTCCATTTTGATATCTTTGTGCGGTAATTATTCTTTACCATCTTAAGGTTCATCTGTACCTTGCAAAACGTTGAATATCTAGAATCGAATTCTTCAGAAGTCGACCTGGCATCGTAGGGGCTAGCCTGTTGGTCTCGAGTTAGTGAGATCGCTGGTCGAGCCTGGGCTCAGGTATGTGCAGTTTTAATTAAATCCTGTGTCCGGCCTACGTTGTCTCTTGTAAGGCAAACAAAAGTACTTGAGAAATTATAATGTATGTAGAGTGATAAACATGGTACAGACTTGAAGAATAAATGAACACCAGCAGATTCAGTAACAAACATTGCGAAGGTGGCTAAATGACTATAAACCCGAAGGCGATATTTATTCCAAAAATAAAATCACCCCAGACGTATCTAGGTCCACCCCTGACATAGTTTTGAGACCTTTTTTTTTTTAGCTCTACGGATTTGAGGCCGAGGAGGCTACTATAAATACTACCTTTTTCCCGACTCAAGCCCCCCCCCCCCCCCAAAACCAAAATCCACTGAACGCAAGCCCTCTGAACCAAAATTCACACAAGCCAAGCCCCCCCCCCCAAACCAAAGTCCGCTCAAGCGCCCCCCAAAACAAAATCCTGGATCCGCCCTTGCGTGATGTGCACTTTACTGGAATTAGTTGAATTGGCTAAATTTGAATAATTGGGCCTATACGTGTCAAATAAACATTAAATTGTCAACAATTAAATGATAACATGGAACAGTTCATCACAGGACTTAACTGATCTACTACATAAAACATTATGCCGACTGAAAAAAGTAGCAGTTCTTTCATTGTTGCCTATGTGGATCTTTGTCAGTACTGAAATTAGCCTTCAGTTCTCATCAAGTTCATTTCAACTTCAATGGCGAGTAAACGTTATTAGATGCAGTGTTTCGCAAGGGTGAGGAAAAGTGCCTGAAACATTATTTAACTAGAACATTTGTTGTATACGTTAATTGAAGGCAGCCTCTGGCAATTACCAAAGTCGTGCATCAAGATAAGACAGTGACCTCTGCGTCGAGTGAAAGCAAGCTGCTCACAGCTGATTATCATGCGGCAACAGAATCACTAAGAGTGAATCTTCTAATGTCCATAAGGTCAAGTGCATTTTGTCGGTGCCACGAGAATCTTATGTAAGCACAGGTCAGACTTCTGTCATCCCATTTATCTATGAAAATAGATTTTGTCTAGTAAACGGCACACTTGGTAACTTTATTTCTACTTTTTCGTGACGCCCGTACTTGCAGATAAAACAACATTTATGTTTTACGTTCGCTTCATTTATTAAGTAACTAGCTGATACCCGCTACTTCGTACGCGTGGATTAAGAATTTCTATGCCAGAATTGAATATAGAAAGTTGTTGATAACGAACGATTGGTCCCAAACAACACCGAGTCGGCATACTATGACAGGAAAGCTATCACTATATCATTCTACCGTCGAACCTGTCTCTTGAAGAGAATCAATTTCCAATATATTTCTGTCACCATTCGATAAGTCCTCAAAATTTTGTGACTACAACTGTTAATCATACCGGAAAAAATGTCCTATGCCCTTCCTACAAATTTTCTTTCCAGATTCCATCAATATCGATAGAGGCATTTAATCGTCAAAACGTTACAAAAATACAGAGACTTACTTCCGCATTTATAGTATTATTACTGCAGATCACACACACACTGACTGCGAACAATCCCTGATGCATCATTATAACGTAAAAAAGTGTACACCTACAGCATTGCAAGACTACCTACGATTTACCTCGCATTGAATCCCTAAATTTGTGATATCTACAGTTTAACATTCAATCCGAATAACCGACGGCCCAGGCGTGACTCTTACGATCGAAAACAATTTTTAAAAATCTTTTCCTGCACGGAGATTTGAACCGGAGACTACGATTCAAATAGCAGAAAGCAAGCGCTTTAAGCACTGAGCTACCAGACCTCTATATGGAAAGACAGTAGAGAGACCTACACATCCTACGCGTCTGTCTACCACCGTCCAATAATTTTTCGAAATTATAAGACAACATGTATTTTTTATACAGAAAATTTTTCAACCAAATGTAGACAGTACTTTTCTCCTTGTTTCAAAGGATAAGTGTGCAAACTTTAATCGAAATCGGATGAAAACTGTGGATTTGTATGAAGAACAAACAAACAAGCATACATACATTCATCTTTATATATATAGATATTCGACAGTAGTTACAGTAGAGAATATTAATGAATCTCTAGTGTGGATTACTTGAACCAATTATGTCTCATTGTAAAGTAATTGGAATTAATTCATTTTGGTAGTGAATTCCTTTGTAACCACTCACTTTATTGGGCATGGGATCGTCGTATTTGGTTTCATATCATTCACTGTAATGAATTCTGACGATATACATTAGTGTAAATATCTCCAGAAGACAGGAAAATATCCCAGATTTCTATAATGAAATCGTGGATTATGTTAAGTTTACCGACATACTACAGTGATGAAGCCTCGTGTCTGTTTAGTCTGATAGTGTTGTCAAAATACAACGTTTCAACAGTAAGGCCTGCTGTATTCATCAGGCATAGAAGTAATCCAGAATTAATTAGAAATTACGGTTCCGATAGATAAATACCACTTATATGAATAGGATGTCAGAGGTTTAAAGTGTGTTTACTTCAGATTGTACTAACAATGTTGTAATTATTTGGCATTAGTTTTTCATCTGACAAAGAAGGCAGAAACATGCTTTGATCATACTATCCGGCGAAGACACATTTTGTAAGGTGAAAGAAAGTAAATTACAAACTTAGTTACCATTACGCTAAAATTTTGTTTAATTAACAATTGTAATCAGTATTTCATAGCAACATTTGATAAATTACTCGTATTTTTAATTAAGGGCTTGTGAAAGGGTAACAAAAGTGATAACACAGGCAGTTTTGCTGTCAAATATAGTACACTCCCTTAATTTTTCGCATATGAAGCATAATGATCTTCTGACGACTACATGTAAGTTAAACATGTAACTGTTAAAATAGCCATGACCGAAGCGTCAGTTGTTTAAACTGGTTTTGGCTGTCATTTTACGTCAACTCATCTCACGTGGCAAACCAAATAAAGTCTCCTGTTATTGTTTTGCTTTACAGTATTTAACAAACATTTAGACGGGTAACCACAAAGTTATCACTTCCTTGAGTAAAATTAAGTAATGTATTAGCGGTTAATAACCGCGTCCGAAGACGAGCGGCTGTTCGATAAAATTCCGTAACTGTTTCATTACTTCATACGAGCGTTTTCTCCTCTAACTCGCATCAAAAACTGTATAAAACTCGTTTCAGAAAATAAAATGCTAATCAAATGGTGTCCCCGCAAGACAAGTTGTAGTTAAACCATTACATAAATTAACGTTAAAAATAAAAGAGATGAATCAAATATTCCTGTAAACACTCTTAACTAACATAAAAACATTGATTTTAATTACGTATCTAAGGAGAAGTTGGGTTTTCAAGAAGTTTCATATTAATAACTAGTTACAGAACTCTAAATGTCACGATGTTACATGCTACATGTCCTGAGTACCCAAACTCTTTCATTGTACGAACTATAAACATTAATTTACAGTTTATTAATTACTACCATACCACAAAAATAAATAAATATTTTAATAGGCACAGATAATATTAAATATGCTAAACATAAAAAAAAGGAATTCAAATGTATAAAAGATTTCGTTCCAAATTACTTTACAAATAACAAACATTTAAGTTCAGATACCGTTCGTATCAATGAATTCATGGAGAAGTATCGTTTATTTGTAACGTGCCTGGCAATCTTAAAATATTTATGCTGTTCACTGTTTCATTTCTAGATTCCTTGCTTATCTTACTCCATTGACCGCTGCCCCTTAAGGTTCCGATTACTTTTTCTTTTTGATCGGGAATGACGATATAGCAAACCTAAGCAACTTGAGAGTCGTTACATTTTCCAGAACCTGTACTGACTCATACTCGGAATTTGAGGCTCAGTAAGGTTAACCACTGGTGGTCGTACGTAACTAGTTAGTGAAAATTCAGACTGCCGAATCGCATTGGACAGTAGTACATGATATATATTTCGCTCGCACTGACCATTTTCATATA
Organism: Vandiemenella viatica; assembly: GCA_031002005.1. Taxonomy (NCBI): domain Eukaryota; kingdom Metazoa; phylum Arthropoda; class Insecta; order Orthoptera; family Morabidae; genus Vandiemenella; species Vandiemenella viatica. The sequence goes on along the minus strand of CM061920.1, from coordinate 344,373,741 downwards.
AAAAAAAGTCTCTAAGCAATTATGTCTTTTATAGTGTTTAACATGTGTACCGGTACGTATCTGATTTAAAGTATACTCTCACTTGATCAACCAATGAGTTAAAATCCATCGTTTGATCATTTCTTAGATTTACGTAACGAATACAGCGTCAGCCATATACGAAGTACAAATCCTCAACACGTAAATTTACGATGCGCTGACAACTCTATTGAGGTACCACGTAACACGGCGATATAAAGCCCGGAAAACCACGTAAGTGATGATCTGCAGTGAACAGATCTTACCAACTTATTCCAAAATTTCACAGCAAAAGTGAAACACAGCGAAAAAATACTTCTAACAATCTCATTGAGCAGTTGCCTGGGTTACGGCAAGTTATTATCCACCAAGGGAAGGGCTTCAACGTCAGTTTGAGAGCTATGAGGTATTGAGACATGGACATGCAGAGAGCCAATAAGTGCCAAGTAAACAAACCATATCGACGCCGTCAAACTGGTTTCCAGTCAGATATAACGTGACCAAAGATACATGCTGTTCCTGTTACATAATGTACGCACAAGAGCTTACAAACACATAGAAGGAATGCTACCTGGAAACTACGAAACCCAATCTGTTGTAAGCTATCAGCTGTGATCTGCGCATATTGTCTGACTGCCCTATATACAGGGCGTTCGCCGGGAAACGCAACCCACTGTTAGCGCTACAAGGAAGAAACTGCTCCCGGCGAGCGAGCGCTCATCTTCCGGCATTGTTCGACCGTCAGCCGCGGACTATTTCATAATAATTACGCTTCATAAACTTCATAAACTTGTATGTGCTAAGCATTTTAATGTGACGTAATTCATTAGCTTACCTTATAAAAGATGCTGGAAGTGTTGACCCTCTTGTGTAATGCACATTTCACATCTTCTGAACATTTTTCGAGACACACGCTGCCCTAACTGACTTAATGATTTTTTGGGTGACTGTTCTAGTCGAAAAGCGATATCGTCAATTTTCTCCTCTGTGAGAATACGGTTGACCGACAGTCTCTTTTTGTTAAAAAATGAACCCGTTTCTCTTACTTTTTTAACCAGACGCAGAATTGTTGATTTAGCTGGCAGTAAAGCGCCAGGAAATTCGCGACGAAATTTACTGCGACACTTTTTAAACGACTTCTTCTTCACATATGTATCGTAGAGAAATATTCTTTGTTGCAAACTGTAACGTACCATAATTTTACTCACACTTAAACACGGTACAGATTAGTAAGAGTATGAAGCCCCAAACCAGCCAAACCGCAAAGAAACGTTTATTCACAGCACTGATTAATAAGAGACTGAAGTCACAAACTATCTACAATGCAAAGAAACCGTTCTTAACAATGTAAGGGTCACTGCACTGCACTGTTGGGGCAGCGGAGGTGTTAAACAGTGTGGTGATTCACGGTGGCGTGTGGCGGAAACTGCTGGCTTCACTGACCGAGCAAGTTGCCGACGGCAACAGACTGGGAGGGTTGCGTTTCCCGGCGAACGCCCTGTACTTCCATGCGGACCACAGTAATTTCTGGAGTTGTGACTTATCTCATATTATGCACAATACTCCCTATATATCATATATATTATTTCTATAAGGTATTTTTTTGTCACAAGCCTGTATCTTCCTTCATAATTAACCGAAATCAATGAATCAGGTGTCATTTTAAAGCTTATGGTCCCCACTTTGGGCACATCACATTATAAGAAAGGAATTTTCGGAATTCGTCCCTTAAAGGGCAAAAATGTCAATATTTCTAAAATGCTGTTTTCTGTGTTAAAAGTCATTTATCTCCCTGGATATCGATCTGAAATCGTTTAATGAAGTATCATTTTAAAGATTAAGATTTCCGCTTTAGTGACGTCATATATTAAGACAGAAATTTTTCGGAATTCGGCACTTAAAGGGCAAAAGGATCAATATTTTTGCAATTCGTTATTGTGTCACGAGCGATTTATCTCCATTAATATCTAACCGATATAGATAAATGAGGCATCATATTAAAGACTAAGATCTCCGCCATGGTAACACTATATTTTAAGAAAGTAATTTTTCGTAATTCGACCCTTAAAGGGCAAAAATGTTAATTTTTCTAAAGTGCGTTTTTTGTATCTCGAGCCATTTATCTCCCTGGATATCTTACCAAAATCGATAAATGAAGTAGGATTATAAGGAGTAATGTCTCAGCTTTGTGAAATCATATTTTAAGAAAGAATGTATTTGGAATTCAGCCCTTAAAGGGAAAAAGTATAAATTTTTCTAAAACACATTTTTGTGTCACGAGCGATTTATCTCCCTAAATATCTAACCGATATAGATAAATGAGGTATCATATTAAAGAATAAGGTCTCCGCCATGGTAACATTATATTTTAAGAGAGGAATTTTTCGTAATTCGACCCTTAAAGGGCAAAAATGTTAATTTTTCTAAAATTCGTTTTTTGTATCTCCAGCCATTTATCTCCATGGATATCTACCAAAAATCTATAAATGAAGTAGGATTATAAGGAGTAATGTCTCAGCATTGTGAAATCATATTTTAAGAAATAATTGTTTTGTATTCAACCATTAAAGGGAAAAACTATAAATTTTTCTATAACGCAGTTTTGTGTCACGAGCGATGTATCTCCCTTAATATCTAACCGATATAGATAAATGAGGTATCATATTGAAGAATAAGGTCTCCGCCATGGTAAAATTATATTTTAAGAGAGGAATTTTTCGTAATTCGACCCTTAAAGGGCAAAAATGTTAATTTTTCTAAAATTCGTTTTTTGTATCTCGAGCTATTTATCTCCATGGATATCTTACCAAAATCGATAAATGAAGTAGGATTATAAGGAGTAATGTCTCAGCTTTGTGAAATCATATTTTAAGAAATAATTGTTTTTGAATTCAACCATTAAAGGGAAAAACTATAAATTTTTCTATAACGCATTTTTGTGTCACGAGCGATGTATCTCCCTTAATATCTAACCGATATAGATAAATGAGGCATCATATTAAAGACTAAGGTCTCCGCCATGGTAACACTATATTTTAAGAAAGGAATTTTTCGTAATTCGGCCCTTAAAGGGCAAAAATGTTAATTTTTCTAAAGTGCGTTTTTTGTATCTCGAGCCATTTATCTCCCTGGATATCTTCCCAAAATCGATAAATGAAGTAGGATTATAAGGAGTAATGTCTCAGCTTTGTGAAATCATATTTTAAGAAAGAATGTATTTGGAATTCAGCCCTTAAAGGGAAAAAGTATAAATTTTTCTAAAACACATTTTGTGTCACGAGCGATTTATCTCCCTAAATATCTAACCGATATAGATAAATGAGGTATCATATTAAAGAATAAGGTCTCCGCCATGGTAACATTTTATTTTAAGAGAGGAATTTTTCGTAATTCGACACTTAAAGGGCAAAAATGTTAATTTTTCTAAAATTCGTTTTTTTGTATCTCGAGCCATTTATCTGCATGGTTATCTACCAAAAATCTATAAATGAAATAGGATTATAAGGAGTAATGTCACAGCTTTGTGAAATCATATTTTAAGAAATAATTGTTTTTGAATTCATCCATTAAAGGGAAAAACTATAAATTTTTATATATCGCATTTTTGTGTCACGAGCGATTTATCTCCCTTATTATCTAACCGATATAGATAAATGAGGTATCATATTAAGTAATAAGGTCTCAACGATGGTAAAATTATATTTTAAGAAAGGAGTTTTTCGTAATTCGACCCTTAAAGGGCAAAAATGTTAATTTTTCTAAAATTCATTTTTAGTGTCTTAAGCAATTTATCTCATTGGATATCTAACCAAAATCGAAAAATCAAGTAAGATTATGAGGAGTAATGTCTCAGATTTGGTGATATCATATTTTAAGAAAGAATGTTTTTGGAATTCAACCCTTAAATAGAAAAAGTATAAATGCTTCTATAACGCATTTTTGTGTCACGTGCCATTTATCTTACTTGATATCCAACCGATATAGATAAATGAGGTATCATACTAAAGATTAAGGTCTCCGCCGTGGTAACATTATAATTGAGGATAGGAATTTTTCGTAATTCGACCCTTAAAGGGCAAAAATGTCATTTTTTCTAAAATGTGTTTTTTGTGTCTCTAGCCATTTATCTCCCTGGATATACAACCAAAATCGATAAATGAAGTAGGATTATGAAGAGTAATGACTCAGCTTTGGTGACATCATATTCAACCTCACTTTTCACCGATTTTTTTTTTTCGCGAAATTTTCGCATGGGTCGTCTAGTAACTCTAAATTAGTTGATGAAAACTTCCGTTATAATGTAGTCCTGAGTCTTATCCTTTTGTCTTTCGAGAATTTTTTTTTTTTCTCCGTACATATTTACTGTTTTTAAATTTATTTCTTCCAACTTTTTTCCCTCCACTCTCTATTTCTGATATGTCTTATTGTAGCAAACATGTTTCTCTACTTGATCTTGGCGACATTTCGTTATACTTCAGCTATTCTTTTCAGTATAAGCTATTCTTCGTTCAGTTCTTTCCTTTCCCCGTCCAGGCATCCAGATTTCGGTTTTCCATAGTTCCTGTATAAGTTGATGGCCTAATTCTCTCTCATTTTTTGCTTCCAATACTTTCCCGTCTCTTATGATCCGACAATCACGAGCCGTGAATCAACAAAACATATTTTTGATGTGCGGAGCTTAACGTAACTTCCTCCAATAATTGATGATTTTCTGCTATTAGGATTTTGTGTGCGAGTTCAGTTAAATGAAAAGTTAAGTAGAAATACTATTTAAATCGTTTGCCAAGTCTTGGTTCTACTTGTGAGAGGAGAATCTTTTTACTATATTCGTTCCTGATATTCCAAGCCTATTCTGTAATAAGAGTTTATATTATAGTTCCTTTTGCATCTTGGATACACCAAATAGACGAATAGTAGCTTCCTTCCTCTCTACTAGTTGAAATAGTTCGTTGCCCTGAAAACAAACTACTTTCCGTTAAATAATTCGTCTCACTTTTTACTCTTTACATTTATTTCAATGACTACATGAATCATTTAAATACCCTTTAACTTTAAAATATACACTGAATTAAAACATTCTTTTCTTCTCAGATTCGACTTGATAAATGCTTTCCGCTGTAACGTCCATATAGTTCTCTTTGCTAAAATTAACTATGTTCATTATCTTACAATCCAAATTACAGGCTAGCCAACTAATTTATCTATACACTTACGCTGAAGCCGTCAACCTTGCATATTTATACCTTGTAATTATTTAATACAAATAATTTTTTCTCTGGCAGTTGCCTCACATACTGAAATCGTCAGTTGGACAGAGACTGTCAAAGCTCCGCTATGATGGACAGACACGGGAGGAGATGCTTTCACTGACATCAGGCCATTTTCATGCTTTTGTTGATTTCACAGTAGCGACCCAAGAAAGGTCTGGGATAGTCCCATCAATTTCCTCCTTCGCGTTATCCCTTATCACACCATATCTCAGACTAAGGGAACATTCGGTAAGTTATCTCCGTTAGATCATCCTACCACCCATAGACGCGTCTACAGGATACAAAATCGCAGAGATAAATTGTTTTTTAAGAGACTACCATGTTTAGCGGCCACTCCATCAATGCTGTTCTTTATTGTCGCTTGTTTTGTGCGATTAACTAGTAGTACGATGCTATTCGATTTACGTCATCCATTGGTGGCAAATGAAGCAGTTGAGTGGACAGGAGCACTTGCGCATGCAGCGCGGGTACCCAATAAAGTGGCAACGCGATACGAGGTTTGTTAAAAAAAAAAGTATCCAGCGTGAACGGAGGATGATGAAGTTACGACAATTCCGCATACTTTGGAGGAGGGATCTTCCAGTGCATGCGTAAATCTATTATTCCCTCCCAACCCGGCGGGTAATTTGGTAACTGCAAGAGACTGCTCCATGCAACATGTGCACGTCGCGTTCGCAAGATGTGGAGCAACAGCAAAGCATTACGTTCTGTCAGAAGCTAGGGGATATGGAAGCAATAACCATCCGCAAGCTACAGCAGGCTTTCGGTGATGATGCAGAACAACCGATTCAAAGATGGTCGTGTGTCCGCTGAGAATGATGCGCGTTCCGCAAGACCATCAACAAGCCAAATGTTGTTATCAAGAAAGTACAGACACTGGCCATTGAAAGCCGGCGGTTGACAGTCCTAGGGATTGCTTCTGCTGACGGAATCAGCTTTTGTTCAGCATGCTGTATTTTGGCAAAGGAACCTATGCACACCAAGTGACAATATTCCACATGGAGTTCAATAGAAAGATTAACAAATTTCTTTATAAAATTTTATAGTTTCGCAGTTGTCGTGTTGTGTAGATTTATTAGTTTCCGGCTTTTCTGTTGCTCAACTTTTTTTATTTTGTTGCCGACGTCTCGATCATAATCTGGGACATTTTTCAGGGCTAAATTGGGTCTGAACCCATTTGCAAAAATAGTAGCAAAGTAATCTCATTCATTACATTTTCAACGCGCAGAAAAAAACTTCACATTAAAAAGAGCCGTTTAACCTTTCCGCTTAACTGTAACTGGGAGTTAGCAGTTTGTCATGAACAAAGAGGAACAGTTTTTGAACAACATTTAATGTGTTTGTGTTTCGATGACGGTGCTTCGGTATCTTTGAGTCATGTCGGCACTGAGATTGTGGCATACGAGTTCGTATATCAGACCTTTCGTACGTAAATCTATTTTACAAGATTTACAGGAATCACTGGAGATTTAACATATTTTTCTTTAATATGAAGAGCCATAGCACTCATTCCATCTGTTCTCTGTTAATAACAGCATCTAATGACTGCGCGGCCGATGGCATGTAAGACTAAGATGCAAAACTTACAATGGAATGGACTGAGGTATTCAAAACCATGCAGAGTGTTTTTACTTAAGGAAAGCAATTGAACAGATGATTCTCACATCATGAACTTCATCAGTCTGACCATTTTCGATAAAGTTCTTACACAGAAATGAGTATAGTATCAAAAAGATTTGATTTTCAGTAAATTTTTATAAATGTAAAGAAACGAACAGGAAGGAGATCGGTCATAACATAGTTACTAGTGCATTATTTACCTCTATTGATTTCGATATTCGAAATCTGAATAACTGGACAGGAAATCGAAACAGGACGTTAAAACCACGTGTAACTTGGCCAGTATGGTTCTATAGCTGCTATTCAATTAAATCGCACGAGATAAGAAGTGAATATACGGCGTTGCTGATGGTCGTGCTTGGCTCGTATGTCTTTCACAACATTACACCATAAGCGCCACCATAGAGTTTAAACTTTCCATTTAAACATATACTTAAATATAAAAGAGTTCAACTCAGAGAACAAGAATCATTTACAGTTATAGAGAAACAAATTAACATTTCTTGCTCCACTGATCGGTCACATAGAGACAATAAATACCGCAGATTTCTAACTAGACCATAAGCTTACTAACTTTGAAAACATCATCAAAAACTGTTCTTTTGTGTTTAAGTGATGTCACTTCAAACAGACAGACACACAGCACGCTACTAATGTGTATTTATATATATATATATACGGATGAGAGTGGCCACCATATATAAATAAAGCTTAAACTACTCACGGGCAAATGGCGACACGTTTGGTTTACCATTAACTGATCACTAGAGACCAGATTATATGCATTTGATGTTTGCAAATGCATTTGCATATTAAGCCATTTTCACCGGATATTGCATATTTGACCTAAAACGAAGTGAAGATGTATATTTTCCATATGTTTCAAATATTTTTCCGTAGTGTACCTAGTTAATAAATAAAATCTTACGTTGTAGCTGGCAAAACCTAATAGCAACACAGCTCTTACTCTACGACTACTCGCTGAAGAACTACGATCCACGTTTGGGAATGTAAATAAACTGATTTCGTAAACAAAGAAAGCGTTTATTAAGGCACGTTCTCGTAATAATGTCTATAAAAAAAAAAAACCAAATGCGCCTTTACCTCCGGAACCAGTGGTAACTCGATGGGTGACGTGGGTTGAAGCTATACTGTTTTACAACGAACATTTCGAGGCCATTAAAGCTGTAGCAAATGACTTTGATAGTGGAGAAGCTATGACAGTTTGTAGTACAAGGAAGCGTTTAACAAATCTAGTATTAAAACCATAGCTGTCATCAGCATTCGTTTATTTCCACATGTCTGCGAGTATTAAAAACTCAAGGTTTGCGTTGGCTAAATCTATTCAGTTAATGAATAAAATAAGCATTGCCAGTGGTATTCCTGTGTGAACTTGAAGTGAAGTTTAAAAATATTTTGAACGTTTGTGTCAAATTGATTGTTTTAGTAACGGGATGGCTGAACTTTTTCCAGAAACAATGACTGCTAACACAGCACCCAAATTCAAATACTGCCCAGTTACACATCAGCGAATGTGGAACGGTCCCTATCCACTTATAAAAATATTTTGAGAGATCGAAGAAACAATCTTACCATTGAATATTTGAAACAGTACCCGATTGTTTACGTTTACAAAAGTAAAAAAAAAGAAGTTAAGTAATTGTTAATTATCGAATTTATACATATATTATTCTACAAATCACTAATTGCATGCCGATTTTTAAATAAAATATCTAAAAATTATTATTTTTATCTTATCTAATTTTGCATATTTTGACAATTTTTGACACTTTTCATGCATATTTTAAGCATTTTGATGCATATTTGCATGCATATTTCAAGCTTTTTGTGTTTCATATAATCCGCACTCTACTGATCACTAACCAGAGAAAACAATGGGGTAAAAGATCCCATAATATTTTCCCAGAATAACATCCGGAGAATACTTTGCAAGTTGGCTCCAGTTTCAGATGAATCTGACATCATCTTCTTCTTGTTCATTACCATTTCCCAACATACTGCGGTCGGTTGCCTTGGATGAGCTTTCTCATCGCTCTCATGGTCAAATATGGAGCTTTGGTTTTACGGCCTCATGTCCTCGCTGACGCCAAGCGTTTTATACCTACTACCAGGTCGTACTAACAAGTTGAGGTCGTCAATTGTAACATTCAGAAAGGATTAATAGAGTTATAAAAAGCTCATGGGCAGAGGTGTAATGTAGCAAAGCAGTAACAAGTGCTTATTCGCCGTTGTCGAGAAAATCAACATTGAAATATTCCGTTGCGTTCAAATACTCTCTGCCTCATAAGCCCGTCATCACTGGATCAAATTTCGCTGCTGGAAATTTTGTTTGTTTATTCAAATGTGTATATAGATAATTCCCGACAGTCATTTTCAATAACTATGTATATAATAAGTTTTTTAAATGCCGTTTGTTGTGAAAACGCCGACGCTTTCGAACTTCATTATGTTTTTTGCAAACAGAGTTATATTTCAAAAACGAAAATATTTGCTGGGGCAGAAATGAAATACTAATATCGTTACTTGTCCGTTACATTTCAAGGACAGAAGTACACTTCCGCACCAGGGGACGGGAGGGTCTAAACGAGACACTGTCGGTTTTACCGAGCGGGGCGGTGTAACGGTTAGCGTTCTCGCCTCGCATTCTGGAGGACGGCGGTTCGAATCCCCGTCCGGGCATCCAGATTTGGGTTTTCCATGGTTTCCCAAATCACTCCAGGCAAATGCCGGGATGGTTCCTTCAAAAGGCCATGGCCGAATTCCTTCCCATTCCTTGCCCGCATCCTTGCCTCCCATCCTTTCCCGTCTCTAAAGACCTCGATGTTAAAAAGAGACGTAAAGCAGTTCAAAAAAAAAACTCGGTTTTTCCACAACAAAAGGCAGTTAAAAAACTTACTATATGCACAATTGTTGAAACTGATTGCTGGGAATTATATGTATACATACTTGAATAAATAAATAAATTAATTAATTGCCTGCAGCGAGATTCGATCCGGACTTATGAGATAGAGAGCTTGCTCCTTACACCAGGCACCCCTGGAAGTCTAACTTTACAGAGAAAGTGTTTGAATGCAGAGGAATATTTCAATGCCGATTTTCTGGACAATGGTGAAGAATCGCAATACACATATGGCCGTGAGCTTTTATTACACACAGTACAAACTAAATCTGAATTTTATAATTGGCGCCTTCCCCTTGTAAGTACTAATAGTGGAAGTGAAGTGAAGTGTCGGCGAATCAAGTAACTATGTGCAGCATGGAACAAGTGTATTTTTTGTTTGTGAACTGTTGAGTTTATGATGCGGAGATTCGGCACCATCCCGGCAGTTGCCTTGATAGCTGCGGAATACCGCCTAAAAAACGCCGTCAGGCCCGCCGGTACGCAGGGGCCCTGGTTCGAGCCCAGCTTTGTAGTATCGTCCCGATCCCGCACCACTGAACTGTACCGGCTGACAGATAAAACTGACATGGCAAAAGAAAAAGACTTTGTATAAGTGGCAACCAGTGTTGCCACCTTACGAAATCCAAAGTCGCTAGACCTGGTCTCAAAACTCACTAGATTGCGGGATATTTAGAGCTAAAAGATTCACTAGAAATCGCCAAATAAAATAAACGAAAATCGTAAGGTAAGTAATATAAAGATATTTTAATAATTAATATTTTATTTAAATTAAACATAACATTGTAGTAAAAAACAACATGAAATTTCTTCAATCGATATTTCTTCTTCATCATCTTGGTCTATCGTTGGAGTTGCTAAATTTGCAAATGTGGAAGCCTGAGATGAATCGTCGGTCTTATATTTAGAAGAGTATTTAGCATCTTTACCAACTGCAGCAATCACATAAACAGGAAGCTCGCACCGAACATGGTGGTGTAACGGTTAGCGTTCTGGCCTCGCATTCGGGAGGACGGCGGTACGAATCCCCGTCCGGGCATCCAGATTTGGGTTTTCCATGGTTTCCCAAATCACTCCAGGCAAATGCCGGAATGCTTCCTTCAAATGGCCATGGACGAATTCCTTCCCATTCCTTGTCCCCATCCTTGCCCCCCATCCTTTCCCGTCTCTAAAGACCTCGCTGTTGAGAGACGTAAAGCAGTTAAAAAAAAAAGGAAGCTCGTAACTGTAGCAGGTTTTTTTTCACAATTTTTAACTGATTCCTTATAAAAAAAGAATGCTGTCAAAGGTATTTACAGCTATCCTATTTCTCAAATTGTTTTTAAGAATGTTCATTGTACTTAAAATCCTTTCTACTGCGGCATTTGAGTGAGAAAGTGATAGGATATGGCTAAATCGGATAACTCCAGAAAGGTATTTATTCCAGCAGCATTGTTGTATTGTGTAGGCCATAGTCCGTTTTCAATATATTATGTACGCCATTATTTATCTGAGTCATGACAGACGCATTACATACCCCAATTCCAATAAAATTTTTAGAAACTTTGCAACGTTGAATATCACTAAAAATCACCAAACATTTTTTAGCGATAACCTATTTAAGAATATCGCTTTCCAGCTTCAAAATTCACTAAATCTAGCGACAAAATCGCTAAGGTGGCAACATTGGTGGCAACTGGTTAACAGAATGATTACTGAGTCGAATAAAACCTCAGTGGTGAGGTGGCAAGAACGCTGGTGATTGTTTAACAGCAGTCGCCTCTGCTGCCTGTGGCGCGAGCCATGACCTGGCTCCACTGCACAGAGTCCGCGCAGGTCAGCCGTGGAGCGGCATCGAACCACGGCCCTCCGCACACAGCAGCGCTAGATAATTGATAGCCCCATCCCGCTGGCTGGCGCCCATCTATTTATTTGTTTGCTTTTTGTGCGAGTCCTCTGTGTCCGCCGCTATTTGCCAGTTAGCCGTTCACTATTGACCCGAGTTTTGCGCTGATTTTCTGCAAACACTGCAACAGACGCGCGCGCACCATTTATTCAGAACACGGTTCTAGCAGTGCACAGATCTATGTTTGCTCACCGTTCAGCTAAATTTGTGGTGCAGGAATAATTCATGGCTCTCTGCCTACAGCGTAGGAGCAGTGGTTAAACGCTTACCGACCGTCGCATTTGCGGACGCAGGGCTGATGAGTGCTTTAAGTTGTCACTGCAGGAGTGCCACTGTGGTCGCCCTGTTTGTCCCAAACTTGTTGATCGTTGGCGGAGAGAGCAATCCATCGGCCTTTGACCACAATAGTGCATTACTGATTAGCTCTCAGAATGCACCAGTTGCTGCCTGTAGGTAAATTACCTCAAAGATTCATTTGAATACAATGGTGGTATACTTTGTTTAAATTTCAGTGCAACATTCAAATAGTGCCCGACCAACAGCTTACACTTGTTTGTTTATCTAATGTACTTTAGTGCCGTTAAGGATAAAGAGAAAGGCCAATACTTACCGTAGCAGACATAGCGGTATAGAAACAAACAAACAAAACAAAACAAAAAGTACACACGCATACATAAACAAAATTTTCGGGCAAAGTACTTCTTCAGCAAGAGGGATGGTTCTAGGCATACCCTACTGTAGAGATGTATGCCAGTAGTTTAAAGCCAGTCGAAAATGACGGGTATCACCTATGGCGATAATAGAAATTTGTTCTGGAAAAGCTTCTAAGGAAAAACGAATAACGATCTTTTTACTGATATTTTTAGTAATATGGTAAAACTTGCTCTTATTAGATTCTCGGAATAACTGTCTTTAATGTTATTAAGTAACCGAATTTGACTTTAAATGAAAATTTTCATTCTGATGCGAAAAATTTCCAAATAAAGTGCAATTTCAAAAACGGATAACTATTATTTGTTTAATTGTTATATTTCGCGATTACCTACGTTTCGTGTAATCTTTCTCTGAACATTTAATAAAATTTCCTTTTTCTTATCTCTTATTAAAAACATTCTTAGGTAATATATTGTTTATTTTTCATTTTATTTTATTTTATTGCGTATGGCTTTACGCCCCGTCAACGTCGAGATCATTAGAGGCGGGATAGGAATGGAGACAAGAAACGGGAAGGAATTCGGCCGTGGCCTTTTGAAGTAAGCATCCCGGCATTCTCCTCGAGTGATTTTGGAAAACCATGGAAAACCACGTCCTCCTGAATGCGAGGCCACCGCGTTACTACTCACCCACCATGTGCGGTAGGTTATATTGTAACCTGGTTCTACTACAGAGTATAGATCGTAAACAACTAATGCTCCTTAGGTGAATTTCTGCATTTAATCGTCATAAGTAAACAAAAAGCAACTGTAAATGTCACGAACGTGGCACTGTACTGTTTTATCTCTGTCCAGCGTATTTGTACAGTTGATTCCACAACAGAAATTGCTTTTGGCTAATATCGCAGTTATACTTCCTTTTAACAATATAAGTGCAAATAAAATAAAATCCGATTATTTATTTGAAATTTAAACTTCCTTTTAACAGTATAAGCACAAATGAAGTCAATGCAGTTATTCATTTGAAATTTCCTGGTTAGCCAAGAAGTGCTGTGTATTTTTCACTTTGGAGCCACAACTACCTAGCGCTGACAACTGGTGTTTGTGTGTGGTAGTAGCCTAGAGACTCCCATCGTGTGTACCTAACACTTCGGTTATCATCGGACTAGCTGAAGGTTTCCGAGTTATCCAGTTGACGTCCACCCTATAGGTTCGACTCATATTAATAAAGCGAATGAAAAAAAAATACATGTTCAATATAACGATAAGAAGTTATTCAGAAATGCTTACACGGATATTTATACGGTTACTTTTTCGACGATCGAACGGATCTGGAGCTGCAGAAAAAAATATTGTAAATGGTGTCCTCGCCAGTCAAAAAACTGAAGCCAAAGATAGGATTCGAGTTGCTGTGACTAAAAAAATTGTGTCACGTGGAGACCAAACCCAGAGTCAAAGATTAGTAACCATTCGGAGAAATTCTTTGCTTCAATGCGATTTTTAGTGCCAGTAATTCTCAATAAAAATTTATTAGGAATTTAGCCGCGCAATTTCGAAAAAAAAGATATGTTTCATCAGAAGTTATTTCACGACAGATGCATTATGACTAAAACAATTAAAATGGTGTCAGATGCACTTGAAAGTAAGTTGTAAGTTAAGTGAAACCGAATTACCACCCGTTCGTTTCAGAAGACGCGCGAGGCACGGCAATGACCACATTCCAGACGGTAAATAACACTACTCAAGAACACAATGGACGACCCCGGCTCGCTCCCAAACATAAAACTACGAGGCTCACAGTCGCCTTGTACCACTTGAGATACCCTCGACGTTACATCCAATGCTCAGAAATTTCTTGCACGTCCAGCACTGCATCAGTTTATCAAGTGTTTTGTGTCAAATGCGAAAAACTTTCCAATCGTGTTCTTCAACTGGAACGTTGCATTTAGGGCGTCAAAAGTTGTCTGGCAACTGAAGTGCTAGTTTTACAATGTCTCGTTGATTCTTTCTATAGTTTGTAGTTTCATAAATGATGTTTTTTTCATTTAGTTCACTAAACGTAACACACGATGCCTAACGAAAGTTGTTTCATTTCTTGTCGAAAATCATCCAAAGAGACAAACGAATACTAAGAGTGGACTATCAAGCTGATCAGTCAGAAAAAAATTTAAGAGCATAAATTATTCTTATAACTGGAAAAGAATAATCGGAATATTTAAGTTATTAATTACATATTCATCGTGGCCTACAACAGAATTTTGAGGCTTCGATAGTTCACTTAACAATTTACAAACTTTTTAAAAAAAAAAACACGCGAGTATTTTTTGGAACATAATTCATCTTTTTTGATGCTGTCGGTATTTTGCTCACTCAATATAATCATTTTTTCTTATGGTCTTACGCCTCGTTGACGTCGAGGTAAATAGAGGCGGGAAAAGATTAGTGAAAAGAAACGGGAAGGAATTCTGCCATGTTCTTTTTGGAGCAAGCATCCCGGCATTCGCCTAGAGTGATTTGGAGAAACCTTGAAAACCCAAATCTGGATGCCCGGACGGGGACTAGAACCCAAGTCCTCCCGAATGAGATGGTAGAGTGTTACTGCTCACCCACCACACTCAGTTTAATCGTTTTGTTCTGGATCAATTCCATAATAACTAATACTTGAATAGGAATTCTTTTATGGAAGCCAGCAGAAAAGCAATATCATGTAGTAAAATATACCTTGCGCAATGATCCCAAGCACTTAAAGCAGTGTTTCCCAACGTGGGGCCCACGCCCCACAGGGGGGGCAATTTGGTTTTTTTAGGGGGGCAATTTAAAAATTGACTTGATACGACTTTACCGCTTTCTCTTTGGGTTATTTAAACACAATGCCAGATATGGTTACAAAATATAGCAAAAAAGCAAATTCTTAAAAGGATCACACTAAATTGCCATAATAAATGTTTACTATAAATCTTTTGAATTTGAATTTTAGTATTTCATTATATGTTTTTGAATTTTACTTACTGTGTTTTATGATAATATTAAAGTGTTTTCTTTCAAAAACCATCCTATATCAGTTTCTTTAATAACAAATAATTATTTTATTAAAAATTATGTATGGGGGGCAAATAAGTGTTGAAAGTGGGACATGACCCAAAAAAGGTTAGGAAACACTGACTTAAAGGTTCTCTGGAATTCACCGGAATCGTTACGAAATGGTAGTTGTCTGAGAGAGTTACTGTCGTGTAAAGATTTGTTGTTTTATTATCAATAAACAGAATTACGGAATAAGTTTAGTAATCGCTAAAATTTTTATTCGACAATTCGCCTATTTTTACTGAACAGAATCTTTTGTGGTAGCGTAGACATTTTGGTCTACCACCGTGAAAGGATGTGACGAAATTGATTATGGCTGATTCACTTTCAGCATACCGCAACACAAAGTATGCGATGACGTGATATAAGACTGTGTTGTTCCGGTTTATTCTAACGTCTTACACCCATTCAAGTGGTTGAAATCAGCTGTGGTAGCATTCACATAACTGAGGGAGAAACAATCGAGGTTTTACAAACCCATTCAT
This sequence comes from Vandiemenella viatica, assembly GCA_031002005.1. Classification (NCBI taxonomy): domain Eukaryota; kingdom Metazoa; phylum Arthropoda; class Insecta; order Orthoptera; family Morabidae; genus Vandiemenella; species Vandiemenella viatica. Next base: position 344,357,809 of record CM061920.1, on the reverse strand, counting down.
GTAACATGTCTTTATGTTTAGACACTCATAATTCATGTTTCTTTAAGTGTACATGAACATTCAAGAATATCGGTAGTATAGTGAATTGCTCGTTCTGTGGTAAAATTTTAAACCCATCTTTTTTTACGCTAGTTTATTGTATATCAACGGTTAAATTTATCAAGGAGCAAGTTGCTATATTATGCCGTATTTAATCTGCAATGACGTCATATTCAACAGCAAATTTTATATGTATATAAAAATAGACGTGTGTGTCCCTATATTTCACTTTACAGCCACAAGCTGCACCTAGCGCAGACCATTGGTGTTTCTATGTGGTAGTAGCCTCAAATCTCTGTTCGTGCACTATGGTGACTGCTATGGGTAGGGGGGGAGGGGAGATATGGCGGTTGAAAGTGGTTGACCTAGGGTATTTTCATATTTCGACCAAAAACTTGTGTATTTTTCACTTTGGAGCCACAACTACCTAGCGCAGACAACTGGTGTTTGTGTGTGGTAGTAGCCTCGAGTCTCCTATCGTGAATTATGATTGTTGCATGTCAGTTGCAGTGGAGGTGTAAGAGATATGGTGGTTGAAAATGGTCGACTTTAGGGCATTTTCATATTTCGACCAAAATGTTCTAAAAAAATCTCTGGAATCTTCTAGAATGTTCTTGAATGAACTACAATGTTCTAGAATACTACACATTTTTCAGCTTTTTCGGCTTAATGATATTGATGGGACTTTCAGTGGCGTGTTGCTGTTTTGGCAGGACGTAAAATAGTCTACTTTTTATCCTGGAAATATTTAAGGTTCAGTGCAAAAACACAAAAACCTTAACAATTCTCGACAAAAACACGAACGAATTTTAATTACTAATATCTTAAATTTACCCCAATATTGCGTTTTGCAACAGTTAAAGATCCTCTTCGTGTAATTATTACACAGTAAACTGTAGTGGAAATAATTGTAACGAAACTATAAATAATAGTTTTAATGTATTACCGGATTCAAGCGATTTACTTCGGGAACTTAGGTTAATTTCTTTCCTTTTTCGGTAACAAATTCTTTCAGTGGGACACCATTTATTTTTTTGTGGAAGAGGGGAGGGGGTTGAATCCTCTGCAATAGCAGTCTTGATGTAATCAGATTCTATTTTCATTCTTATTCTTCTTTTGCTTCTCAACCGTTACGTTGGTGGGCTCTGTTTCTTCAGAAAATTTAAGTTGGATCATCTTCCTTGTCTTCCTCAGTGTTGGTAGCGTATTTACGTGTTTATAGTTTTGTAATGTTTTAGGCCATTTCTTTCGAAAGATACTAGGGGGACCGCCAAGCTTAACGTCGTCGTCCGACGGACGAATCACCATCAACACTCCAAATACATGGCGGATAGCTGCGATTCGAAATTGCGCACTACCACTGCACCTGCCCTGCCGGCCAAGACTTGACGATGAAAATTTCTTCCACCAGCCGGCGCCGTACACCATCACAGTGCCGCCACCATCTGAGCCAGCGGGAAGGCTTCATACTGTTTTTTTTTTTTTTTTCACCTTAATCTACCTTAAAATATCTAATACTATTAATTTCGACACGGAATTTTCCTTTAAAAATCAACCCTCAGGTAATAAATTAATTCCTATTGTAAGGAAACAAGTTTTCTTACATATACGTTGCTGACCAACGAACTGTGACTAAATATTTGAATCTTGTTATGGAGATGATTAATTGGAGAAAGAAGAAAACCATTTTTCAATATTAAGAAAGAAAGTTTGTGTTGCTGTATGCTAGTGAAAGAATAAACGATTAAATTTGATAAATTTGAATTATTAAATACCTATTCATGTACTTAAAAATATCAAGCGCAGAGATTCATAGAATATCCACAAAGAGGCAAGTTGACTGTCCTAGTTGACACTGTACCATCGGTTTGACAGAAACAGAAATACAGCAGTGTATTTCGTTCCATGATGTAGGTGTGGTTAGTGCTAGGCTACCACGCAAGTGTATATTGGTATCAATGACACTTGTAGTTTGCAATAACAAAGTGAAAAGGCATCCTTTTTTGTCCACAAGGCAATGTCTTTGCTGGTAAAAACTTGCTTATTAATACTCCCTCGGCTGATTAGCAAGATGGAATATGTAATGGTGTACCATGCTGCTCGCCATGTACTAAATTTTGAATGGAGTCAGTTAGTTATAGAGGTAGTTTAGATGGTACCGAAGAGTTCATAAGTTGCAAAGTCTCGTGACTTCACTATTAATTAAACATTTTAATTTGCCTCGGTTTTGTGACTAAATGTTGGAACTTGTTTATGTTCAGTCTTGAAAGTCACTGATGATTCCACATCCTAAGTAACAAACTCGTATAATGAAATAACGTGTCCCTTCTACGGAGTTCAATGTTTCTGTTGCGCTGACGCTTATGTAGAAGAGTCTGGATGCAAAAAAGGAAAACCACTCAGGCAATATTCTGGGACGTATTAGTATAGATGGAACAGCAATGGATTGGTAGCTTGTACAGAACTACTAGTCTGTTCTATCATCAGCGTTTGAACACCATTGCCAAACAGCAACAGTTTCTGAAAAGTGTGCTCCAATATTTAACTTTATAGTTAGTTCCCTAAAAGACACACACCGGCGAAGGAAGAAGGTAAAAATCTCCCTGTAAAATGAATTTAAGGTTTTCTCAAAAACTGCTGAAAAATATTGATTTGCTAGGTCGTGGAGGAGCATAAGTCACTATTCGAGAAGGATGAAAGAAATGACATCAAAGGTTGAATGAATATCTTAACATACAATACCATCTCTAATTTAGTCAATAAAAGGCTAAAAGACAAAGTTCATGCAGTTCTTTAATATTAACAACGCAGGGCCGGATTAAGACAGCGCGAGGCCCATAGCAAATGTTAAGAAGAGGCCCTTGATTTTTGCCGTCCGGGGAAAAATTATAGAGCTAAAAAAAAAAGGTCGCCGGCTAGCCTAGGTGCGGCGCCTTCCTAGGAGTTGCGAGGCCCCCTAGAAGGCGCGAGGCCCGTAGCATTTGCTACCTCCTGCTACGTGGTTAATCCGGTACTGTAACAACGTGGTATCGAAAAAATGAAGGTGTAAATTTGAGAAAATATTTTTAATTACACAAATAGCATGAAGAAAGAGAATAATTTTCTCAGAAGCCATATCTAGCCTTCGATGATTCTGACAATGCAATCAAAAGAATAAATCATATTATTAAGTAAAATCACATTCCTAAACGCAGTTGTGCAAGAATCCTTAAAGCAGCCATAAAATGTTTATATGACTGTATGAATATACCTTGCGGTAAGACACTAATGAAGACTCACAGAAGAAATAATCATAAAGCGGAGTGCAAGACAAGGCTGTAGTATATCAGACACTTTATTTTATAGCTGCATATACATAAAAGTGATAGAAACGCGTTTGACTTCTAGGTAATTAGTTGTCGATTCCACATACGATGCAAAGAATAATTTGACTTACAATAAATTAAACAACAATGTGGTACATAAAAGGAACACTAAGAAAAAAAAAATAGAAATCCAACTCAAATTCCACATATTGACGCCTATATCAACAATTCTTTACGGGAGTGCTTACTAATAAACATCACAGTACATTAACAGCTCCTGAAACGATCATTTAACGATTAATGAAAAAAATAGACCGAATGTGGTGGGTGAGCAGTTAACGATCTGGCGTCGCATTCGGGAGGACGCCGGTTCGAATCCCCGTCCAGGCATCAGGATTTGCGTTTTCTGTGGTTTACCAAATCACTCCAGACGAATGCCGGGATCCTTCCTTCAAAAGGCCATGGTCAAATTCCGTCCCGTTCCTTGTCCACAATCCCATCCCGCCTCTAATGACGTCGACGTCGACGAGGCATAAAGCCATAAGTTAAAAAAAAAAAATAGAAAAGTAGGTAGCTCTGTTTTTAGCTTTCTCTTGAAACTCCTTCTTTCCTTCTGATTTTAGGTTGTATACAAATGTTTTAAATGCGACTGTGCACGTTGGTTGTTTCTATCTCCTGTTGAAACGGCCGCTGGTTGGGAAGATATTGTGATTTGCGACAGGCACTCTTCAGTATTTTTCACAAAGCCTCTCTGGAAGCAATATTTGTAATGGTGTTGTCATGTGCGTGTACAAGCAGACTGCTCTATTTTTCTGTACATAAATTTCCTATAAAATAACTAATTGCATCGCAATGTCAATCTGTTATAGTTTGTACCGTTTAAATACATCTTCACCGCGCATAAAAGGCTAATGTTTTAATCCCTCAGCATGTAAGTGAATTATTTCCGTAGGTACTGTATAAGAGTGAAAGAAGTTTACGTACTTAAACAGAGGTAAAAATAACTACAATGTTTTGTTGGGGGCTTAGATTTTATGATGAATATTGTAGTATCTTATTAGTATCTACATAAACTATCAATGAGCTACGTTTCAATAAAATTCATGCACTGTTTTAAGGTTGTTGATTTTTTTATGTTTTCTTAAGCAGTTATATAACACTAGCAGTTACCCGCGACTTCGTCCGCGTTGAAGAGTGTTGTAATATAAGATTTTCTTGAGAGGTCTGGTTGTTCAGTGGTTAGGGCGTCAACTGGAGATAGAAAAGTCCCCAGCTTGAATCACAGTCTCGGCGAGGATTTTCAAAGGTCCTTAGCTCGACCTTCACCTCTGCACAGGTTGTTGTGTGATGTGAATTACGCCAGAATGCTCACTTAGTTCTGATTCCATGTTGAACTGTGGGTCCTATATGTCCGGTAGGTTTACTGGGTTATGTTAAGAGGCTACTAAAGGGGCTGATTGCGGAGACGTAAAGAAGCCTTGTCAACTGCTCAGTACGACCATACAATTTATTTTAGAGCTATTTTTATTAGTAATAGTAGTAATAAATATTGCAATAAAATAACAAAAATTTATTCATGTTCCACAACTACTTCACTGAATTTTTAAAACAATAAAAATATTCTGTTTATTAGGAGTATTTTCAGTTTAATATATCCGTATATACAATAATGGGGATTTGTCTCCTAGGTTTTGGTTATTTTCATAGCCCTAGTTTTCTTACATTTCTTTGAAAGATTTGAATTTCGTTTACCCAGCATCTCTTAAAATTACTAATTTCATCTCGCGAATAAAAATTAATTTAGTTTTAATTAATGGAAGCTCAAAACGTCAAAATATTAGCAATACATTGACGGAATCGACTAAATATCAAAAAAAAAAATTAACATCTAAACAGAAAATAAAAACATAAGCGGCCCAAGAACGTTCATTTCCGTTAAAAAAAAATTACAATACTAAAAATGAATATTTTGATTTGCATTGAATAACTGGAAAAAAATCTCAAAAAAAAGAGAACTTAACTCTTTGAATATTGATTTTGTTTTGAGGATATATTGGTTCTATCAACAGAAATTTAGATATTATAGCAGTATGTATAGTAGTAATTGATCCTTTTATCCATAATGATCAGTGGAATTGTGGTAATGGCTTCTTTATCTGTGGAAACAGTTGAATTGCCTGTAGACCAGTTTATAGTCCATTCGTGTGGATCCATTAATTCTGCGCTAAAATATAAATTTCAGTGTTAAAATAGTAATTGATTCTTTCTTCATAATTGGTTTCTCAATCTGCCAACAGAATTGAATGTCTGTCGGCAAATTACCACTCCACTTGTCTGCCATTCCACTACCTGAATAAAACATTTATAAATTTCAAAAATTTACTTCGGGCATCGCCACGCGTTCTGCTAAATCATCTAAGCTTATTATAAATCTTTTGATACAATATCGGAACTAAACAATACACGACGTCACTAAAATGGCGCTCATAAAATAACTAATAATGTTTCAGTTATTTTGGCCCAGGCTGCACAACTCTTCTAATATTACAACTAGAAAATCAAAGCTTCTATCACTCGCGCATTAATGCATTAACTATTCCATGTTAGTGACGTTACGAATGGCAAAAAAAACTTGACTCATTTCAGATAGCGACAGTAAATGAACCGTGAAAGCGCAGTAAATTAAATACTGAATACATCTGAAACTACAATCAGCCGCATGAAGTATGTCATCAGTATCCTGACAGTTATTGGAGTAACGTAATTAAAAAAATTATACTGAAATGCTTGTAACTTACAGTGTACAACGGAAAGTACATAATTCTTTACAACTCTAAGACAACTTTCGTTAATATTGCTGGTCAAGTTAACATCTCGATAAAGTGACTGTTACTGCTCGTGATTTAGTAAGGTGTATAATTACATTCTATATGTTGAGGTGTGTTCGTATAGTTTTACTTTGTAGCGGCAATATTAACAGAGGTAGTGGTTTGGTTGAAATGATGCCAGGACCAGATTGATTTTTGTTACAGCATAAGGCAGAAGGAACTTAGTTATTATTAGTAATAAGTAAGTAGCTTTCATATGCTCCGTGTAAATTGTGTATTGTGTTGTAAACGACTTCCACTGTTACTTCATGAAACAATAAGTTTCTACATTAGCCCATTGAATATATTCGTTTTAAGCATTCGATAGATATTTGCAGAATATTGAACAGTAAGTAAAAAGCAGTTTCGTGAATCATAGTCTCTATTATTTGTACAAAAATTCTGAACAAAAAATAAAAAGGGTTAGTTAAGTTTTAAATTTCGGCAAAAATAATTTGTAATACAGTGACTGTAGGTTCAAGTTTACGTCGCGATACACATCAATAACTTAAGATAAAATTATTGTATCAATGCGCCTGTGATTGAGGCTTTGATTTTGTAGCGACAATATTAACGGAGATTGTGGTTAGATTGAAATTCTGCCTGGACCAGAATGAAAACAAAACCTTCTTGTCACAGCAAAAGGCAAGAGGAATTTAGTTATCAGTTATTTAAGAAACTTTAATAAGCACTACGTAACGGTGTGACGTGATGTATCGCGACGTAAACTACTCGCAGACTGTTTAGTAAGAAAGAAGAAAGAGGAAATAAATTAAACCGAGATAGAACTACGACATTTTGCACTTTTAGTGAACCGACTTTCGTGCTGGTATACTCATAGCATTTTACGTTGCTTTTTTCAATTACGGTGTATGATTTGATATGTCATACTATTTTATGTACGCAAATGAAAACATCTCTTTGCGAACTTAACAACAGTACCTACCTTTTTTTAATTTAAGGTTAAGTACATATTTATAATTCCTGCTTCCAAACTATTGTTTGTCAAGTGCATCGGTTTTATGGCTTTTAAACTAAACACAAACTTGCATATGTAAGAAGGATTTCACTTTATTTCTGAAAAGTAGTGTTTGCGATTTATGTAAAAAGCAAAGAGTAAACGTTGCACGGCTGTCTACGAAGTAGGAAACTATTTGTTGTTTGCGAATTGATATTAATGGCAATTTCTAAAAGAACTATGCGTTTCTGTGGGATAAAATTTATCCTATGTCACTTCGCACGCAATTAACTGTCTTCATGCCAAATTTCATTTAAATATGTTGAGTTATTATGACGTTATAGATTCCAGACGTACATCCAAACACACATCCGAACTTTCTCGTTTTCTCATTTATAGATATATAGATTTCGTGCTAAATAGCATCTTGTATGTTAACACAAGACATAAGATGTCACAACGTGTAAGATTCGTTGAAATCCGTTCATCACCGTGCAGAATCAGGGGGGGGGGGGTGGATTTAAAAACTTATCCCGTGTTATAGTAACTATGTTATTCACACAGGTAAAAGTATCTGATGACATAACAAATTGCTATTAGCAGTTTAGTTGAAATTCGTTCATTAGTTCTTGCCTGATACTTGCACAGACAAACAACAATTCCAAAATTTATAGTTTTTGCTCCTGTGTGATTATGGACTATGTTACTAATATGGATAAGAAGTAACCTGCACGTTAGCCGATGACATAAGCACTACTTGTAGTTTTGCTGAAATGCGTACACATTTAGACGGATAAAAATTCGAAATTTTAACGACTTGTCATCGCTACCAATAGTAGTGTATATTTCATTTCTACGTTTTGAAATAAATTTCATGTACAGACGTAATTTTATTATAAGAAGAGATATAAAGGTTATACGAGTAGTCACTGAGGATGCTTCAGACAGCGATATAATATGTAAGGATGGGATAGGCCAGCGTTTTAAACCTTAAAGTTTAATAATGATGATAATCTAGCTAGATCTTTTACCCCTAATACTCGTACTCTGTATATTCTGAAGTGTTCCAATCTTCCTGACTATAGTTTCAGTATTCCATCTCAATAAAGGAGAATCCCACCCTGTAACGCGATTCCAATTGAAAATAACACTTAAACTCACTACAATACAGTAAACATTGCCACTCGTTCACACAATGATCGCGGTCTTGATTCAGATCGTTGCTTAACTGTCGTCAATAGGACATTAAATGCCAGAATAATATGAGTGTATCTCCTCCTAAAAGTTCGCTGTCTAACCATAAAAAAGAAATCGTACAAAGTCAGAAAATGAATGTAATTATATTTTAATACAATTATAGAAAATTTTCAAAATTTACAACACTCTCTAATTTGTTACAGGTTCTGAAAGAGATTGAGATGCTTGTTTAATCTGAACTAGGGAAGAAGGAAACTCGTGGTATGAGTAAAAAAATATTTGTGTAAGAAAGAGATATCACGAAAGTATAACCAAAAGGATATGCTTCTGCCTGCATCGCAATAAAAAAAAAAGTGGGTATCTGAATTTAAACAGGAAAGGACCAGTACTGATGATTATACTCCCAACGGAAGGCCAAAGGAGAAAATCGCTCAAGAAAATAAAAACAGAACACATGAGCAAATAATGACAGACAGATGGTTAATAGTTCCGCAGAGTAAGTAGACATCAGATATTTCAAGAACAGTAGGTGACCGCAATTTGACAAAGTACTTGGTCGTGGGAAAGATTTTCATCGGGTAAGGGCCAAAACTTTTGCATAAGATCAAAAGGTAAAAAGGGAGAGAGAAAACAAAAGCCTTTGAAAAAAATAGCCTTCGCTTAATTCAATTTACCAGATTTTGTTGAACAATTTGTGACTGTAAATGAGATCTTTGCTCATTAGTCATTACATTAGCCCAGAATCAATCAACAGTTGAAGCACGTCTGTTGTCCTCCAAAGAAAGACAATGAAAATAATACAGCAAATTTTTGGAATCCTGAGAGTATACTGCTTCTAGATTTTCTCTGTCAGTGTGAAACAATATTATTTTAATCCTGAGAAGCCATAAAGGAAAAGAGCAGGGGCAAGTTGTCTAAACCAAAGTAGTTTCATCAGTAAACTCTCTCTTCTCATTGCCACAAATCGTAAACATGGGTTTTAGGGTCCCTCCTTAGACTTCACATATTTCCAAATCTTATTTTTTTTTTTTTTAATGGCATTTGGCTACGGCGCCATACAGCCAGCACGATGTAATTTTGTAGTTTGCAAGTATGTATTGGATACTCAGTGTATTATAGATTCTCCGTGGTATAGACGACACAAGACAAACACAACACTTAATTAAAACCACCCATGCCCGAGGCCGGACTCGAACCGGCGACCCCTGCAACGCAAGGCTAGCACGCTATCCCCTACGCTTCCAAATCTTAAATAGTTTCCTCTTGGCAACCATCACAACACGTATGAGAAATCTTTTGATGTGAGTAACACAGAGGCATTAGAACGTCGTTGCAGGAAGTGTGAAGATCTCAGTGGGGATTATATTGAAACATAAACAACACTGTCAGGGGGCGGACTTTTTCGGGAAACACTCGTATATTAAAAGAGCTTTAAATATACTCAGTGAAAACATTAACAAGTGGTTTATTTTTACACTGAATGACGGTCACATTGCTGTAAGAGAAGAACTAAGTCTTACCGTTCCATTACGGGAAAGTGTTGTATACGGCGACTAGTTATCAGAATCAAGTGTTACGTCAATCTGATGCAGAGGTTACAGGACCACAGAGGCCATATCGTGTCACAGGTAACAGTATTTCATATTTGTCTTCCTCAAAACATCGCTTGTGGTATAGTCTGCTAGATCATCAGATTCGACGCAAATGAAATTATCTGTAATGTGATCAAACAACAGCAGCTGTAGCACTAGGACCGTACGCCGGCAATGTTAATTAGCATTGCCGCATGGATGAGTGATATCATTAGAAGACCGTTAAAACGATAGTTGATTCGATTTCCAGACGTGATGCGGCAGAAGGAACAAGATAGAAGAGCGTATACCAGTTAATTAATTACTGCTCTCGCCATGTTCATACAAGAGGTAGGGGTTAACCAGTTTTTGAGCCGTAGTTAACGAATCAAAACCTTATCATCAATCGTTCATCAACTACAGTGTATTTTTTTATGTATCAGTATCTCATGACGTGGATATCGTTAGCTTAATTAAGTGGTAACGAATAGTGCTTTGTTACCATAAGACCGTAACAGACCAGAAACATGTAGCAATGGCAACGTGATAACTTCTTTAAACATATTTCAGTTAAGTTTTGTATAAAACAAATCTATATGAAGCTGGTAACTTCCAAGTTTCATCTTGTAAGTAGATTTGTAATCCATAAGGACGTCCAGAATGGCTAAATGACCTGGGCTGAAATACACTGAGACATGCGAACATCGATGTTTTAGAAACCGCTTTTGTGTAAATCAATCCAATTAATTGAGAGTTAATAATCTTGACGTGGACGAGCTCTAATTCCACCCTCCACATAATTGCTTCGCTGAAACACAGAAATACAAACTGACATAAAATATATTTTGCACAAAGAAAGATCTCCCGTTTTGACAACTGAGCGGTATCAGAAGATTTTGACTATGGTCTTAATTTCTTTAATTTTGGACCGCTTCCGGTTATGTATCAGCTAGTCTCTCTTGAATATTACTTGTGATGAGCACTCTGTGACTGATCAGTGAAGTAAGAAATTATTCAGTAACTCATAAGAATCATGAGTGCTGAATACCTAGGAGGGCCAAGAGATTACTAACGTTGGTCTGAACTTTAAGTATTGCGGGTTGTATCGAACAAAAATTAAGGGATTCTGATTCAGCAATTGAAGTAACGAAGAAGGGCAGCTAGATTATTCTCTCGAAATCATTTTTGGGACAAACTAGGTAAGGAGTATTTAAAGGACAAAAGGCGGGTAAGGGGTATATTGAGTATGTATAACGCTGACTACATACTGCAGAAAAGAGCAGAGCTGCGATGAGAGGGAACAACAAAGCGGTGAAAACAGACAAAACGCGTTTTTTTTTTTTTTTTTTTTTTTTTTTTTTTTTTTTTTTTTTTTTGTGACTTACATAGTGGGGCGCATAGCATTAATGTAACAGCGATGTCATAATATAGCAAGGCGTAGCGCTCAATCTTGTTTGATTTCGTCGCTATCATCACAGTACTCTTCTCGGACCTACTTGGTGTCAGAAATAGATGTATAAGTACCAACTTATCAGGTGTGTTTATTCTAATAACTCTCTATGGGATCAGAAAAATGCTCAAAAATCATTTTATCTTAGTTAAGGTAGGATAAGGTGGCTACAAAGTCAAAAGGATATATTACTTAGTTTTTTTTATTTTCTTCAGATATTCAAGCATTTCAACATATTTAACATTTCTTATTTTAAAAGTCACATTTTATTGTTGTATACTAACATCTTCTTTGTTTCTCTAACAAAACTGGCTGACTTAGTTACCCTATATTCCCCAGTTTTTTTTTTTTCCCCGGGCTATCAAAATAAGAATAAGTGTTGTTACATCTAAGATTCAATTCCTTCAAAATCAATAATGTTGTGTAAAAGACACAAGCCCTTAATAATATTATCTGCTGCTTCTAGGGATGTTTCAATAGGTTTCCAAAGAATGCGAAACTAGGCATTAATTACATCGAATGCACATTCAAAGATGAGCTTCTATATGGAAGGTTGCATATCAAAATATTATTTTTTGGCATCCAAGTTTCTTCTGTTGTAAGGTTTTAACCGATCCTTTAGTAACGGAGATACATAATTTCCGACATGGATATGCCTAGTTGCCGACAAAAATGTAAGGTACTAGAATTGCTGTCGATGGTATATCAGTATCTGCAGAAATATTTAAACGTTTTGTTTACATTAAATGACAGAGTAGAAAGTATCTCCATCACTCTGCCTGCCTACATTGTGACTTCCAGAATGTGTATGTGACTCTTTGCTCTTCTTTCAAATCACTGCTTTTCTCTCTTCATCAGTATGATTTCAGTCAAAGGCACATGTTAACGGCTAAGACTGGTTGAATACTGAGAGAAGTGTGGGAACAGGATCACGACCGTAAATTAGTACTTGATTACAGGAACAAGGGAAATATGAGGTTTTACTTTGTAGGGAAGGGACTCAGAGAATGGAATCACTTACGGAGGTAACGACAAACATACCTTAAACAGTAAAGAAGTTTAAAGTAAAAAAATTCATAATCATAATACGGTGTGTAAGGGAATTGGAATGTGAGATAAATCTTCACTACAATTGGTAATAACAATTGTATCTTTTGTTTGTCTGTTGTGTGGGTTTCTTAGAGCACAATTACATCGACTGCGTATTTCTGTGCAAGTCTGGAAAGATATTCACATTTTGCTCGACTTATTCCTTCGATATTGTGGTGTGTGCCTTGGTGGGCAAACCACGTTACAATTATTTCTCATACCTTTATGATGAATAATTGTGGATTTTTAATTTTAATTTATATGAAGGAGTGGAAATTTATTAATTTAGCAAGAATCTCGACGTTAGTTGGAATTTAGGAAAAATTGTCACAATATGACATTTATTTTCTGATCACTGGCGATTACAAGTCTGAGCGAATTTATCGTTAACATTAACACAAATCGGCAAAATCATAAAAGCAACGCTCAGAGTTACAATTAGCCGTCATGAGCAAGCAAACAACTGTATATTTACTTTTAAATATCTCAGAATCAAAATGCAAGAAATAATGACAGTTGGAACAATAAAAATACAAGTTATGATGACCTCAGACAAAGGTATCATAATACTGTGACTTTACAGTTAAACAAGAAAATCATGGGCGCCAGAATGAACAATATATCATTCGAAAATAACTAGTTCTGGCAAATTATGCCGCTAGCTCAGGGGTTTTTATAATTACAAAGTGAGAACATGGACCTATCCTCTCAAAGTCGCTTACGGGTTCTGTTTCACGGAATGCACAATCACATGGCTTGGTCGTAATCAATTACCATTGTAGTTCTGCGTCTGATGTCTGTGATGAGTGTAGCGGACCCACGATATGTGAGATTATCTCACAAGTCGGCTATAGGCATCTCTGGTCTGGCAATGCGCATCATCGCATTACCGGCTGTGTTGCGGTGATACGCTCGCTCCAGCAAGGCAAGCTGCAGTTAGCGAATGAAGTCAACTTTCCAAGTCAACCTCAGACTGGTGCGATCGAAGTTAGAATGTCCGCTCCTCGCTCTTCGGTCCACGAGGAAACTTCTTGCTCCGCCCATTTGTAGTCTCGAAGCTCACATACAACAAAAATTCCCAGGATTTTGAGTTATACGCTCATTTTGATTGGACCTTCAGGTCGGCACCTAATGTCACGTGATATCCTCGATATGTGATTTGGCCAAAGAATCCAACAGAGGTCGGACATATTCGGCTAAGTTCGCCGGGGCGAGGGAACATTCGGGTTTCGGACGGCAGGCTTTTCCCGCCAGGAGAGTGACGTCGTTGACCGCCCATCCCCAGGGAGCAGGGTGTGTGGTCTGGCAAATCCCAAATCCGCGACTTTTTGTCGCCAAGGCTCGGGAACACCAAGATTAGCTTCAAGCCTACATAGCTCAATAATTCTTGAATATTCGCTTTGCTACGATACACTGTATAAGTTCACCATTTCATTACAGTCCTCACTTGGAATCTTGCGTACTTTATAAAATTACAACAAAAATCTATTCACGTGGTCGCCCAAGATTTATGTAAATTACTCTTATATTATTACATATATAATAAAAATGCACCTTGTAACGTGGCGACAGCGCGGCTCGTTACAATATTAAGTTGAGAAATGCTTAGAGATGGTCCAATTCTCCGAGCTTGTGGGTCCTGAAAAGTACCTTCTGGTTCCTTTTTGTGTATCCTTTGACCGAGAGGCCTATTCAGACAGTTCGGACCCATCTTATCGCTGTTACTTTCTTAACACCACCCAGGGGTGACATGAAAGGTAATTGATGTTATACCTACGGACGTGAAGCAGTCATCAGTATCCAATAAAAATCTAGTTGAGGACCCTTCAGTACTGTTACAAGGTTTCGATCTGCCCAGGCGGCAATGGAGAATCATCAATCTCTTTGGAACAGGACAAGGCACATGTGGCTACTTATTACTCAAATGGGTCTGGGAGGATTCTGCAAATTGAGACTGTGAAGCCACCTTACTGACAATACATCATATCGTTTCTGACTGTCCTCTTCGGGCCTACACGGGAACAATAGCGGAAATACATGATGCGTCGATCAGTGCAGTTGACTGGATTAAAACATTAGATATAGAGATGTCAAATTGTACAAGCTAGTGATATGTATATTTGTCCTAACCTATTGTGTACCTTGTTAAATATCATACGATAAATAAATACATAATAACAATAAAAAAAAGATGTTAACCAGCTCATTTCTAAACTTAGAGCGTCCATTTGGTTTGTTAAAGAGAACATGAAGGTTTATAATTTTTCCACTGTCCTGCTGAGTTGATTACTGGGTGGTGCTGGAACAACACCCCTTTAAGCGTGTCGCCCCCGGCTCACGGCCTGTGCCGCAGTGCAGTAGCATGAGCCCTGCACTTTTAACAGCGCTGTAAACTGCACGCCACGAACCGCCTTTCCGCCCGCCTCAAAGCTGCGCCAAAACTACTGTGTGCGACAACACGTTATTTCCCACACACACTTAAACCTCTGGCCACTATATGGCACTGTGTGAATCGCGGGAGTTTTCTTTCTAATTCTAAAATTTTTTTCGTCAGTTTCACTAACAGCAATAATTAAACAAAAAGTTTTTTGTGAAGCTTCAGTGCTTCTCACAACAGTTTGTGGTTTGCAAAGGCGACTGACATTGTTTGCTATTGGTTTACATTACCTTTCATTCAAAATAGACTCCTAGCTAGTCAGTATCATATCGGAAGTAGTTATGAAAATTACTTAGTCGCACCTAAAGATCATTTTTCGGATTTGTCTCTAGAATGAGCATCGAAGACACCCATAAGTCTGAAATCTACGAAACGCTTTCCTTTAAAAGCCAATTTCAGTTTTTGTGATTAAACCCATCGAGTGGGTAAAATGGTGGAGGGGAGCATCGAGCATCATGGATTTTTTTTTTTTTTTTTTTTGCCAAAAATTCGCTTACATTCTGCCAGATTATCGTGTTGCGTCTTTAACAGTATTTGCGTTAAACTCCTAGAAACCTTGCCGGTAAACGATTCAGGATATTCAGAATCTGGCGTTTAGCTTTTGACGTACTGAAGTGAATTCTGTATGATTAATTCTTTTTAATCAAAGAAAAATGTGATCGGAATCTTTGTTTGGCTCTTCTTGATGCACACTTTATCGGTTATGAGACTATCTATTCCGACTTCTAGACCTTCATGTGTGGCTCAGACTGTAAACGCTATATTTCTTCACTTGTTACAAATCTTTATAAAAAGTCTGAATCCATATCAACTGCTATACTAATGTCTGTGCATTATACCACTGTGCTACCTTTCTGGTCGTCAGTCAATGCGTACAGTACAAAAATACAGAACTTCGATTAAAAGGAGATGGACAATAGATTTAGTTATCTCCTCGATAAACTTGGTAGACAGTCTTCTAACGATCATTTTCACGAATTTCTGTCACCGTTTGGACATTTTCTTCAATTCAAAATGTCGATAATGGACCAGGCAGCGTATCATCTTCAATGCTCTATTTACCAACATGAAACCTCGCATTCCACTTTAAAACGTTCTTAAAACTCATTGCTTCATGACTACGAACAGTTTGAATAACATTTCACATCTTCTGTGATTATTTTTTTTTATTTAAATTTTAATTATCCTGGTTCTTGGGTGGAGCCGCGTTTTTGATCAAAGGACTGCCACAGTACGATGGCTGAAACGTTTGGTTTTAATAAATCGACGCGGCTCCACCCAAGAACCAAGTTAATTTGTACAATGGTCGCAGAAGTATACGCAAATAAATAGTTAATGTTGGTACATTGTTTCATTGTTCCTTTTCCGACTAAGGTCAAAATACTTGTTACGTCGTAACAAACGAACAAGCAATTCCGGCATTTTAAAGTTTTATGAAAGATGTGTGAAATATCTCGTTAGCTAGCTACTTAATTCATTCACACTAGCAGTAAGCACGTAAGTGTACATTTATCCCGATATATACGAACTTTAGCACGATTAAAAATAATAGAACTAACAATTTTATTTAGTTAAGCAACTGGGAAAGAATTATTTGTTAGAAAACTGTGTTCAAAGCACAAATACACAAAAAAATTACAAGAAAATGTAACTACAGTGAGCACGAACAAAACATAAAACACACACACACACACACACATATATATATATATATATATATATATATATATATATATATATATATATATATACTTGATTATGGGTTATCAGTTTGAAAAATAAAAATCGTAATTAGGAAATACAACAAAGAAAACACAGAACTACACGTAATGACTTAGGCACAGTGAACACCCACACAAGACAAAAAGCAAATAAAACGTAATAAACTAATCGCCCTCTTTTTATACTTTTAATAGCATTAGCTTAAAGCCCGATGTAACCTCAAGTCTTATTTAACTTCAAGTGTGACGTCGACTGTAAATATCTAAATACGTAATTAAGGCCTTGCAGCATGTCAGTAGTGATTTAAAAAATGGTAACTACGGAAACGACTTCATTAGTCATAAAGTACAATTTTATTCCACATTTTATCAGCTGTAAAGTTTTATGACATGTTTTTAACTTAATTAACATATTTAATTTAAAATAAAATGTTACGAAAAGCAAACTTAAAAAAATTAGAGATACTAAAACATGTTATACTGTAATTTCATCGACTCACACCGGGCGAGGTCGGCGCAGTCTAGCGGAGCTTCTGCCCATAGCTATCTCGGTGGTGGCGGACGGCGTAAGCCGACTAAATTATATAGTAGAAAAGCTCGTACCCGCGACTTAGTACGCGTGGATTAAGATTTTTTTTTGCTAGAATTAAATATAGACAGTTGTTGGTAACGAAGGATTGGTCCCAAACAATATCGAGTCGGAATAATATAACAGGAAATCTATCACTATATCATTGCACCGTCGAACCTGTCTCTTGAAGAGAATCAATTTCCAACATATTTCTGTCACCATTCGATAAGGTCTCAAAATTACGTGACTACAACTGTTATTCATACTGGAAAAAATATCCTGTGCCCTTCATTCAGATTTCCTTATAAAATTCCATCACAACGTAACAAAAAGACGGAGACTTACTTCCGTATTTATAATAATATTACTGTGGTTCACACTCACACACTGGGTGCGAACAACACCTGAGGAATCATTATAACGTAAAAAAGTGTACACCTACAACATTGCAAGACTACCTACGATTTGCCTCGCATTGCACCCCTAACTTTCTAATATCTACAGTTTAACATTCAATCCGAAAAACCTACGGCCCAGGCCTGACTCTTACGATGAAAAACAATTTTTAAAAATCTTAGCCTCCACGGAGATTTGAACCGGAGACCACGACGTTCGTAAGCAAGCGCTTTAACCACTGAGCTGCCAGTCCACTATACGGAAACACGGTTACGGAGACGTCCTTATCCAACGTGTCTGTCTATCGCCGTATTTCGAAGTTATGAGACATGTGTTATTTATACAGATAATTTTTCAACCAAATGTAGACAGTATTTTTCTCCTTGTTTCAAATGATAAGTGTGCAAAGTTTCATCAAGATCGTATGAAAACTGTGGATTTGTATGAAGAACAAACAAACAAACAAACAAACATTCATCTTTATATTTAAAGATATGGCACTGCGGGTGTGTCAAAATAATACGTTAACTTTTTCATACGAGTAGCTGTCTTGATTTGGATAACTGAACTAGATTTTTAAAATTATATTCATATGCTGTAATTACTGACGTCCCGAAAGTTTAGCAGAGCGTGTTTCACCAGTCAAGCGTAGGTTCAAGGAGCCTGGGTTCGAAACTCTGGAGCGCTTTGGCTACCCTGATTAAGGTTTTTTACGAGACTTTTCGTAGGCCGCTAGATGAATTTTGGGAATGTCCCAGTCCTAGAAGTGAAATGACACATAAGGTTTACACACAGATAGGAATATGCTCTCTTTCCATCAGATTACATGGTCCTTAATGAGATAAATTTCGATAAAGCATAACAGAAAATATCATCAACTAATTTTGTGCTGAATTCCTTAAAACTTCACCCAACATCCTACTTCTTTGTTTGTGGTTTCGGTCAGCTTTGTATTACTTTATTTCAGTCGTTTCTTCCAGGGGCTCTAACTTTTGCCCAGCATTCCCACATTCGTTTACGGTTTTCTTCCATTTTTACTGCAGTCCATATTTTGCCTGTTTTCGGCTTTTTCTGTAAACCCTGCAGTGTTCTTAACGTAATACCCTATTAATTGGATATCATCATGTGTAATCACCATTTCTTGCAGCTCTTATTGTTCTGCGTGTCTTCCACTAAGACATCCAACTTTATTCATTTCTTATTTTTCATAATACTTAAAAATTATGATCAATTAATATTCAATAGTCTTGATTTCGCCATATCTGAAGCCTAATATTCTTTCCTTTATTCCGAAAGCCCTAGTTTCACTTCCATAATACGGGTCATTTTACCATTATACATTTCCTGTTGATCCAAAACAGATTCACTCGGGTTAACTGACAATGTACAATAATGCAAAACGCATATTCGATTGGAGAAATCCAGAATGGTTTTCCATATTCTATTTAATTTTCTCCATATTTCATACATAATACTGTTGAAACATCTCCGTCTAGTCAATATTTTCTATGTAACATTATCTTTGAGACTTACGACAACATATACGGCTACATTTGTTGTTGGTAGCGAGTAGCAAAGTTTTGGTTACTCTAAATTATTCATTATTTTTCTTTTATAAATCTTTCAATAATTAGAAACTGGATAATGAGTTTAATTGTCACTAGATAAATGGAAAGCAAAAACACAATCAATAGCGACAACCAACGAAATACCGGTATATAGAGAACCGTAACTTATGAGGAAGAAAGGCACGAAGTATTGCTGTTCCATGGGAAATGTTTTATGTGACGTTCATTGAGTTACATTTCGGCAGACCCTTGCGAAATAGTTGATAAACTATTCTTAACCACCCAGGACGTACTACTTAGACACAAACTAATAATGATAGATGTATAGTTGAGAGACAAATTAAACCATTTGAGACTGTTCTGAGTGCTGTTCCTGCAAGAAGGTGGTTTTTGCTTCCTTGTTTTACTCTACGGAGGGGAGAGGGCGGCTCTTTAAGAGTCTCATATTTCGTATCAAATTTATAATAAGAGGAATTAAACAGGGATCGTTTTCCCTATTGCATGCAACATAGTCCAACACTTTAGACATAAACCAAAATCAATAACTTTCTTTATACTTTAATCTATTGTAATTCTTTAATCTTTCTGTTTATATCTGTAAAATTCAACACGTTGTAACAGACCTCAAACCTAAAATTAAATGAAATGGTATTTTATGAAGCACTTATAGTAAGCTAGAGTTTGGTTGAATATGATCTGATAGGTTTGTTTTGTAATTTCCTGCAAATAAATGTATATAGACATTGTTTTATGAAAAGAAATTATTTAAAGGTCATTTAATATGTTTAAGGACAGAATTATGAAAGAGAATTGCTTAAATGTTTGTAATTCCAAGTATTAATGCAAGTAACTATGTCTAAAAAACAATGTGCTACAGTTTAATATGATTTCTGTGAATAATTTTGTGTTTAAGTATCTGTAATTTCATTTTCTGAGCATTTTGTATTGATTGTAAATGATTATGTATTAATTCTGATTGTTTTTAATATGTTTCAATTGTTAATTATTGTTAATGTTCGAGAATTATCTGTCGGAATCTTTTTAAGTGTTCTAGAAATTTCGATGTAGCTTATATAAAGCAAACATCCGAGACAGATAAACAGATTTTTCGGCAAAGGTTTTTCACCGACTCAGATTGCGACAACCAAGAACTATATTGTCTGTGGAAGAGGTGTTTTATACAATCGCTGAATTGTGTGTATTCATGTAAACAGTATCGTTGACGTCGTGTTTTATGAAAATAAACGTTAATTTAAACTTAACTATTTCGTGGACTAGTTATTTATCATATTAATTAAACCACGAACAAAAAATACGGTGTATATCTGTTCCAGAAAAACTACTGTCTGTATCATCAGAAACATCAAAGATACTTCAACACTAAAACGAATTTATACACTTCCTAGAAGTATTATGGCATCTACCGATTCCTTCCCTAAATTTTGTTAATTCAGCCACTAAACCTCATACATGACTTTTTCAGTGCAAGGAAAAAACTACGTAAATTAATAATTATAAAAAAATGGCAGAGTACTTCATTGTCAATGAAATTATCTCAGGCAACAAAGCTACACCCTCTGACTACTAACAGTAACCTACACATAACTGCTGTTGTTTATTTGAAAGTGAGCTGCTTATTAAGGCTTTAGAAAATAATTCTGGATACTTGATATTCAACTGTAAAGGTGCTCAACAGATTTTAATGTTCAGCGCTATTTGAACCTGCATAATGAAACATACCTAACAAAATTGATTCAGCAGTTTTCAAGTTAAGCCAGATTATTCATTAAAACATTGCGGCATATCGTTTTAAGACATACACCTGTTTTGACTCTGACCACAAACTTTCAAATTGTGAAAACCCATTCAAAATCTGTATTCTAGATACATTTTTTGTATCTAATGACGGCTTTACGCCTCGCCGATGTCGTTAGAAGCGGAAAAGTACTTGAGGGGAGAGGGGGGAGGGAGCAAGGAACGAGAAGGAATTTGGCCAAGGCAATCACCTGGAGTGATTTCGGAAAACCTTGGAAAACAGAGGATTCGAACCTACGTCCTGTTCTGAGTAGACTGATGTGCAGCATAGACCAAAATGAAAACTTACATTCTGTATCACAACATCCAACCCACCCATACAGGTCTGAGTGCTGAGTGAGGGAATCGACGTTTTTCATTATAGATGAAACTCGGTAACATGTTTCTCGCTGGACAACTGGAAATGCTATAAGGGTAAATTAACCTCAACCTACCTCTTTCTACGTAGAATGCGAGAGAATCGAAGTTTGGTTTAATTCCGGAAATGGGTGCTGGGAATTTGATAAAATATGGTTCGCATGTTTCTCACTGGGAGACTACAGTAGGGGTAGACGAAACCTAATGTACACCGTTCTAGTTAGGGTGCGGGTAAATCGACGTTTAGTTTAATTCCATAAATGGCTGGTATCAATTTAATGAAAGTTGATACAAATGTTTCTCTTCGGACGGATAAAAATAGCGTAGGCGTAAATTAACTTTCACCCGCTGATTTCTGGCTAGGATGGGGGTGAATCTACATTTGCTTTAATTCCGAAAATATCTGGCGCAATTTGATGATATTTGGTACACATGTTTCTTATTGGGTGAGTAAAAGTAATGTAGGGATAAATCAACCCGTACTAGACCAGTCAACGTCAGTACTCTGCTAGTACTGTAATACACGCAATAAGTAAAACTAAAGCAAATTTGAACATAATAGAGAGGAGTAATACCAGTGGCGTAAAAACTTAAAAATATTATTTCATTTAGCGTGTAATAAAATAAACGAATGCGGAAGTTGGTATCATTCCTTATGCCTGGAGGAAGTACTGACACACATCAAATTAGTGTGCAGAGTGTGCCAGGTACAATTTAACTAGTACACCCGAGTGACGAACAACGCATTATTATTATACTTCATACGAAGTAGACGTGGAGCCAACAGAAATTACTGAGAGACTAAATTATAACAATATAGCTATGAGATGTTATCAGGATCAAGCACCAGTTTAATTGATTAATTAATTTTATTTTTTGCTTCAAGGTTTACGCGTTGTCGACATCGTTGTCATTAGGACTTGGGGCAAGGAACGGGATGGAATTTGGCCATAGACTTTTAAAGGAACCATCCTGGCATTCGCCTGGAGTGATTTGGGGAAACCATGGAATAGCCAAATCTGGATGGCCGCACAGGGGATTCGAGCCAGCATCCTCCCGAATGCAAGGCCAGAGCGTTAACCGCTCACCAACCACGCTCTGTATGTGCCCTACCAGTTTAAGGAACGGTCTGGTTAAGGCACTCGCCATCGTAATTCAGGGTACCAGGTTCAAATTCCGATATGGTCGGGACATTTTACGGGCTTTTCTTTCCTGTCTGTAGGACGCTGCGTGGTACAGATTCTACACTGAACTCTAGGTCCAGCTACGACAGAACACCAGCCTCGAGACATGACACTCATCCCCCCCCCCCCCCGCTCGGTTATCAGAGCCGACTAAGGTCCGGTTTTCTTCTGTGCAGTTGTTCTGAAACAAGGTTTAACCAATTGTAATCAGCAATCTGCAAAGAATTAATCGTTCTAATATTTTATAAAACTTCTGTTTGAAAAAGTTGTACCACCAAGAAGGTGAAGTGTGATTGTAATGATATTTGTAACACAGATTATGAACATAACACAAATGGTTAGAATTACAGAACTGTACATGATCTTTGACGGAGAGGATTCATTTTTTTTAATTATGGCTTTACGCTTCGTCGACGTCATTAGAGGTGGGAAAGGATGGGAGACAAGGAACGGGAAAGAATTCAGCCATGGCCTTTTGTAGGAAGCATCCCGGCATTCGCCTGGAGTGATCTGGGGAAATCATGGAAAGAGAATTCAATACGGTGTGTAGTCGCACTGTGCTGCTATCAGAGCCTTTAAAAGCGCTTCAAGTAAAGGTCATGGTCTAATGTTCTTCATTTCCCCGACCTTAGTTTCAGGCTACAAACAGCTTCAACTATTTCTTCTGTGATGAACAATGTCTCCGAGGAGTCTGCACGGTTTCAGCTTATCTCAATCTTCTCGATCCTATGACGTGGTTTACCAGTGGGTTAGGAGTTTGCTGCTATTTGATCTGCCAAGAATTTCAAGGCTGCACTGGTTGGGACTCCACTAAGTTTTTTCAACGTGCGATAAGCTGTTTAGTTATTTGTTTCATATGCTGTTCCGCAATAAGTTTGAGCCAGCAGCAAAACATACTTTTTGGTAAACTGCAAGCAAAGTGCGGACCATGGTTTCGAGATGTAAATTTAATCTTCAGAGTTGAAGAATTCTTGTTAAAGACGAAAATATCTTATGCGCAGCCGAAGAAATTAAAACTGATGTTCACTTAGTCTATTGCCGAGGAACGCGAGAAATAGTTTTTGGCAATAGCATACATACCAGCGTTTTCTTTTGCTTGTAAATAAAATTCTCCTTGCGTAATAAGATGCTCCCCAAACAAAATATTTTTCATCTATATTTCCACGTTCGTCCAGAACCGCTCTACCTCACTGCCGCTCGCACCATAAGTGCATTCGTTGGATTTTTATCAAAGTTTTATTTTTAGCTAATAGGCTACACCTATTCCATCAATTAGTACGCAGTGCTCTTTGAGTTAAAAGCAGATTCAATAAAACAATACCATTATACGGCAAAGTAACCGCAAAATTCATTGTTTTGATATTCTTTGCTTAAATCTAGGTTTTGGTTCATATTAGAAGATATCTTTTGGTTTCTAGAATTTTTTAAATTGAAATAAAATGGATATATTGTAAAGATCTACCAGGCGAGCTCAAAACAACATTTTTAGGGTAGAAACAAAGATAAAATTTTACAAAATTTTAAATGCATTGACTGATGATCGGAACAGACATTGTATAGACAGTAACAGGGGTCAAATTCTTTTCGGGTACGTAACCTTACAAACTGAAGCGCAACATTTAACTGGCGTTTATAGTCAATACAGACTTATTTACTTTCCTTATAGTAGATGATCTTCAATGACTTTTGCTGCTGATAATACTTAAAACGGGGTTTCTTTATGGTGTTCAGGGCCGGCGTTAGGGGGGGGGGGGTAAGCGGGTCAAAAAAAAAAAAAAAAAAAAAAGGTCGCCCATTTTACCCCGGGCCCGGAATTCCTAGCGCCGGCCTTGATGGTGGTACTTCTAATGCTTATCGATTTTCGTATTTTCTTTCAGACAGTAAACATTACTGTTCCTTGTCTGGCTACCCACGTAACGAAACATTGCTGTGTTATTTCAAGGCACTTTCCAAAGCAAGGACACATCGCACCGACTCCAGTCTCGAGAGTCTCCTCCACGATACGCCAGGCGCCCATCAGTTAGTCCAGCCGACAGGTGTCTCGCATTCTTCAGTTGGATAAACAGTTTATGAAACATTTCGGTAATCCATACACAACATGCAGTAATAAATAGGCCCGTCGAGTTACGGGATCTTTGTATAAAATCGAAATGAGGACGAATGAAACTCATTTACTGAATGAATCAATAAATTATTTCTGCAGAGCTTATACACCCGTGTTGTCGGACAATCACTGCAGATTAAGAAACGAAACAACTCTATGTCAAGGAAAGAGCAATTATACACTGAAGTGCCACAAGTCATGGGGTAAGAAGATGCAAATGTCCTGATGTCAGCAGCACCACGAAGAATCGTATGAATGTGACGTTCACATTTTTTGGAGCTGTCGTTTGTACTGTCGCGAGTCGTGTGGAAGGTTTTCCCGATTGGATTATGGCCGCGCTGCTTGAATTAACAGACTTTGAACGTGGAATGGTAGTTGACGCTTGGGGCCTTGTTTCAGAATTCGTTATTCCTGGAGCCACAGAGTCAAGAGTGAGTCGTGAATATTTGATTTCCTGCATTACCTCCCGCCATGGACAACAAAGTTGCTGAGGACCAAGAACTGTTAGGTCTCTATCGAGGTGTCACTGTTGACATAGACGCAACACTGTGTCAAAGAACAGCAACACTCTGTGTAGCACGTACGACAGACGTGTCCGCACGAACAGCGCGGCGAAATTTGGCGTCTGTGGAACATGCCAGCAGAAGGCCGACGCGAGTGCCTGTGATAACCAAACACCGTCGGCTGCAGCACCTTTCCTGGGCGGCCGTACCCGAGATGAGTGCAAAAAGGTTGCATGGTCAAATGAGTCACGATTCGAGTTGTGAGGAGCTGATGGAAGGGTACGAGTGTAGCGCAAACTCCACGAGCTCACGGACCCATGTTGTCAGGAAGGCACTCTGCAAGATGGTGGTGGTTCCATCCTGCTGCGGGCTGTGTTTACAAGGTGTAGGTTGGGACCTCTGGTCAAACTGAACCAACAATTGAGTGGAAATAGTTATATTCACCTATTTGGAGACCATATGCAGCTATTCATGGCCTTCACGTTCCAAAACGACAATGAGGAACATTCTGCACAGTTCCGCAAAATGAATTGACCACCTAGATATTCATACATTAATCCTTTCGAAAATATCTGGGACATGATTAAGAGGTCAGTTTGTGCTCAACATCCTGCACAGGCAATCCTTCCGCAATTATGGACTGCTGTAGAGAAGTAAAGCTAAATATTTCTTCAGGGGCTTCCGACGACTAGTTAAGTCTATGTCATGTCGACTTTCTGCAAAAGAAGGTCCTATACGATATTAGGAAGTATCCCATGGGTTGGAACTTCAGAGTTTTGCTCTAACACATGACTTCCACTCAAATCGATTAAATGAGTAGACGATCTAGAAATGGATATTTGTAAGCGCCTGTAACAACGTCTTGTCTCTGGCTGTCTTCGCGTTTTTTAACAATGGGCGCAAGAATTTCATTTCACTCAAATTCGGTTTTATGTTCTGAACTAGCTGAGTTCCGCGACTTCGTACGGGTGGATTAGGAATTTCGTTGCCAGAATTGAATATAGAAAGCTATTGGTAACGTAGGATTGGTCCCAAACAACACCTAGTCGGCTTAATACGTATAACAGGAAAGCCATCATTATATCATTCTACCGTCGAACCGAACAGAAAAACAAACGAAGGTGCGGGGATGTTGGGGGGGAAAAGGGGGGGGGTTAACTAAGGGCAGCTTTATTTCAGCTTAACCTTTTCTTCTTTGTTCAGCATAAGCATCAGGTTCTTGGGTCTTAACTACTTTAGCTGCTCGTGCTCTGATTGGAGCTATACCTTAGGCCACTTTATTCCCGCAAGGCGTGTCTATAGAGAAGGCAAAATAAACTGGTGTCAGAAACATTTAAGCAGACACAACGTAATAGTACCAAGAAAATCGACATCAGTACAAAATAATACGTTTTGTCTCTAAATGAAATTTATTAACAAATCAAACACTAACATAATGCGCGACAAGCACAACTTGAGCAACCGACGTAATATCCGTCTCTCTGTCTCCATTCGAAAAGTTCTCAAAATTTCGTGTCTGCAACTGTTATTCATACCGAAAAAAATGTCCTGTGCCTTTCCCACAGATACTAAGTATTTCCTTGTATAATTCCATCAATATCGGTATAGCAATTTAGTCGTTAAAAACGTAACAAAAAGACAGAGACTTACTTCCGCATTTATAGTATTATTAGTGCAGATCACACACACACTGATTGCGAGAGTAACAACCCCTGAAGGATCAATATAACAGCATTCCTAGACTACCTACGATTTGCCTCGCATTGCACTCCTAAATTTGTGGTGTCTTCAATTTAACATGCAATCCGAACAACCGACAGACCAGGGTGGCTCATTCGATCAAAAATAATTTTTAAAAATCTTTGCTTCCACTGGAATTTGAACCGGAGACCATGCTCCAAACATCAATAAGCAAGCGCTTTAACCACTTTTTTTTATTTAAAAGGTGGCTTTCATTTTTTTTCCATCTCAGCCATCTGTAAGTTTATTGTAGTTCATTCGAATTTTGTCTGTACTATATTATCGTTTTCTCATTACGGACAACACAGGACGGACACAACACCCATGCCCTCGGCCGGATTCGAACCGGCGACCCTGGCAACGCGAGACAAGCTACGCTACCAGGGCCGGCGAACCACTGAGCTACCACACTGGTAGATGGCAAGGTAGTACAGAGACCTATACATCCTACGCGACTGTCTATCGCCGTTCAGTAATCTTTCAAAATTATATGACGATATGTATTATTTATACACAAAAAAGTATTCTGTATCGTTCCTAATGGCAAATAGCATCTCCTCGTCAAATTTCATCACGATTGGATTTTCCGTTTAGCCCAAGAAACGTAACAAACTGACAGACAGACAGAGTTACTTTAACATTTATAATATTAGTATAGATAAGACGTATTGACTCATTGTAAGTAGGTTATGCGTCTACAAATTTACTCAGATGTTCTGTTGATTTTAATCTTCGTCAAATACAATTTATTGTTACCATTATTACCGGAACTCTTGAAATATGATGTGAAATTTTCTTATGGTTTCATAATTGGAGTATAATGTTAATTTTATTTTATATAGTACGATTTTCACAAAATCCAATGTAAATGTAAAAACTGAGATATCTTCCGCCAAGAAGCGCCATGATATGCATGTATATCACGAATTCAACAGTTATCCTAGGAGCAGGCGCTAAAACGTCAACCCTCGAGCATGAAAAATAACTTTCAATATAGCATTTTGTTGTACACGTATCGATTGCTCATCCCAGAATCCAGATTTTGGTTTTCCGGTATTTGTCGAAACTACTATTACCTAGGAACGTTCTAGCCTGGCAATCGGAATCGATTATCGGTCCGATCTTTCGGATTTACATTTTTCAATCTATCAAAAAATCACTGCAGGAAAATGCCGTTATGTTTCCTTCAGGATGAAAGTGGTCGAATTACTTCCCATTCTACTCCACAGCCTAGTAACATCCAAAAGCGGTAAAAGACTGACTAAAGTTAAACAGACTCAGCCGAATGCCGGAATGGAATTGTTTCTCAATATGACGTCCGTTAGTTTCTTAGTGAATAATTCAACACTGTTCAAAAGAGGACATCATTAAAAGATTTAAAAATACCTCTGGATCTCTGATATTTGTGTTTTTTCCCACAATCCTCTCCGGCAGTAAGAATCTCGAATAAACCGCAAAACTATAACTAAATGAAAGAAAGAAAAAACCGTCCCTGGCCATATATCACTGGCAGCTTCCTTTACTTTCCTGTCAAATCAACATTGTTCCAAATACTTCTTCATAAAGATAAAAAAAACAATATAATCTTTGGTAACTCTTATTTCCGCCTTAGAAGAAAACTTTGACTACTGCATTTTAAATAATTCCCATTAAGAAGGTACCAGTTTTGTTGATCTAGGTATTTCTTAGAAACGACATGAACACTGTTACATCTTTCGATCGTATAAAGGAGTTGGATGATTCATGCGTGCTTAATCGACACAACAGAAGCAACTGAATGATTTATATGTGTTTTAAAGCAGTGAAAGCTGTGTGTGGTGTATGTGTGCAGAGGTCGCGGCTGAGATCTGTGGCGAGGAGAGAGCTCGGTGAAAGCGAGGAGACCCGCAAAAAGCGAGCGCCATGGGTCTTCCTCTCACATCCCCGTTGCCAGCTAGAAGTAGTATCTGGCTACCTCACACCTTGAATCTACAATCAATTCGAACCAACAACAGGCCACGAACAGTGGGGGGATCTTCGCTAACGTATGTCAGAATTAGGTATATGTTAGTTCCAGAATGTTATAAATGCAGAGAATATCACACATTATCAAAATTAATAACATTTTCTGTTTGTTCTCATTGTATGAGAATTTTTAAAAAAAATTAAATTACAATTTGAACTGCGCTTATAATTAAATTTAGCAGAACACTTATAAATTTCTCACCAAAGTAATTGTCAGACGATTGAAGTTTTCTTAAAAAACTATAGGAACAGAGAATTCCTTTTTCAAGGAATGCGGCGTCGTTGCGTTGAAATGGAGAGAGACCATATTGAAAAATAAGAGTATGTAAATTATTTGTTTAGGGTTAATGGTTCAGTAAATAAGAAATCGTAATTTAAATTTGAATCTTTGTAGTGAATTTTTGTTAATATTTGAAACGTAAATTGTAAAAGCACTGTTCACTTCCAAACATGCACTACTTTTTTAATATGGTACGATTGTAATTAATAAAATATGATACTCTAACACTTTAGAGCAGTGTTTCCCAACGTGGGGCCCACGCCCCACAGGGGGGCAATTTCGTTTTTTTAGGGGGGCAATTTAGAAATTGACTTGATAGGCTTTCTCTTCGGGTTATTTAAATGCAATGCTAGATATAGGTACAAAATATAGCAAACAAGCAAATTCTTAAAAGGATCACACTAAATTGCCATAATAAATCTTTATTAAAAATCTTTTGAATTTTAGTATTCCATTATATGTTGTTTTTTTTTTAATTTTACTTAGGCCCTACTGTGTTTTATGACAATAGATATTAAAGTGTTTTCTTTCAAAAACCATCCTATATGAGTTTCTTTAATAACAAATAATCTTTTTATCAAAAATTATGTATTGGGGGGGGGGGGGGCAAAAAGAAAAAAAAATGTTAAAAGTGGGACATGACCCAAAAAAGGTTGGGAAACACTGCTTTAGAGTGTAGTGAAATACTTCTTCCACCAACCTATTTGAGTCGGAAGGACAGGAAAGATAAAATTAGAGAAATAAGGTGCCGGACTGATTCTTATATGAATTCTTTTTTCCCCTCGTACGATTAGGGATTGGAATGCACCCTCTGCCACCCACAATTTTGTGAATTGCAGAGTATATATGTAGATGTAGAGACAAAATCATCCATTATTAAAAGGGTAATACTTCAAAACTGGCACTTATAAGTACAAAAAAAACGCATTCTAAAAATCTGTCTCAGTGTTTTTCACAATCTGATTTATTGTGCAGGAGAAACAATTTTGACTGTAGGTACCAGTGTCGTGTATATTACCGTTTACTCACCCTCCAATTCGATCGGTTATTCCTTACCGGTCCTCTATTGGGGCGAGCTGTGGTTGCTGGAGCTCCCCAGGTGCGGTGGACAAACGTAGGTGCGGTGGACAACGAAGGCTCGGCAATGTACTCGTAGAAATGGCGCACAGTCTTCCTCGCGCGTACCGCACAGCAACGGTATAGATCAGAGAAAACGGGACAAAATTGCACGGCAGGGACGCTCTCCAAACTACAATTTATTAATGATTAATATCGACATTTTGGGTATATCTATCAACTGAGCCGCTGTACCTATAATGTGTACGTGCATATGTTTGATAAAAATATGTAACGACAGTATTACATAGCGCGAAATCAGAAGACAATGTAATGAAAACCATAATATAAATACGATATTTACAGTTATTCACATACTTAAAATGTACACCGAATCCTCATTTAGGGGTCTTATGATATGTGACGATGTCCGTAGTAGTTTCAAACATCTAAGGGTACTTTTTTGCTCTAAATATCCAGCTAGTTAAGTAATTTGTCTTCTTCATCGTCATCGTTAGATAATACATAATCTATACAGCGTTCAACTTCTCCCACCTTGTATCTAGTAACATTTGCTCTCCTGTATTTAAGAAAATCAAGTTCCGTTTTATATTTGGAGGCCAAGAGGCGTTTGTTTACCTCAGGTTGATTTGAATTGGGGGCCACAGCCCATTCTTTAGATACACAAAATACGCAGTTAAATATGCGTAAGAATGATGAATGAGAAACTGAATGACAAGGATAATATACACCTCCTATATCAGTACAGATCGTTTTCACGTTTTCATTACAGCTGTTCTTTCTTCAACAGAGAGCATATTTAGATGACTAAACAATCGCCACAGAAATGTTGAAATGTGGTGCAATCTGCCGATTTTAACTTTTTCATTAACGTAGGGTAGTGCCTAGTCTTTAAATATCCGAATTTTCTTGAAGAAAACGTACACAATCTTATAAAATAATACAATAGCATTAAGAAGAAGATACACACTCTTGAATTTTTCAGTTACTTGTGCGGAGCGAGTACCAGCGTCGCTTCGTCACCACTCAGCACGCGAATAACAGAGCGAGGCTACTGCCAGGCTCGAGTTCACGTCCAGGCTCGGTCCTCTGTACTGTATTGTCGCCAGTTGGCCGGCAGAGGTCACGCTTAAGTAATAACACATAAAGTACACAAATACTTTCCTTCCTCAATTTTAGTCTAGACATTTCGCCCACAGAACAGAACTATCAAATTGATATAAAAGACTAAAGCGTAATTAATAAAGCGTAATTATCGAATTAAAGTTACCATCTTTTTTATTCAAACATTAACTTAAGAAGAACATTTACAAGGGTTGTTTTTTCTTCAAATCTGTCCGTCATCTTCTCGATCCTTCTAATACTTTCTGTTTTCCATGAGAGAAAATTCTTTCTATTTTCAGTGTTTTCAGACTCGAGTAAGTTGTTCTTATTCTCTGTCGTCATTTAAAAGCTTTACTCGATTTAAAGACACTTAGATCTTCCATAAACTTCTGATCACATAACAGTTTACTTTGTAAGAAGTTTTATAACAATTCATTGTTCTGTGCTTTGATGTACTTCTAATTCTTGTCAATCAGTGCAACTAATGGAACTGTACGTTGATTGCTAAAGGACCGAATGTGTCAGCTCTTGTTACCGA
The DNA here is from genome assembly GCA_031002005.1 of Vandiemenella viatica. NCBI lineage: Eukaryota > Metazoa > Arthropoda > Insecta > Orthoptera > Morabidae > Vandiemenella > Vandiemenella viatica. The sequence goes on along the minus strand of CM061920.1, from coordinate 344,325,934 downwards.
CTGACAATGCTACCAACTTCCGGATAGATTTTTATTATTATTATTATTATTATTAGAAGCTAAATTCAAATTATTATTTAAATATGAATGACACTCCTATTTTCAATCACGCACTTTAGGGCAGCATAATTCATTAGCTGAATACTATTATTTTCCAGTCAGTTTGTTTTCCATTACCACCAACCCGGCCTGCTGTTTTTGTTCTGAATGTAACCTTCGACCTCATGAATCAGCCGTTATTTGCAGCCTGACAGCCAAGGTAACAAAAGAATCAACTGCAGCTGCTGTTACATACAGCGAACATACCCCATTTGCTGGAACAAAGAAATGTGTTCCGCCTTGGTTCGAGTGTTGTACGACGCAACGAAAGCTCTGCAACGAATACGCAAAAATGGGAGAGGAATATCAGTGAAAAGTACAGGTGTTATTATGTCGCAATGCCTCTTCGGATGAAGCGCTGCATAAATCCCTGAATAATTCGACGTAGCTGAATTATTCATCGCGTCATCCATTATGCTTTGGCACGTAACTGGGGGACACGAGGTATGGCGTCCTTTAGGCATAACACACTGTCACTTCCTACCAGTCTACCTTACTTGCAAACTGCACGAAACAAATCTCATTTTGAAACTGGAATTTTGAGGTGTTCATCTGACAAGTTATGGCAAAAATTTAATATCCAGCTTTCATTCAACATTTGGTGGCAGACGGAAGATGAAACTGAGATGAACAGTACTATATACTGCGAGCTGTTTACAAATGAATTGTTTTGAAGTACTTCAGGAAAGTAAATTAGGTGTAGGTTATGAGTGAATGTTCAGTTCCAGACTTCATTTTTCATTTTCCTTTGAAAAACTAATTATTGTTTGTACATTAAGCTCTGAATCAATACAACAGTTTAAAATAAATACAGGCAAAACTATAGTCTCATGCCATTGAAATTCAACAAATAGTGAAAATAACTGAGAAAATTAACGAAAAATTGGCAGGCAAAAATAAAAAAGTAGATGCACTATTTCCTGACGGTTTGTTCCATTTGCAGGTAAACATGAAAATATAAGTAAATAATAAACGAGAAGAAAAAACTTGTAAGTGGAATCTGAACTATACGTAATTAATGTAAATAAATATTATGAGGTACATTAGAAAAGGAAGGAATTCGGCCATGAAGAAACCTTCCCGCTATACGCCTGGAATGGTTTATGCAAACCGTGGATGGCTGGAGGGGATTCGAACCCGCATCCTCCAAAATGAGAGGCCAGTACGTTACCACTCACCCACCATGCTCGGTAAAAAATAAGAGTAGGTCAAATGTTTACACTGGGTCAAATGACGCAGATGCATTAAGAACTGAAGAAGATTTCTCAAGCAAACAGCATCCGTATCACACAAAAAGAATTAAAAAATGGATAGCATGCCATGAAGATGCCTTTGTACTAGGTAATAATATGTATAGCCATGTCAAGGATGGCAGCAAACAACATCTGTCAGTTTTTCAAATGTAGATTCGAATCATTCATAGTTCTCAAATCAAAGAAAATAGTGAAAAAAACTGGTTTTGAACTGAATTAATTTGATAAAATTGTTAAGAACGATCGGGAATGTAATTACGAAAAGTCGCAAGTTTTTCATGCAACAAACGCTGATGTGATTCTTTTATCTCTTAAATGTACATAACAGCGTTATTTGTGCAAATAAGTGGAATCTTCTGTCGTAACTTGGGTCAATTAATACAAACATCTAACACTTTTTTGTATCAGTTGTTATGCGAAGCATATAGATGTGACAAGCAAATTTATTAAAAAATATTTTTATAAATTAAAACCATAATGACCTTATGGATTTTGCTTTACTGATTTCCTGCTCGTTTTGGATTATGAGATTAGCCATGAAGAATATAAATCCAAAACACACAGGAATTTGAATCTGATAATAAAAAATCCAACAAAACAGTTATCAATACCTTGCTGCACAGCACTACGAAATTGCAGTCGAACGTATTCCTAAAATTAACTAAAATATGCTGGTATATGAAGTGGATTTGTCATTTCGTAGACACCACCGTTTAACACAAATGTGAAAACCAGACATAATTACTGATAGACATCTATACTGCAAACATTCTTAATGGTGTGTGTAGCTTCAGATAAACTAGCACAAATGTTACTACGAAAAGATTTACAACTGTAATGAAAAAGTAAATGCTCCGAAGTGTAGTTCAGATATGCAGATATGAAGTGACAGCGCCTCTGTCTACAGTTTAACGAGGACTCCAAACGAAAGAACGTTCACGACGTACTCCACATATACAGGGAAGAGGTGAAGGTCGTGTTGAATGTCCGACAAAACTAACCAGGATCAGAACCGCCTTAACAAATAGCTAAGGGGCCTGTTCTAATACTGAAATAACATTCCGCGATGAGAAATTCAAGGTAAAACTATAAGAATAGCTGTAAAGTTGTCAGCCCCATTAGACGAATTGATACGCGGCCGATGTGTGCCTGGAGCCATGTACGGCACATCGTGTGTCTGTGATCGCTAAAGATCAGTAACAGTTGAAGTATCACAATTGAGTTATGCACTTTAAACCCCACGTTGGGAGCCAACTGAAGTGTCCTGGGGGCTCGGTATCCAATCTGTGGCGACGTAGTGCCAGCCAGCCTATCCAACGCCACCTCGCCGAATGCTACCTTCGTTGTGGTAGAAAAAAACATCTGAATGTCTGCTGCTAAGTAACTGAAAGGCTCCTGACTCTAACAAACTCACAACGAATAATTCTCATGTTCTGAAAATTCTATAAATAGCCTGATTCACTTAATCGCTCTTCAATTAATAAAGGTTTTATTTTTGTTTGCGAGTCAGATAAAAACCTTCATTTTTTATCAAATTTATTTATTCTTATTAATTTTTATGTGTGAGAACAGTCAGACCGAAGTACGGCTCCCATAGTAAATATTAATAAATAATTAATTCTTCTCATTAAAAACTTGGCTATGACATTTCAATTGGCCTCCTGACTTGTAGCTTAATATGCATAATTGATATGTGACACCTCAAAGCATATAATGCTTTACTTGAGGTGAGCAGGTTTGAGATCCGGTGATGAAAGAAATTTACTACATCAGGTTATTATTATTTATTATTATTGAAGCTATATCAATCCTTATTTCGGGATGTAGCCTCTTTAAGTCTAATGAGCTATATATTAGAATTTTAATTCTACGTAGTTTTGTTGCAGTTCTTTCCAGGCTGGTCAATCTTGAGCCCTCCTCTTCCAGTTCACGCCTGTAACTCGACGTATATCCTTATCACAGTGATCCGGGGGTCATCCTCTTGCTCTTTTCAGATTCCTTCGTATCCAACCCATTACTGCCGTAGTCCATCTTTAATCTCTTTTGCGAGCAAGATGACCAGCCTATTACCATTTTTGGGTCATGACTCTTTTTAAGATGTCTGTCACTTTAGTTATTGAACGAATGTGCATGTCCCTTTTCCTGTCTCTTTTTGTAAACCCTAGCATTGCTCTTTCCATACTTCGCTGGGCAGTTCTCAGTTTTTGCTTCGTGTGACTGTTTAGGGTCCAAGTCTGTCAGGAATATGTGAAGACCGGTAATACACATTGTTCAAATACTTGTATTTTAAGATGTACTGGCATGTTAGATTTAAAAACTATGGAATTACTTCCGTATGCTCTCCAGCCCAGCTTTATGCGTCTGTAGATCTCAGGCTTTGAGTCGCCATTCATGTTGATCAGTTGGCCAAGATAGATATACTGATCTACTAACTCAATACCAGCATCTTTCGTGTCTGCCTTGTCTTTATCTTTTCTGCCCATTAGTTTTGCAGGATTTTGCTTTTTTATATATTTATTTTAAGGTCCACTTCGCTACAAGCTGCCTCTGGTTCATTTACTACATCAGGTACTCTTCACTAAATCTTATAGCAACGCCTTCGATTATCCCTAAAATCTCCGTACTGCTTATCAGATGATTACATGTGATACTATTGATGGTGATTCGTCAGTAGGATGGCGGCATAAAACATGGCGACCCCCATGCTATCTTAGGCTGGCAACGTGTGTAGCCCTCTCCCTTCGTCAATCGTCATGAACAACTAAACCGCACTTACAAGCTTGCAATAACAACAGGCACACTAAGGAAGTCTGCATAATATTATCCCAGCTTCAAAAATTTTCGTTTAAGTTACTATGAAAGAATGCCTTTTTGATAAGAATTTATATTGTTTCTGATCATTTGGGCGAAATGAGTTATTCAGGAGTTAAGTTTCACAGTAGATGTATTTTACCGGTACACTTCTCTTCAGAGATTTGAACGTAAGCAAAAAGGTATAAATAGCTTTAGCCTCTATACGAAGGTCTGATCGGCTGTGCGTGATCTCAGATAGGGACCTGATTGCTCACACGGTCCGATCGAATCAGCAAGGTCCACGTCAGCTGGGTGCAGACACCCGCATAGCGATTTTCTCTCGCCGTCCTGACCGTGTCACTTCTTTGCATATTCAACGGACACTGTGCTGAATGACTATGAAGTTTCACAGCACAACAACGGGACCACGTACTAATCCTCAATTCATCTAGATCAAGTTTTGTTTCAACAACAAAGGAGATAAAATCGAGACGTAAAACAGCAGAAAGCTGTCACGAGTCTAAACACAGCGCGCAACTGTTGCATCAATTAAGACTTTCTGTAATTCCCGTATCGGCTAGTTCAAGGAATTTCATGAATAAAACTAATTTTGTCGTAGTTTCATCTTAGATCCACGCGAATTGCGTAAGTATTTTATATGTTAATTTTTTGATAAATCTTCAATGATTCTGAAATTTTTTTGTAATAAATGAATAAAACTAATTTTGTCGTAGTTTTATCTTAGATCCACGCGAATTGCGTAAGTATTTTATATGTTAATTTTTTGATAAATCTTCAATGATTCTGAAATTTTTTTGTAACGTTTATTCAACCTTCCAAATAATTCGCCGTTAATCTTTAAAGGTAAAAAAAAAAAAAAAAATTATTTCGCAGCTGTGCCAGTATATTACAAAATTAAGGAATCAAATATGTACAACATATACCTGCTATATAATGAATGCATAGCCACGTGTTTTTTACTAACGCAAGGTTTCCACCATAAAAGCCTTTCATTCTGAATGAGAGTTTGCAGAAATGTAGCAACAGATTTGCAGATTAGAAACTTCAAAGGAATTCGTTCGCGAGATAAACGAGCTAAATGAGCATCTTATTTCATCGCTGCATTATCTCCCCATTATTGGAAACTATCAATACCAAAATTTTAGAACAATCACTTTGTGGTATAAGAACTAAGAGTATAAACTCCCTGGTAGCAATTCACTTGTTCACAGTCATTTTAGAATCAAAGAATCTCTCTGGATATGAACGTCGTTCGCCTTTACCATTAAATCCAGTAAAACACAAAAACAGTTTATTTTTATAGCCATAGACAATCAATTAAATCAAAAGAAAAACATTACCATAAAGCTTCACACACCTATTTGTTAATATTGTCAACGCGACTTCTGATATTACATCCTAAAGTTATTTGTTTACTGATTTACAAATGGACCTCTGTTACGAATACTGTCAGCTCTTCTCAAAGCATTTATTTACACTGACCAATCCACCTTTTATGGTCTTAGTAGTGTGGAACATTTCATAAGAATTTCAGCGCCTATTAAGAATTCCGAGCCTGATGGGTGGGTGGTAACGCTGGGGCCACCTGTCATTCAGGAGAACGCGTGTTCGATTCCCCATCCGGCCATCCAGATTTCGGTTTTCCACGGTTTACCTCAATCACTACGGGCGAATGCTGGGATGGTTCAGTCAAAAAGTCGCTGAAGTATGTTATAAAGCGAAGTTTGCAGATCCGATATCTTACCTGGCTTTCATAGGACATTAATACCTGCATTGTCGAATCACTCGTTCAAAATAAAACAACATTTCTTTCAGAGATAAATCCGGAATTGTTATGGTTTTTGTGTTGCCTGTAACAAAACCAAGCAACAAATAATTTCCAGAGAAGTCCGAAGGCGAATTGCAAGTGACTGACTGACCGAGCGTGGTGGGTGAACGGTTAACGCTCTGGGCTCACATTCGGGAGGACGCGGGTTCGAATCCCCGTTCGGGCATCCAGATTTGTGTTTTCCATGGTTTCCCCAAATCACTCCAGGTTTCCTTCAAAAAGGCCATGGCCGAATTCCTTCCGTTCCTTGTCCCCAGCCCCATCCCGCCTCTAATGATCTTAGCCGTCGACGAGGCGTAAAGCAGTAAGTAAAAAAAAAAAGTAAGTGACTGAGTACCTTTCTCATGACTATAAAACTAGAAATAATATTTTATAACGGTAAAAAGTCCTTAGACTACCGTTGCAGGAAAATATTACTATGCGATATTCCATGGACGCAGCAAGTGCTAGAACTTCATAGCAAATAATATTAAAACACTGTGCCAAAACGGTTCTAACAAGTGAAATTTGTTATGCACACAACTTTTTTTTTTTCTTTTGAAAATTGCAACACCCAGAAGGAATGGTCTGAATCCCTCCAAAATCGGAGAATGTGAAGGAGAATGGAACCATACTAAGTGATTAAAATTGCGTAGAGACATCGTGCACATAGGTTTAGCAGTGACCTCTTTTGTGTGGCCGGACAGGTCAGTGTTATAAAAGACCCAATAGTTGCAGAGTAGTCGAACAAAGTGGAAACGGGCAACAAGTATCGGTATGCATCGTCGAGGTCAAAGGACGCAACATCAGCATGCCAGTGAATTTGAACGCGGAAGAATGATTGGATTCCGGGAAACAGGTCTGTCGTAAAATGACACTGGGGAACGGACAGGACACGCTGACACGAGAGTGATGTGTGTGGGTGGACCAGTGAATAGAAGAGGATCGGGCACAGTGACAAGCGAGTACTGTGCCACACAATGTAACCACAGTGCGAGATGATCGCTATCTTGCTCGTATCGCCGTAACCGACAGGACAGCTTCGTTCATAGTGCTGACTCGTTGTTGGGGCGCTGCAACTGATGTGGACATGTCTGCGTCGACTGTTCGATGCTGTATGCTGTGTCTGGGGTCGGCTATTGAGTCGGCTTCCAGTGACCTGAAACCATTGAATGCAATGGGCACGTGAACGGCGCCACTGGCATCCCGAGTCGCTAATAAAGCGTTTTCAGACGAGTTCAGTTTCAACATGTCATGCAGTGATGGTCATATACGTATTACCCGCTACCGTGGTGAACGTAATCTGGCAGACTGTATTGTTGAGCGGCATAGCGGACAAACGCCAAGTGCGATGGTTTGGGGCATCACTGACTCCAACATGCGACCTTGCCTCCTACGTATTAAGAGCAATCTGAACAGCAACCGCTACATCAGCGCGGCTAACCCGAGGCACTGCACCTCCTGCGGGCAACCGGACACTGCTCGGTCACATGTGACGAGTAAAGTGCAAGCCTTCTTTGCCTGATATGTAACCCGTCGAATATCTGTGAGATGGAATCAGTCGGTAACGTCTTTAGTCGGGTCGTCATGCAACCATTGACTAAGCTTAATGTTCTCCAGTAGCATATCCAATCTCTATTTGATTCCACAGCTCAACGTCTAGAGCAGGGGTGGCCAACACAAATGATCTTACGGGGCAGTTTGGAAATGCATCATAACTCTGCGGGCCGCATATAAAATTATTTATTCGCAAGAATATTTTTTTAAATTCAAAGTTAATTTTTTCTCATGATTTCGACAGTGAATTTTTGAATACATGGATGCACAAATAATGTATTTTTAATACATTGAATTTCACATCACAAAATAAATATATTTTGTAAAAGTGTGATCAATCTCGCGGGCTGGAAAAATGTTCAAGGTGGCCTGAGGGTTGGCCACCCCTGGTGTAGAGGCTCTGATTGCAGCACCTGATAGCCTACACGCTACACCGTACCGAATTTTCACGATAAAAGTGTATACAGTTCTGTAATTCTAATCATTTGTGTCAAGTCCTTAACCTGTAGAATATAATTGATTTTAATCACACGTCTCCTTCTTGGTGTTGCAATTGGCACAAACCGTAGTATAAAATGTGGGTAATTAGTTACTATCGATTTCTGTCTTAAACATATAACTATTTTGATTGCTGTACGAGAATTAGTAATTTTTACTCCAGAGTATTACTGAATATCTGAGTTTTCATTATTTCTCTATGTAGTACACACCTCATCAACCTTGATCCAAGAAAGGACTTTTTTAGAGAACAGAAAATATCCATTACTTAAACTCATACACGTGCCGCATGTAGACAGCGTTACGTAATGAACCAGTCTAGCCCAATTACGATTACCGTTACTGAAATTATATCCAAAGTCATTTGAATATTTTATGCCAGTTTACGCCTGAACACTGGACCGTCAATTTCAAAGCGTAAACCTTATAATACACAAATTAATCTCAGTGGTGAACCAACGCAACATACAGAGACGACGTAATAGATGATATAACTTTTGATAGAGGATTTTGAGAAAACGATGCGCAGTTTTAATAATTTAATAATATTACAGACGTACTGCGGTAGCGGTAATTGTTTAAGGAGTGGACTGCACAGCCTTGGCGCAGGCGAGCTCCAGAGCACGCAACCAGAAGAAGCGGCGTCAGCCTTGGCACGCTTCGTGGCCCGAGTCTTCCATCACAGGAACATCATGATACAGACTGGTTTTGATCAACGGGTATCCTACAGTCTACTCTGCTGACCACAGAAGAGTCTCGTGATCCGCAACTACATACGCATCCTGTTTCTAATTAGTAAACAACACGTAACTTATTGCCCGGGACTGTCAGCTATAGACTGTGTCCAGTCATGAATCAAGTGTCTCGGAGATGCGGGGTACAAAGCTTCTTCAAGCTCCACTCAATAGTTATTTCGTAGCCCTGAACTCAACGTAACGACATTACTGCGATTAGTTGCTCTAGCATTTTGGAGGAAGCCGGTTCGAACCTCGTCCAGATTTCGGCTTTTCATGGTCTATCGAAACCATTTCAGGAGAATGGTGGAAAGGTTCTATCAAAAAGCCATGGCCGAATTCCTTCTCTTTCCTTTCCCCCAGTCCTCCGAAGCTCTAATGATTTTCATATTGACGAGCCGCAAAAAAAGTTTTTTTATTGTTGAGAGATGCCATCTATAAACCGTGGCCAACAGAAGGAAGGTAATTTCTGACTTATATTTCAGCTACCATCTGGCACTCGGTTGGCTAGAGAATTCCAGTTCCAGTCTGTTTTTGATTACTCTTCCAGTTTGTTGTCCTAAACAGTTAGGCACTTACTGCCATCTGAAACCTGGATGATTAATTACAGCCTGCTACGATCATCAGCGAGCAGGTATGAGGGTCGATCAGATATTGGATTAATCTATAGCAAAAGAATGTATCTCTACATAGCCTCCACTGTTGTCTATACAATTTTTCTATTGCACTTATAGCTACCTAATTCCTGATTCACTAAAAACTGTTGGAAGCGTACAAAATTTCGTAATAAGTATTGTGCCTCTTCGTCGTTATTTTATTTTTCCACAAAATAATAATGATATGTTAAGCTAGAAATATTATAGCGTTTTCTAAATGACACTGGATGCAAAAGTGTCAGAGATAGAATTTCTGATTTGGATTTCAACATTTTATCTCGGACCGCAGTGTTTCCGAACTTAAATCAGTCTATTCGTTTTTCTTAGTAACACAATTCAATTGATCTGCTTGGGACTGTGAAATTGCTGACAGAAAACTCGAGGAACAAACTGCTCTCGACCTTGTAACCGCGTATAAACGAGGGCAGAGATGGACTCCCACGAAACGTCCCAGGACATTTATTCGCAGCTGGAAGCCCGAAAGCAGTTTTGTTTATTTACAAAGCGGTGAAAAAACTTCGTTTTTACAACAAGGACAAAGTTCAGTTACTTACATATAGCGCATGATGATACTACATAATCAAAGGATGCAGAGATCGGTCCTCAAGCAAACAAACATTACTGCTTTAATTTTGAATTAACGGTACTATGTTCTCCCGTCTGCGTTGGTTGTTTATCTGATAGCATCTTTACACTTTATGTACCCCAAGTTACAAATTAATCTACAATGTTATCAATGTATTTTTCAATGTTCGGAAGAAATCGGTGATTGTTCGTAGTCTTTGAGTATCAAGTGATATAAGAGAAGAGCTTCAGTGAAGAAGCTAGCAGGTGCAGCTTATCTGTTAGTTGTATTTACGAGGAGCTTAGCAGTCGTGTCGGTAGCAGCCTTCGCGCCTTGAGGCGAGAGATGCGACTCCGAGATTTCTAAATTCTCCGGGGACATCTCCTGCACGGAGCTGCCAGCTGCACACAAGATATGATCGCTGGTGACAGCTTTCTGCAGTCTCAGTGAAACCAAGAAAACTAGTACCGCTATGACTAGGATATCTCCAAAGTCTGCAGCTACAAGAAAACGAAAAACCGAAATAATTTACTTCGATTCTAGATAGATTTGCCTAAGGGGATTGCTTCGAAGACTCGGGAAACTAAGTATAGCATGTTTACTGCACAGTATTAATTTAATGAAACACAGGTTACGGCAGAAAAAGATTATCTCACTGTATCCCGCATAAATAACGCTTACATTAGAATTCTGTTTAAACAGTGTTGACATAAGATATAAAGATTGCTTTATTTTAGTCAATAACCAAAAAATATCGCAGTTAGTATCATTTAATAAACATACAAACTATTTCTAGGATGTTTCAGTCTTTCAACAGCCAACGTGCAGTATTATGTTCATAAGAAATGAGATTACTGTAGAGGTCTTGAACGAGGAAGAAAGCATTACTGTTTAATTTCTCCCATAAATTTAGTAAGCTTTTCAAAAATCGTCGAAGATAAACCGAACCATCGGCAACCAAAAACATTTACAGCAAAAATAAAAGTAATTATCGAAGGGACAAGGGAGCGTCCATTAACCACGTGACTCTTTCTGGGGGAGGGGTTGGTTAGAAAGCTACTCTGGGCTATGGAGAGGGGGGGGGGAGGAAGGATTCTCCAGCCAAGTATCGTATTATTCGTCACTGTTAAAGCAAGGGTGGCCGCGTAGCTCAGGCGAAAGAGCGTTTCACTACGGCCCGGACGAGTGGGGCTCGATGCCCGACGATATCTGTATACTAATAGTGCTTCAAATGCTTGTGACTTGAAGTCATAGCATTGGTTTGTGCGCGGCCGGCGCATTTGCCAACACGCGACAACGCATTACGATTCGAAAAACATTATAAATGCCGCACCTAGACTCAAATTCGCTTACAGATGTCACCCTGGATTTTCCAAGGCACTGTCAGTTCGTATTGTTTTAATAGTTTGTAATGAAGCTGTTTTGATTGGGATTACCCGCGCGTAACAATACTACTCGTTGATAAAATAATTCCAATTTTGTTGTGTCAAGTGAATTTCAGGGCAACTATAACCCTAAGTAAGTTGTAAGACAGATACCGCCAGATAAATAATTAGACTATAGTGTCCAAGAACGCAACGTGCAGGATGCTGGTTACAGTTATTAATGTCAGTTTTATTTAACCAGTTCTCAGTGTATCGCTATCATAGATTACCCAATTAGATCTAACTATCAGTTTCTTCAAAGTCAGCGAACCGAATAAATTTTCATTCTTTATTTCTTTGCCTCAATTCCTTTAGTTGGAAGGGTAGCATAATAAATCTTAGCTATTACATCTTTCTCAATTTTGACGTGCCATTAATTACGGCGGGTTTGCTTATAGCTTTGTTGCTACGACCGTAATGCTTTTGTTTCCATTTTGCATTTAATCGCACGACAACCGTCACATTTTTGCGGTTAGGTAGTATTTCCATGTGAGAATATGTCGTTGGAATTGTACTTTATTATGGGGTGCGAAATAAATCTCTAGGAATATAAATTTGGGTGATGAAAGAAATAAAAAAAATTAGTATCGATTTTTGTTAGCCTATTCTGTGTGTTCGACCACTCCGTCACCTTTGTTAAATTTTGTTTTCGTTAATTTATTTTCAAAACCTCAACTGTGCATAAATCTTGGGTAAAACATTTTACATCCCGTAGGAATGAGCTTGGTGGGTGAGCGGTTGATGTTCAGGCCTAGTATTTCGTAAGACGCAGGTCCCATCATCTGTCCGTCAAACAGTTTTCGGTTTTCCATGGTTTCACCAAAACGCTCCAAGTTAATGCCCGAATGGTTCCTTCAAAAGTCTAAGGCAGAATTCCTTCCCGTTCCTTTCTACCGGTGTCCGCAGCTTCAGTGATCTCAACATCGACATGCAGTAAATCCTTAATTTAAAAAAAAAAAAAATGATGATGGGAAAATCAGATGTTACAGTAGATGGTAACGGTATTACAAGTACGGCCACAATCAACCTTGACAGCTTGCCTGCAACACCTTTACAGAGGAAAAAATGAAACAGAGATAAATAATATACAGGGCAAAAGAAAATTTTCCACGGAAAGGCAACTGTTCCCATGCCTTTAGTGTGATCGCTACGCTGAGAGAAATCGCATCTGTGGGCAAACTTTATCTTTATTCGCAAAATGTTTTTTGTGAAATACAAAAATTAAATGAAACGAAATTAGAGTCCGGTTTATTTTTCCTGTTTTGCAGTCGAGTTTCTTGATGGGGATCTAATTACGCTGTACACAGATAGCTTTGGGCCACGGGTCAAAGCAAACTTTCTCCGCTAATAAATGTTATTTCAAAGGTACAGCTTCTGCCTCGAAGCAAAGTCGGAGCGCAGACCAAAAAGCCTCGAATATCGCGACGGCCGCGGCGCACCCCAGGCGCAGTGAAAGGACACGGCGTCTTTCCGGGCAGTCCAGGCCAAGGACTGTGCGGTCACATCAGGCATAACACACCTCGCGATACAATGGACACGTTCCAAATGGCTTTGACATTGTATCGAGCATACAATCATGATTAGGGTTCGGATCTTTATGACCAAAACATAGAGAAATATGCAAGCAAATATGACCTTAAAAATGACAAAACATTTAAATTTATTATACATCATAACATGCTCAATCACGCATTATTTATTTTATCTAATAGTGTCGCTTTCATGTACACAGCATAATTTTCTTCCGTGCACTCGCTGCACTATTGAGAAATTAAATTTTGAATCGTTTGTTGAAGTCGCTTTAATTTCAAATAATTTCCAGAATAGAACTCTTTCATCTGTACTGCAATACTAATCGCTAAATTCCCTTACGCAACTTCACACTTTCAGAAAATTTTACTTTTGGCATGGCGGTAGGTCTACTCACTGATTCAATGCAGATTTAACGATGACTGAGGATATATCATTGAGATATTGATTGACGCTGATCGACACAGGCATGCTTCAGCCCCATTGTCGAGATTATAAGGCGGACGGAACATAACATCAAAAACTGTCAGCGTGAGAAGTATTCAACGAAACGTCATCAATATGGGCTTTCGGAGCCGAAGGCCCACTCGTGTACTCTTGCTGAGCGCACGATACAAAGCTTTACGTCTCGCCTGGGCCCGTCAACACCGACATTGGACTGTTGATGATTGGAAACATGTTGCCTGGTCTGACCAGTCTCGTTTCCAACTGTATCGAGCGGATGGACGTGTACGGGTATGGAGACAAACTCATGAATTCATGGACCCTGCATGTCAGCAACTGTTCAAGCTGGTGGAGGCTCTGTAATGGTGTGGGCCGTGTGAAATTGCAGTGACATGGGTACCCCGATACGTCTAGATACGACTCTGACAGGTGACACGTACGTACGCATCCTGACTGATCACCTGCATCCATTCATGTCCATTGTGCATTCCTACGGACTTGGGCAATTCTAGAAGGACAATGCGACACCCCACACGTCTAGAATTGCTACAGTGTGGCTCCAGGAATACTCTTCTGAGTTTAAACACATCCGCTGGCCACCAAACTCCCCGGATATGGACATTATTGAGCATATCTGGGATGCCTTGCAACGTACCGTTCAGAAGAGATCTCCACCCCCTCGTACTATTACGGATTTATGGACAGCCCTGCAGGATGCATGGTGTCAGTTCCCTCGAGCCCTACTTCAGACATTAGTCGAATCCATGCCACGTCGTGCTGCGGCACTTCTGTGTGCTCGCGGGGGCCCTACACGATATTAGGCAGGTGTACCAGTTTCTTTGGCTCTTAGTGTAATAACAGAGCGGACTAAATATTTGACACGTTATGCAATCATTTCTACTCATTAAGAATTATTTTGGATAGAAGTCACAAGACTGGCCGAGAGCGTACAGTTGTCGGGCGAGGAATCAGTTTTGGAGGGTCGGCACGTGTGATGTGACATTGCTATGCACAGCTGTCAGTCAGCCTCCGCAGTGAGTCAGTGATGGACAAAGCCGGTCAGACACGCTCCTGTTAGTCACGAGGCCGGGCCTTGTCTTCGTCACGCAGTCCGATAGACAGCCAGGGTCCGCAGTCGCTTCAGAGGCACAGCAGCTTGTCGTAGACGGCCTGCATTACACACGCAGACAGCTGAACTCACGACGCCACACACTATGCACTGCACAGAGAGACGAACTACCAAGTGCTGTCCCCATCACCTAGTTTATTTAGGATGGAAAATTAGGAATAAAAAAGTACAAAAAAAATCTAATTAACTTTACAGACCGGCTTCCTGGAAGATGCGGGTTCGATCCCCGCTTCGAAGAATTAGGTTTTACGTGGTTTTCAAAATCACTCCTGACAAATACTGGCATGGTTCCCTCACAAATCCTTGGCTGACTTCCTCCCGTCGTTTGCTCTTCACTCTTCCCTCCTTCCCAGGCTACATTGTTGTCGCCGACGTCATTAGGTCCTAACAAAAAAATTATTTTAATCGTCACATATATTTTTTATTTAAAATTATGGTCAAACATTTTTATTCTATTCTACAAATGTTTATCCGCTTCAGTTTCATTTCGCTGTAGTGAAATACCTGTCGGTTTCGGAAGTCAAAACAAATAAACTTTATGATTAGGGAGGGAAGTGAAAGACGCTGTATGTCCGTGTAAAAAAATGTTACTTAGTCCACGCGGAATCCGAACTACGGAGCGATAGCAGATACTTTAGCTAGAAAAAGTAAGTTTTGCGAGAGATACAGAAAGGCTTTTTTTTTTTTTTTTTAATTAAAAACAGGCGTTTCACTGGTATGCCAAACAGCCACTTCTAATCTTCCGTATGAGCATCTTTATTTTATCGCTTGCAACTGTTAATTGATTCGGCTATATCCTTAAAGATCATATTACTTCTTCAAATATATACATTGTCTTCAAATACAGGTTAATTCTTTAACTGAATATTATCTCTCCTTTTGTACACTGAAATTATTGTGTATAACACAGTCTGCACACAACACTTAACTGAAAATGCCCTACACCAAAACCGCAATGTACCGGTGACGCTAATGATTACGCTGTCGACGCACCCTAAAGCCACTGCCCCTTCCTCTCTCCTCCCGCAACCGGAGGTTTTTACAAATCGATGGCAATACGCTAATTCCTACTCCGCCGAGACCTGAAAGCAGAAGGTTACGGGCCTGTAAAAATAGCAACCAAGCGGGTATCGAACCAAGGACCTTTTGTTTGGAAGGCAGCAGTGCTAGCACAGGTACAACCCGGCATCATCAATGATATATGGTTGGGGGCGCTCTCTCCCCAGGAGGACACGAAGAGAAGTCGGTGGAGGGGAGTCTTGAGGTGTCAGGTACCATCGCCGGCCGTGTGGACGATACGTTAACTCGAAATATGTCTCCCTCGCCGCCTCTTAGAGTTGAAAATTTCTATTCAAACATCACGTACTCAGAGAGATTCCTCGGAGACGGCATTGTTAGTACTGAAAAGTAGGCATTTACCATTTTGTGAACGGGAGGAGGACAACTTTTCTTTTAACGGAAACGGACGTGGTCCATCATTTAATCGGCCAAATCTCATGTAAATAGATTTTGCTTATTAAAGGAAATATCCGAGACAAAACAATGTTAATCCAACAATATTGCCTAAGGAGGGAAAATAACAGGAGCAGCCTTCCTATTTCCTATGTCTCGGTTCTTCTAAATTTAAGTTGTATGTAAATGTTTTAAACGTTTGTGCACACCTGTTGTTTTCATCACCTCTTAAAACTGTTTATAATCGTTGAGAATGGTTCAGCTTCTTTGCAAGCAATATGTGGAGTGGTAATGTCTGGTGTGTGAACGAACAGATAAATTATGATATAAAGCCTCTAATTAAATCGAAGTTTAAACATAACATCATATAACACTAATCGCGATAATATATATATATATATATATATTGTAAGAAGTACAAGAAAATATTAAATGGATGGATCCTATTACGGAACAATTAAATTCGTGAACCGTTTTGCCCTCCTCAGCGTCTCAATGTCATATCGCAAAAAAATATAAGCTATCATTATGTAAAGTTTCGTTGATTCTTGCAAATACCAGTCAAACATACAAAAAAAATCAAATTTACGGTTTTTGCCCCCTGTATCACCGGGTATCACATGGCTATCACTATATCTTACCTGATGACATTAAGTATCATTGTGTGCAATTTTGTTGAAATTCGTAATTAGTTTTTGCATGATGCTCTGACAAACGGACAAAAAATTCAAAATTTGCTGTTTTGGGCACTATATAATCGGGAAATTTGTAACTTATCGAAATAAAAAATACCCTGCATCTTGGCCAGTGACATAAGCAATCGATTTGTGCAGTTTAGTTAAAATCCTCTCTACCCTACAGGAAAGGGTAGAGATGACCAGACTGAGATGGTATGGACATGGAAAGAGAATGGAGGTTCAGAGAATCCCAAGAAACATCCACGAAATTAAGATGCGTGGTAAACGACCCAGAGGAATACCAAGAGATGGATGGATGGCTGAAAGGAGTAGAGGAGTGTGTACGGAAGAAAGGAGAGGCCTGGAACGAAGTGGTGACAGGGAAGTGGAGGGATGAAAGAAGGAAATGGAGAGGCTTGTGCATGAAGCAGACCCTGCCAGAGGCTGGAAACTGTTAAGGTTGATGATGATGATGAGTTAAACTCCGTTGACTATTTTTTACGTGGTGCGTGAACAGACAAACAAACATTCCAAATTTTACGTCGTCATCGTCTATGTACACTACAATTACTATTTATAAATAACTTCCATTTACAGACACAACTTCTCTACAATTTTATTATACAGTATGTATACATTACAGTTATGTGCCAAGGCTTTAAACTTTTCAGATCATCCTTAAGCTACTACTTTACCTTTAGAGACAATTTTGGTATATTGCTGTAAAGTAAATAACATTTACGTTCACGACTTGACAAAGTTATTGTTCTAAAATGAATTCAATTCAGTTCACAGATACGTTAAACGTAAATATTTTAATTACAAAGAAATAGATAATCGTATTAAAATTCTGGTTTTTAAACTATGAATACAAATAGAACTATGAAGCTCTCAGTCTATCGAAGTCAAAAACATGAAGACAAAACGCTTAACCTGAAATATAACGCTGTTCAGAGTTGTATATCCTTCATAAAGTATTTAGAATCGGTGTTTACAACCAATGTTAGTAATAATTTCCACTGAGCTAGCTAGTATTATCATCAGTTACACTTTTCAGGCTACAATGTTTAACGAGAATTCGTAAAACTTTTAGTTATAAAATTAACTCATATCACTAGATTTAAGATAACGAAAGTCTGATGACACCAAGGATTCATAACTGGAAGCATTCGCCTGAGATATCGTATTGTCATTGAAGGTATTATGTTCAGAAAATATGTGGAAACTACTACAGTAGATACAACTCGATGAAGATCTTTCGTAATCTCTAAAACCGGAAATTTTTCAGATTAGAATACTTTCTGTGCACAATCATTTGCGGAGGAATAACATACAATACACATACATGGAAGTGAACTGCGGACCATTCAGCAAGAAGGCTCCGATTTTCATTTCTCCTCTGAATGTTCCTACTTCAATAAATTCCGGTTGGACTTCGAACAAATAAAAAAATAAACACATGGTTTGTTTAAAGTCGTATAAGCCCGGCAATTACATCGTTAATATTATCCAAAATACACGATAACGCAGCCAATGTGTTGAACACAGACACTGGTGAGTATGACTGACCCTAACATTTGCAACATAACTAACACTTCATTGTTGTTTGAGGGTAGTTGTTAGGAAAAGCTCCAGAACTGTTGATGCAATTAATATGAGCCACGAAAAAAAACTGGTATAAGCTTAGCTCTTAATATGAGAGATCCAAACAAATTGTAATGCAATTAACACAGGAGAACCAGTACAGTAAATACAGTAATATTTCTGACCTGTAAACTAGAACGCAACTGCGATAAACAGTGAAGATGAAGTTTGTATGAGTAACTCTAACAAGGGTAACAGTGATAACTAAGAACTCAAGTACAGATCACGCTAATCACTGAGGGATCCTAACATTAGTAAAGCAGTTAATATGAGGATCCATGCAGTGTTAATGTGGTTAATATAAAGAAGCATACAGTGGCAACGCATTTACAAACAGTGGTAATGCAGTTAATATGGGTGAGTGGTAACGCAGCTAACATGAAGAATCAAACAGTGGTAACGCAGTTAATATGAGGAAACCACAGGCGTTAACGCAGTTAATATGAAAATATGTACGATCATAATGCAGTTAATATAAGGATCACACCAAGGTAACCGCAGTAAAAATGAAAAAAAAACACAAATTCGGTTAGTTTGAAGAAGCGCATTGTGGTAAAGTAATTAGTAATAAGCTGACACAGTGGCCAAGCAGTTAATATAATGAAACACACAGTTATAATGCACTTAAAATAATGGAATCCAACATTGTACATGCAATTATTATGAGGGAAATTGCGTGGATGCAGTTAATAACGAGAAATTGTAACGTGTTAATACAAGTAACACGAGTAGTTCAGGCACAGCTGAAGTTGTTGGTATGAGGGGTGAAAATACTGATAGCACAACAAACAGTACGGTATCTAACATCGGTTATACAGTTAGACGAGAGGCGCAAACAGCGCGAATACACTTAAAAAGAAGAGAGAGAGAGGGAGAGAGATGTAGAGATAGAGAGATCAGGTAGTTAACAGAAGGAATCGTCGAATGTCACGATTTATGTTTTGCTCCATCTAGATTTCCCCCTTGAAACCCGTTCTCAACACCACATTTAGTGTATGAACATATTTAGTCAGTGTTATTTCGTAAATCTTTAATACTGATTAAACTCTAAAACTTTCACTTGGAATTTTAAATCAATACTTGTATCCTCTAACTAATTTCGAAAACATCTTCAAAAGTTTGCATGTTTCTTCATACAGTTCTACGTGGAATACCACATTAACATCACGACAAGATGAAAAACTCTTAAGTTGTAAGCTGTACCAAAACATTAACAACCGATACGTAGCTTAGTGACACTTGGTTTGTGAACCATTAGTTGCAGTACGTTTTCAAAACTGTTTTAAGACGAAAAAAGCCTGCATCAGAGGAATCATGTAACTATGTCGCTAACACAGTTTTACAAGTGTTTCTCTTAGTAGATCGACTAAATCTGTATGGAACTGTTTCAAGACATCGATACAACAAAGAACTCAACGCCTCCAACTCAATCTAAGTTTTTTTTCTAGCAGGATTAGTAAACTTTTCTAGGATGTGATATGTTATGCACGGCTAGCAGGCAGCACAAAGCGGTCTCCTGGCGGCCGGCTAGATCAATACCTGTCTATTCAGCTAATTACCCATCGGGGTTAGCCGGGTCTCGAACGCGGACCCCCAGCTCGGCCCCTGCCCTCTCTACAATCCTCATTGAGGCTAAAACAGACCAAAGGGGGGAACGGCTGCACCAGGCTCAACTCAACACAACGTTAACCCTATGAGTGGTTGGCAAAAACTAGGAATGGGGAGCGAGCAACAGCCTACCTTAATGTTGAGCACTGACTAGCGTTCATAAAAAAAAAATATATGGAAGTTTGGCAACATGAAAAATTGAAATAAAAGTGCAGCATGACAATCATAAGACGAAATAATATTGCAGAGTCGTACTACACACTTTTGAGAAAATCTGGAACTTAATCTGTATGAAGGAATAACATATACAACCCATATTATTGTAACAGACTAGTTACTTTAACAAATGAGCCAATTGAGCTATTATTCAGAAGACCTCTGTGTCGCTCAGTGAAAAGCAGTGAATAGGTAAGAGATGACGGAATTCGAGGAGAGAAATATAGTGAACAAATTATATTGATCAATCATAGAATAAGGCCTATACCGAAGACGGCCCCAATGGGAATTGCACCATTACACAAAAAAAGGAAATAAGTAAACGGAGAAACGGAGATGAAGGCAGAAAGGATACGACACACCTATTGGAAGAATAGTAAGATTACTACTTCATGGATATCAGAAGTGGGCAAAGTTATGCAACTATATCAGAGACCGATTACAGCTCAAAAAGTTTGTTGGTCATCTGAGGCTCCAGAACAAACAGCATCAGAAGACGAGTATCCTATAGACCAGGGGTGGCCAACCCACGGCCAATCTGCGAGATTCATCACACATTTACAAAATA
>CM061920.1:344145739-344304259 GCA_031002005.1 Vandiemenella viatica | reverse complement strand
CCCCTCCTAACCTTCACCATAACATCTATCACTTCTGTAACTACGTCAACATCATCATTTAACATCATTTCCGCTTGTTGTGAGCTACATGTAAGGAGCTTTTATCCATCTCTGTCTTTACACAATTCATTTTATAGGTCTCCATCTCTTCTTTTCAAGTCCTGTTTGACTCGTTTCCTCCATCGTAATCTTGGACTTATCGTAAATCTTCTTTTCCTCATCTTTCAGATTTGAGTGTTCTTTCGGTCCTGCTTTCCGGTAGTTCTTCACCACCTCACTCTTTCGACGTCAGTTTCCTAGGTGGTGTTGTCTGCGCCTCAACTGTAATTACTCGCCCTGTCCTTTCTAGTTATATTCGTAAGCTGCTCAATAACGTCATATCTGTGGCCTGTAGTCTTTTGCTGCTACTCCACTCACCGGTAATTCTCGTAGCTATCATTTTGGCTGCATTGATTTTCAGACCATAAGCTTATGTTGTTCTTCATCTGTTCTGTATTTCTTAGACTCGTTCTTCTCTTTCCCCATTTTATTACAGTGTCCTCAATACCATGAATTGGAGCATAATCATGAGTACTGAATCTTTAACATTATATACTCTTGAGAAAAACACAATATATTTTTATAGTAATTTCAAAATAAATATACAATTAGAAGAAGTAGTTTGCCTTCGGATAAAAGCTACTTTGTGATGCCAGAAAATTTGTGGTTGAATAAATCGAGGCAGCAGTCTCCGAGGTACTAATAAAGCTACCGAAATGTAATTTGTATAAAGAATTAATATTTACTCCCATGCAACTGAATTTTTGTTTAGTTTTATATTCTCCACTCCATATCACGGAGCATGGTTATCTCTACTATATATTATACTTCTTGTTCTGGCACTTCAACTCAACAACTCAAAATGCTCCGGAATTTCAAGTAAAACGAGTACGTCGAAAATAAAATTAAAACAATATTCAATTGCATCGGCCTAAATGTTGATTATTTATACACACTGATTTATTTGGAATTGAGGAAACGGCTCATAGTCTCCCATTATTACAATAGAAATTGTCTCCAAAATTTTGAAACATGCATCAGATTAACAACTATAATCGATGCAGATAAGGCCACCCCGTTGGCTCAGATGGTTGCGGACCGTAATGCTATCCGGCGCTGACAAAGTGTCAGCTGGTTCTAGACTAGATGGCGGATAAAAAGTTTCACCATCAGGACTTGGCTGGCAGGTTAGGAAAGGTGGTGGTGCACAATTCCTTATACCAGATTGTGTACCAAAGTCCAGGATTAAATCCCAAATATCTCCGCAGTGTGTATGGAGTAAGAGCGTACGTAACTGCTGATGGTGATTCGTCCGTCTGAAGCCGCGTTCCCACGATCTCTTGTAACGGAGGCGGGACGGGACGAATACTCAACAACACGCCATGGGAACAGGGCCGCCTCTGCTAGCGGAGATGAGACGCAGCTACCCACTCTGTGCCGGTAAACATCACAGGCGTGTGTAGAGGTGCGCTGTTGCCATCTGTTTGCAGCAGCGGTGCGCACCCCTTCTGTTGCTGTAAAGTGCTCTGTGACAAACGACACTAGGCAACGTGGTGGGGAGGTGGCGGCGAGGTAAGCGAGGGCTAACCTGCTGCGGCTAATGAGGTCCCGCTCCGTCCCGCCTCCGTTGCAAGAGATCGTGGGAAGGCGGCTTGATGGGAATGCTAATCTAGGCGTGCCTGTTGACGTCTTTCATCTCTCATCCACAACACAAAAAACACTCTACACTGAACACACACACTATCACAGTCATCAACACTTACGCACGCTATCAGAAAGGAGAAAGCAACGGAATCCACCACAGTTTATCTTTCCAGACGTCGCCTCGGAGGGGTAAACACCTCTATGGATGGGACTACTCCCGGACGCGGGCAAGGCGTTCATAGAAGATAAAAAAGGTAGAGGTTACTTGATTCCTACGGCTACTGCGGCTTCCCGCAGGATTCGCGGAAATAGAGCTCCGGATTCCCGTTACAACTTTCTCGGCACTAGAAGAGTTTTTTTTTTTTTTTTACTTAGTGCTTAGCGACTCGTCGACGGATAAGGTGATTAGAGGCGGGATGGAACTGGGGGACAAAGAACGGGAAGGAATTCGGCCATGGCCTTTTTGAAGGAAGCATCCCGGCATTCACCTGGAGTGAATTGGGGAAACCATGGGAAACCCAAATCTGGTTGCCGGGACGGGGATTCGAACCCGCGTCCTCCCGAATGCGAGGCCAGAAGAGATATTACGCGGACGGCGCCATGGTGTTTCCTGCACGGCACTCCCCAGACTGAGTGGGCCTACAGATTAAAAAATTGTGAATCACTACTATATAATAAAATCGTAGAAAAGTTGTATGTAGATTTGGAACTGATTTCAAAAATAGTAATTGCAATGTGCATTACTGATGACAAAGATGCCGACACTGTAATTTGATATTTATAATTGTGCAGTCCACCGAAAATTTTTTGACTGGATTTTAAAGAAACTAAAAATAGTGATAGCTTATGTCACCTTTCTGGATTAGTAAGTTAGGTGCAGATGATACAGAGGATAATATCGTAAATTTTGATTTTTTTCTCCCCCCTTCCGTCTGCATCACAACAGAAGTAATGAGCTGGTTAGAGTAAAGTGCATATAGTGGCAGCTTAGTCATATTTAGTCACTGTTTATGTCTACGATGTTAATTTGTGTCAATGAGAACTATTGAAATGCGTGCGAAAAATAAAACAATCGGCTGGTGACACCAACTAATAGTGTCCCACAGTGTTGAACCAGACACCTTGATTATGCGATTTTGATTAACGATTCGCTAAGGGATAGCCCCATCCAACATTTTCGCTAAAGTTTTTCTGAAAATTTGTTTGAAGCAATGCTTAATCCTTCCGTTGCCCTGTTAGGAGGGAATCGTAGATAATCCGTAAACAATGGATTTGTAATATGCTGGAGAGATACAAGTTTGTCTGTTTAGAATAGAGGGAAAATGATTTTGGTGCAGATTTGGTTACATCCAATTTCGTCACTCGTTTCTGGTAATTTTTTTTAGTTGTTCTTTATCTGAGGTCTGATGGGAGGATTATTTCTTTTCCGTAATAATATTACTCAGCTCGAAACTCTGAAAATTCAATTTAGAGGTTTATAACATGTCGTAATAAGGCCCTGTGTGATCTCAAGGTAAAAGTTTTTCGTTGGTTCCTGAATCAAGGGCCGGGCTAGTGATCTGATGCTGGTGAACCAACTGAGTTGGAGGAGCAAAAATTTGGAGTGCGCCTTGCTACTGTTGGAGTGGACACTTGGCGCCTGTGAGCGGCCTTGCTTGGCGGGGTGAGCAGGCGACAGTCTCGGCAATAATTATTCAGCCTTGCGGCAGATGCGGAGCCACCTGGCCGCCTCTTTGTTCCTACTGGCCTTGAATGACGAGAAACCGGCGACGATGCAACTGCAAAGCGTTTGGAGTGAATGCAGAACAGGTCAGAATGCACCGCATCCGTCAACTCGGTGCGCCGTGTCTTCCGACAGAATCTCCGTACACACTTCCACGTCTCCCAAAGCCATACGATGCATCGAGAGCACAAGTGGGAAACGTAGCAAAGTTTGGAGCAGTGCCTAAAGCGCCCGGGAATATACTTACTCTTTCTCATCGTTCAGCTAAGATACGTCCTTAATTACTTCACATGTTAAGGAGGGCTGGGGCGTCCCCAACGTGTGACATATCATCTCAAGGAGGGAAGTTGATCATAAGTTTCCTGACATCACATTGAATGTAGGTATAGGCCACATTTAAAATTGCGAAATTTGTAATGTCACAATTCAAGGGGGATCGCATCCTTTCAGTATTAACGCCTATTCCTATTACAGTTATAAGCAAAGCAGGTGTGCAGTCAACCATGTAACATCTCATAGTTATTATATTTCTTGCAAAACAAAACGCAAAGAGGACGAGAAGATTGTAAAAACTTATAAGACAATTTTGTGAGGATATCTTATCACACTTAACTTCCTCTGAATAGAAAAATAATCAGAGATGATCATGAACATTTCGAGAATCTGTATATACGAGAAGTGACAGGTAAATAATACATAACTATTTAAATTAACGTAAGGATTTACTGTGACTTACCAAATATAAAATTTTTACATTAGTCAAAGTGTCAAGGTTTTAGTCACTTTTTGATTATTTGTTTTTAATTCAGCATCTGTGTTTGATTTATGCCATCAATGAAGTTATTAAGTTTTTTTATTTAAAAAAAAATTACTTTAAATGTTGAAAGTGGCTGCCTTCCTCGCTGATACATGCCTGTGGCTGCAGGGTGTAAGTCGTGATTAAAAAAAAAAAAATAAAAATATGACTAAAACTGGAAAATCGTTACACTTTTCCCAATGTCAAAATTTTGTTTGTTAGGCCACGATACGGACTTTCGACATTTGAAGGGTTATCCATTATCTACTGGACACTATATACGTTACAAAACGAATTTTGGACTTTGAAGCTTTGCAGAATTTTTATTATTCGCCTTACAATTTGTAAGGTGTGTATCTGTAGTTATAGTTCAACTAGAGTTCTGCATTATATTCCATTGCAATCCACCAAGTGACAATAACATCCGTATATTTTTTTTTTATTATGAAGGCACCGGCTGTGTTTGTCATTGGAAAAGGACGGAACGACCAAGCCTGACTGAAGAATTTGTTGAACAAATGAGAAATTTTTTCGAGCGTAGCCCAAAAAATCTGTTATGAAGGCTTGTCGTGAATTAGCATTTCCAGAGATGGCTGTGTGGAGAACAATACGAAAGCTACCGGAAAGATATCACTAGTTCATTGAAAAGGTGGAGACGATATTGAAAAATAACAGCATACAAGATACTTGTTTCGTGTTACTTATTCAGTGAATAACAGGAAACAAATTATGATTTACATTTGAACGCCTGTCGTATGATAGCTGTAACACAGATTATTGTAACCTGAAAAGTTCTCCTCCCAGACAACAGATGGCGCTGCTTGGAAACTGCGCAGTATGAAATTTCCCGAAATTATTCTGACTATCACTGTCAACACACCATTGTAGATTTCAATATTTCTTTTTACGTCATAACGTGGAATAATTTCCAGAAGCAATTGTTCTCGAGCCCTAGAACTTCTCAGGCCAAGTTAGTATTCCTGCCTTCTTAATTTTTCGTTCATAAGTGTCGCAAGTAAGTAGGACTAGTAATGGCTCCTGTGGTCATGACTTGTGACAAGGATTTTATAGGTTGAATATTCAGCCCGTATCGTATCCGCTTTAACCTAACTCGACAAGCCTACCGCGTGTAGGGGACCTACAGTTTAACGTAGAATGCGAACCACTGAATCGTTTTGGCGTACTTCACATTACGCATGCTATGTCATAGAAGAAGGTCGGGTTAAGCGCCTTTGAAAATCCCAGCCGAGACAGGGATCTGAACCGGGGACCTTTCCATCTCCAGTCAGAAGCTTTCACCACTGAGCCACCAAATAGGTCCTATTAAGTAGAAAAGAACTACATATTTTAGTTAGGGCTTTATAGCTTGCAGATGTCGACATCATTAGAAGTGGAAAAGGATTGGGGACAAACAACGGGAGAACTACTGTAAACGGCTGGCAGGTGAGGACTCTTATTGCTCTTATTTTAACGATTTACGTGTATAAGAACCAGACGACTAATAGAATATTAGTGGTGGGGCCTGGTAGCTCAGTGGTTAAGGCGCTTACTTTCAAATCCTGGTGGGCGCAGGAATTTTTAAGAAATCTGTTTGATCATACGAGCTACGCCAGGACGTTCTGTGGTTTGGATTTCACGTTAAAATGTAGGTTCCAAAGAAAAGAAATTTGCCGTCCTACCTCTGACATACTGGTTTAGTATGCCTCTCTCCGAGAGGATACAACCAACCTTCGGGTTATGGACTAAATTATTGTTATTATTAGAATATGAGTAGCAAGAATATCCATTTTATTTGCGAAGAAATTTAATATTAAGTTGACTGTAAATCTTGTATTGTTTTATCTGTTATATACCTCTTCAATTAAACTTTGAAATAATAAAAACTATCCCACTTGTACATTAGATATAGAACAGATTTTTATTGAAAAAAATGTTATCTGTAGTTTGTTAAAATTCTTACTGTGGCACAGGAAAATCTTGGAGATATTAGGAGCTGAGCTTCACTGATTTTTTGAAAGTGTATTACAAGTGCATTGTTATAGCAGAGATGAAAAAAAATGAAAAAGGGATTAACTGTGAGTTTTGATGATGATATTGCTATCGGAAAGAGCACAAATTCATCGATGAAATCTGATTTTTCTTCGAACTCGAATGAAATGAACATCAATTATAGAGAATCGATGATAATGAATCTCAATGATCACACAGTGCAAGAACTGGAGAATTTTAATTCCTTCTGCATTTATATTGCGTTTTCAAAGACGTATGAACAGATTTTAAGCTACAGAGATATAATAGTGTGTGAAAGAATTAGAAAAACATTGAAAAACAGACGCAGAGATACAAGAATTAGTGCTGTTCTTTCTTTATTATACGTATAGGAATCATGAATAAGTGTGAATAAAATTGTTAGTAATATCCAGACAATAAAAGTTAAAGGCACTAAGAAATTTACTAGAATAAACAAAATCACCAAAGCAAATGAGAAAGGAATTATTATCAATAAATGACTATTTCCAGCAATACTAACAAAGCTGGAAAGAATACAAGACACAAGAATTCCAAACCTAATTGGAAGGAGGAGTGCTCTGAAGATAGAAATAGGGCCAGCACTGAAAAAGAAAGACTACTCCATATACACTTTCAGTTTCGTACACTCTTGATTTAATTGTTTTGAACTGCTACAATGTGATACCATTTTTAATAATGCCATAAAAGGCTATTTGCAATTAATAATGCCAAATCCCGTTGTTTTATTATTATTATTTTTTAATAAAAAGAGTAGAATTCCCAACTTAAATTTCCAGCATCGTACTTATTATTGTACTAGATGTGCTCGCAACTTGGTCATTTGAGATTTATGTCGTTAATTCACAGATGAACTATTATGGAAGATACATTGGCTGAGTAGATAAATTCAAAAGAGCAGTCTTGTTTTTTCTTGGATCTCCTCCTGTCCTGAACTGAAATTATATGGAATGTTTTTATCATGTCTGAGTGTATCATTTGTTCCTACCTTTCTTGAGTCTACCACTAACTGAGAAAGTTTGTTTGTTGACGACCCTTAAGCACACTTCAGTGTTGTTCACATAGGTTTTTCTGCAAGGAATATTTGTACTGGTGCTGCCTAGCATGTGTGCGAACAGATTGTTTTATTTGTACGTATACAAACTGTGATAATAGAACCGCAAAGTCAAGCTGATCATCGCCAGGTATATAGAACTTATCTTGGTAACCATTTCGACTGCAAGAATGCTCCACCCTCGATGTTAAATAGATGTACAAAACAATACTTTTTTTTTTAATTTAATTTAATTGCAATGGAGCACAGGCTCCGGTGGCAATTTCCCTACACACCCATCTTCCCCCTATCCTGCACCTACCTACATTTTCCCTCTACAAATTTTATCTTTAAACTCTTTCAAAGTTTTCGGTAAATTATTCATCTTTTCTCTTGGTAACTCATTCCAATCCCTGACACCCTTACCTAAAAAAGAGAATCTTCCTACATCCTTGTGCCTGAAATCGAGTGCCAGCTTGTGGTCATGGTCATCTTTTCCCTTCCATGCACTACTTTTCATACCTATTGCAATATCTTTCCATCCCTCATCGCCAGTATATGCCCTGTACACTCCCATGACCCTCCTCACCCTCCTCCTGCCTTGCAATGAATCCCGTTCCAGCTCCTTTATCATATCCGTCACTGATTGCATTCTGCGATAATTTCCAGAAACAAATCTAGCAGCCCTTTTTTGCACCCTCTCCAACTCCTGTATTTGATACGTAAAATGAGGGTCCCATACTACTCTACCATATTCGAGCAATGGTCTGACCAAAGTTTTGTAACCCAATTCCTTGACTTCTCTCGTACATCCCCTCATCACTCTCTCCAACAAGTGCAGAACTTTGAAACCTTTTCCTACCACCTGTCCTATGTGTCCTGCCCAGTTAAGTTTGTTATCAAAAGTAATCCCAAGATATTTACATTTCAAGTATTCAGCAAGCAATTCTTTCCCCACCTTATATTCATAATTAACCTTTTGTTTTTTATTTGTGTATCTAATAAGCTGACTCTTCTTTGCATTTATCTTCATTCCATGTTTACCAACCTAATTAGATATCCTGTCCAGATCACCCTGCAACTGTTTACAATTCTCTATCGTTTTGATTCTTTTATACAGCATTATGTCATCTGCAAACAATCTAATTTCAGATAGTAAACAATCAACACAAATATTCATTGTGTATTGTGGACGAAATACAGTACTAATTAGGGTGAAAAGTATCCTGTATGTTAACTGATGACATAATTTGTCAGTATGCTAAATTTCGTTGAAATTCGTTCATTAGTTTTTAGGGGAAGCGCACACAGAGATAATTTTTTAATTTTCTTTTATCGTTTTGGCCTCTGAGTCTGGGGTTGTATATTCTAAGCAGCATAAGAAGTATCCTGTACCATAACGGGTGAAATAAGCTATTGCCATATGAAGTATCGTTGAATTTCGTTGCGTAATGCGCGGACAGTAGAAAAACTTTCTACATTTATGATTTGGATTCTGTATGATCAGGAATTTTTAAACTTATTACTGAATTTATGTTAACTCCTCTCCTAATAGCTACCTGGTCCTACGTACATTGGTTATCAGGATAAGGTGGGTATTCGGAATCAACTTATCGCACTCCACAATTTCGTACTAGAATTACCTCCAGTAAGGGAGCGTGCATAAACCACTTAGCCCTACGTGTCTTTTGCCTTTACTCCCCCCCCCCCCCTTACGTAGCACGTTGCTTTTTCCCGTTTGATTCCAGAAAACATTTTGTACTGTTTTCTCCTGTCAGACTATCGTAAATTACATAAAGAGATAATTAACTGAGGGAAATAAATATTCACAAGCTGTTGTGTGTCCTGTTCGTTCTGTTCTTCATTTTAACTGTGAAAAATGTTATGAAAGTAAAGCTGCGTGGCCTGGCTCGGAACCCCCCCCCCTCCCCCCACGTAGCCTAGCGTAACCTTCCAGCCAACCCCCCCCCCTTTCTCTAGACCGAGCCACGTAGTTTGTGCACGCTCCCTAATCGTAGAAATCATGACCCACAGTTAAGGTCATGACCTTTTCAGTAACTGTTTCGTATTCTGTTACTGATTTGGCGACTGGCGTCTGTACAGCACCTTGGCCTTGCTTTTGATTTTCTTGAGACTGCTCGTTACTTAAAGTGCTGATTTCCAACGCTCCCAACACGTCTGATGCAAATGATTCTCGTGCTATATTGACTGTTCATATGTACTGTCAGGTACCTCTCGGTGTCTTACACGAATTTTTTCCCTATACTACGTGTAACACAACATCACTTCGCAAACAGTCTATTAATCATCATTTCGTTAATTGACAACAGTGATTAAATTAGACGATATACCTTGTATCATCTGTTTCGCTTCCTGCATCGTTTGTTATCGCCATTTGCTTTGTGCTAATGTTGTTTGTGCCAATTGTGGGTTTTGAGGCAGAAGTCGCGTATCAGCCTACCATTCAATTAGCCGGTTACGTATAGTGACCAGAATAATCCAGGATGATGGAAACTTAATTCGCTCTCCGAAACAGATGGGTTTCAAATTCGAGGAGGAAACTGTAAGCCAAGCTATTGTTAGCTTAACATCCAGCTATGGCGCTAGTGTCCCAATTACAAATATCTTCTGCATGCCATGCTACAGACCAGTTGATATTACAATGAATAGCAGTAACCATCTTTGCAGAGTATTTCCGGACTTTTAGTACATGCCATGTTTGAAGATACGTGGAAGCAACGGGTTTGTACAGGGCGTTCGCCGGGAAACGCAACCCACTGTTAGCGCTACAAGGAAGAAACTGCTCGCGGCGAGCGAGCGTTCAGCTCCCGGCATTGTTCGACCGTCGGCCGCGGACTATTTCATAAACTTGTATGTGCTAAGCATTTAAATGTGACGTAATTCATTAGCTTACCTTATAAAAGATGCTGGAAGTGTTGACACTCTTGTGTAATGCACATTTCACATCTTCTGAACATATTTCGAGACACACGCTGCCCTAACTGACTTAATGATTTTTTGGGTGACTGTTCTAGTCGAAAAGCGATATCGTCAATTTTCTCTTCTGTGAGAATACGGTTGACCGACAGTCTCTTTTTGTTAAAAAATGAACCCGTTTCTCTTACTTTTTTAACCAGACGCAGAATTGTTGATTTAGCTGGCAGTAAAGCGCCAGGATATTCGCGACGAAATTTACTGCGACACTTTTTAAACGACTTCTTCTTCACATATGTATCGTAGAGAAATATTCTTTGTTGCAAACTGTAACGTACCATAATTTTACTCACACTCAAACACGGTACAGATTAGTAAGAGTATGAAGCCCCAAACCAGCCAAACCGCAAAGAAACGTTTATTCACAACACTGATTAATAAGAGACTGAAGTCACAAACTAGCTACAATGCAAAGAAACCGTTCTTAACAATGTAAGGGTCACTGCACTGCACTGTTGGGGCAGCGGGGTGTTAAACACTGCGGTGATTCACGGTGCCGCGTGGCGGAAACTGCTGGCACCGCTGTCCGAGCAAGTTGCCGACGGCAACAGACTGGGAGGGTTGCGTTTTCCGGCGAACGCCCTGTACCTTGTTGACACAAATTAGTCGTTGACTACAGCGCTAATGAAGTTTTTAACTGTTTGTTAAGCATTAATTCGTTTCAGCAGCTTCTGGTGGACAGCTCTGATCAAACAAGCAGTCATTAGTTTTTATATGATGAATAAAACGGCAGTGCAGTTGGATTTAATTGCAATCAAGGGACATGATGCACAGCCATCAGTTGTTCAACAAGATTTATTACACAAACAATGTAAGAACTTTAGTAGTAATTTAATATGTGTGAACCTAGAACTTAATCATGCTGATAACTTCAGAAGTATATACACAAAAATTAATTAAATCACATAAACCGGATTATTACTGTGTGTATTCAAGGATAATTGTGCTTAGGAAACGTAGGACATCATTACTTCCATTTGTGCATTTGAACTAATTGCTGTTATTTAAATCATTTAAATACATGTTATCTCATAGTTCCATGAAAATTCACTGTCCGAAGGAAAGTGCCTGACTGAATGGTCTTAGTACTTGAAATTGATAATGTCCACAAACTAAAACCTAAAACTTAGCCTAAGCTAACAACTAATGCGAAGCTGATATTAAATCAGATCACTTAACGCTTCAGTTGTGTTGTTTATTACTAGTACAATACAGACTGTCAACATGCAAGAGCAATTAAATCACTTTCAGCGTCAAAAACCTAAGCATCGTTTGGAAACGCGGAACAGCAGTTTTTCATCACACACTATTATCTCTCATGGGTAAAAATCAGACCCAAAACTGTATGATGGTTTTAAACGTAGGAAAACTAAAGCTTAGATACAAATCGAAGATATGAGAAAATTCTGTGTAGGAGGGAAACTAAAATATAAATCATAATTTAAATATAGCTCCTAAAATAAGAAACATACTGTGTAGTTTGTAGTATTGCGGCAATAAGTACTCTTCTGATTCAGTAGCTCAGCGATTTAATAGATATGAGTGGAGAGAAATGCAACCAAAAATGTAGTAACAAATTTTTTGGAGTGTCTCCAAAGAGAGAAATGAATTTTCGACATTCTAAAGAGTCAGTAACCAAAAGAAAGATTATTTAGATACCGAAAAGATGACGCAAGTAAATATAAAGGATGTATACTACACATGAAAATAACATTATAATTTAATATAATATAATATTGTAAATCTACAAGTGAGCTGCGGTTGTTTGAGGGTTTAAGAAATCAAACGCAAAAACTACTTCATCAATCTGGGTGAGTTTTTCACAGTCTGAAATCTTATTGCATAACTTAAAATTGCTACAGAGAACAGAAAGGAGCCACAGATCACACTGAATTTAAGATGAACACTACGAGATACCTACCAAAGACCACTTCACAGCACACACAAACAGAAAAATCTTTGGATTTTCTCTTAATATTATATTTTGACAACGTAACTTAGGTTATTTATTTATTCAATTTTCTGAAAAACGGTACTCTAGAACGCACGGAACACGTTAACGAAATTAGTAAAAAATATGACCACTCCAACAAGCATAACTAAATCGTGGAATTTAATCTACGAAAAATGTTACAAAAAATATATTACAAACTTTGTTTTACTAATAGAAGAAAAGCGAATGGCGTACGCATTACTGGGAACACACCAAGGTACGCACGAGCAAAGTTGCGGAAAAATGCTGGGTTGAGATATTTTGGGCAGATACGCGATAGAGTTTTGGTGCACCACTTTTTAAGGAGTGCACTGACGACGAATAGGAGATTTCGTAGCATACAGCATAAATTTGATAGTAGTTTTGAATATGTCGCTGAAATATTAATACAATTTTTTGTATAGAACCTGGAGGTACTAATGATATCTATGGTATAAACCATTCCCGCTCTCCTCCTCCTGTGTATTTGAAGGATTAAGTTACCTAAAACTCCTCCCGTTGTTATTTAGATAACTGGATTGTAATTCCGTCTCTATTGTTTTGCTTTTTATTAAATTTATTAGGGAATTGAGTCATAGGAACCGCAAAAAATAGTCAGACAAGTACCTCTCTCGCCAAAACTGTCATGGTACTCCCCCATTCAATAATCAGAAGGATTTAATTTTCTTTTCGCTTGCCCCATTAAGTGTGGTATTAAAAATACAATCAATTTTGTATTGAACGTTTGTATTTAGTTGTGAATTTTACGAGATAAGAGCTGCTAAAGTCGTTGACAATTTTTGAAACATATGACGGCAAAATCTTAAACAAATGCAAGGTGATAGATGATACAAGGACTTTAAAAGTAAATTGTTTTATGCAGGATAGGTTGACAACATTTTTTAGATTTTCAACTATTCTATTTACAACAAACATATCGGCAATAGTATGGTTCAATCACACAAGTGTAACAAAAATATAAGTAAACTTGTAGTATACTCATATAACGGAAAACGTTATGTCATAAAATTGGCTGCTGACTTTCGCTGATGTATGATATAATTTGAGGGATTGTTTAGTTGATTTGTTTTTCTTTCATACGAATCCTCCAAATGTTTTTATAACAAATTTACAGAATCATTCATGTATTGTCACCATGTTATCAATGCGCTAACTCGAATGTAGTGCTGTGTTTTCATATGAAAGCACGTCAAAGTAGTAATAAAACAAAAACTATCGCACAAATGGTAAAAGTTTTTTGTCGTTTTTACAAATATGTAGCCCTGTTGTGAACCATTTTTGGGTTATCCGTTAGTCTCTTAGCTTACCGGATTCAGTTAATTTACGCAGACATACGGAAATAATCTCCCACGCATACTCTTTTTTTTCACGGCCAATCGCCAGAAAAACTAGTTCCTACTTGCAGCGGGGCACATAATATACATTCTGACCGACCTCGACTTGAACCTCATGTACATTAAATTACAGCACCGCTGTTGTTGCTAATCAAAAGGGAAACGCGTGTTCTGAGTTGGTTTGACTATACTCGTATCCTTTGTGGGCTGAACTTGCGCAATTCGCGCCACATGTCTCGATCGCGCCCAGCAATTGCACAATTGGAACTTATGGGCTCGATAAGTTCAAGTTTAGAGGTGACAAGGAAACGTGGATGGTAGCGTTAAAATTTAACGAGGCAGAAAGTGGAATTTTGTAATTCTGCATTAACTTTTCTCGTTCATAGTTTCTCTAGAAACGTTATTACAGCGTGAAGCGCAAGGAATTCAGAACTATTGTAGTATAACAGATTACTTAAAGAAAAGAATAAGAATAATAATTACTCTGAGAAAGAAATTGGTAGCTATGGAGACGTTAAGAAAAAAGATCGGGCGAGCGTGAGAAAAGTTCTTGTGTTCGCTTTGAGTTGTAAAAGTTACTGCTAGCAAAGGATCTGTATATCTTAGATAAGGTGTTAATAAATGGAATCAAGTCATAGAAGTTTTAATATTTATTTCAAATATGAAAGACGAAACTAATAAGCATTAAGCTGAAAGTTTATTCACGAGTTCAAAACGATTTTGTATGCCACCTCCGACATCAAAAAAATAACATATAAAAATACAACATTAAAAAGGAGTATAATCGTAAAAATCACGAAAATATGTGTTTGAAGAAGGAACCGAAAATGATATATTTGTAGAAGTGGACAGATATTTGATTTGTTTACACTATCAATGAATGAAACTTCCTTTCTCCGCATTCGCAATTGATTATTTCACTTTTTTGTGTATCAACCAATCAACGTTCTGATGCTGGCAAGTGATTATTTCATTCTTTCTTCTTTTTATTTCAAGAAATTCATTTACATTAGGTAGATTTTTCTATCGTATCCGAGAGGAGTTATTGAAAGTGAAAGATATGAAAAGCTTTTTGAAATGTGTGGTTTTCTCTCTTTCTTTCTTGTCACAAGTTCTCCATTAATGTTCGTCGTTCGTCAAAAGCCTATTACATGCAACTTTCTCTCATACAATCGTTCCAAAGCCTTGAGGGCTGCTGGGTAATAAGTTAGACAGCCATAAAACCTCAACGAATAACCGGTTGCACAATGTTGTAGAGCTAAATACAATGTAGTTGTTACTTTAAAGATATGAATTGTAATGGAGGATGAAGACGAGATTGGGTTCAGCGTTATTCCCATACTGAGATTAGAAACATAGAAGATTCATACCAATACCTTAATTCAACTAGTTTTATCTTACATTTATTTATAGAAGACCAAGACGATTCAAGGACGTCTCCACACAATCTTTGTTGAAAAATAATCTTCAATTTATTCATAAGAACTCATTCCATTTACTAAAGTACCATACACGGAAATGTTTCGTTCAAAGCATCGACATTAGCGAACACAAAAATCACACATTTAGAGTGTGCAATTTTTACTTACACCTGAATTGACCTTATTTACAATATTTTGTGAAATGACGATATTTTACTGCTAATTTGGTAGTTAGCCTTTACGACATAGGATATTCGATTGGGACTCACCTCGTCGGGAGACGAAGTTTCATTTGATATTTCACCAACGTACGTTAGATAATGAATACAAGCTTATTATCTGTTCCATACACAAAACAACAGGCAAATGTTATGATCTTTTAATTGTAAGTGTAAAATGAAGAATGGAGAATAACAAAGGTAGCCAGCTAGTCAGGCTTTTTTTAAATTTTTTTTAGCTCTCCTGATCTCTTAAGGGGGCAGCAATCTGAAGAGACTATAAAGACTACCCTTGCCCGACTCAAGCCGCCCCCCCCTCCCCAAACCAAAGTCTACTCAAGCCCCCCCCCCCAAACCAAAGTCCACTCAAGCACCCTCCTCCCCCAAACCAAAATCCGCTCAAGCCCCTGCTAAACCGAAATCCTGGAACCGCCCCTGCGGCTAGTCAATAGGTTTTACTACTTTTCTTAAGCGTTATCTAACAACCCTTTTTTTTTTTTTTTTTTTTAAAAAAAAAAAAAAGTCGGAGTAAGGCAACAATTCGTTTAATTATTTGTGAAGTAAAATAAATTGCATTGTTTTCCAATTATACGTTGCACTAAATATAATTTAACTGTATTTATTTTCCCCTGAAACGGTTTGTTAAATAATTTGTAATAGGGAAAGTCACAACAATTTTTAGCTGTTTCTAGCACAGAATTTGCTATCCAGTTTCGTGTGATTCATTAAGTAACTGACTTGTCTTTCAGGTTTACATGTCTGTGAGAGTGTCAAGCTTCTGTTGTTTCCCGAGGATATAATCAATACCCAAAGTTTACCTTTGTAATTAAAACATTTCATTCTACGTTTCACGTCAAGACTAAAATGTGATTTGGAAATAGGCAGAGTGTTAAAACTGGAACTGAAAACAAAACAGCATAGGTCCAGAAGCCGATTTTAAGTAAATCTGAAATAAGGCATTGAACAACTTCCCATTTGATGAGTATTAGTACCTCTAGTCCTTTTAAACTTTTTTCCAGTTCGTACTATAAAATCATTCCTTTTCGTGACACATACTTCAGGGATCTGAAATGGCCTGTGAATGTGCGATGAATAGATGAAGTTTAGAAGCGTTATTGCGGAGTTTTGTTGTTGGAAATTTTCTACCAAAACTTTATAGGGTTTAGTGGTTATACGAATG
Organism: Vandiemenella viatica; assembly: GCA_031002005.1. Lineage (NCBI taxonomy): Eukaryota > Metazoa > Arthropoda > Insecta > Orthoptera > Morabidae > Vandiemenella > Vandiemenella viatica. The sequence continues at coordinate 344,287,856 of CM061920.1, read as the reverse complement.
CATGCTGTGGGCCATTTCTTTCGTCGATCCAAACGATTCCAATATCCACCTACCCCGTGCAGGGTTGAAATTTTGAAATTGTTCTAACAAATAGGTCAAGCTACTTGTATGAATGGTAACGTTCGGTTGTAGCGTTCTAGATAGACGATGCGCGTTCCATCCCGGGATCGAATGTCCAGATTCAGATTTTCCACGGTTTTACAGAATTACTCCAAGCGGGTACCGAAATGATTTCTGCAGAAAATCATTGCCAATTTTGTTCCCCCACCCACCGCAAACAGCTCCCGAAACTAATGACGATAAAGACCTCGTAAAGTAAATACTATCACATTTATTACATTTATTCACTATACTATTATCTTAACCACAAAAGTGTGTACCTCTTTCCCTGCCTGTCGTCTATCATGTATCATCCGGCCAAAATTGATAACCACTGGAATAATGTAATTGTGGCCTTCGGATCTGAGAGGAACGGCGATGGTAATGGAATAAATAGGGTGTTTTCTGTAGCTTTAACTTTCTTAACCTCTTCTTCCTTTTCATTTCAAGGAATAGGCTTTAATAACTATTCACTCTTCACTTTGTACTTTTACACCATGTCATCCTTTGACTACCAACGTCTCTGCGCCCCACTGGTTTCTATTGCATCGCCAGAAGTGGATTCCTTTTGGTCTTCTGTTAATATGATACCTCCATAATTCTCTGTATTCATTTATCCTTTCGTTTACATTGTATATACCAAATTTTTCCAGAATTTCTTCATTTATTATATGGTCTTGTTTATTGCAACCTAAGAAATTGCTTCCTAAGAAATCTCATTCCTGGATCCTCAATTTTACTCTTATCTCTTGCTTTAGTTATCTAAGATTCACTTCCATACAGCCGAGTCTTACAGAATTTCACATTTGTGTCTTTTCTTGTGCTCTATTTACTATCCCACATAGTGATTCAAATTTGTTTATATTTTACTCTATATATTTTTCTATGTCATAACTGATTTCACAACCTCAATAGACTAACTACTTTCTTAACGTGTTCCTAAAAAAACTAAGTTGAGTAGAGCTTCCATCTTTTTCTGCTTCTCGCTGGAGGCAGCTGTCTGGTTCGTGTGTTGACTGGTGTGTTCGCCCACTAGGCGGCTAATCCTATTAGTGTATCGATTTGGAAGTCATTTGGGCTGTCGGTTACGCAAGAGAGGCCTCCGCGGGTGCACGTTTCGCTGATAAGCCATGCGTTTGGGGCAGCAGAAGCAGCTGTGTGCTTAACGGGAAACGTGTGCTACTGTTTTCGCTAATACTCGCAATCAGATCTGGATATGCACAGCTGTTATAGCTGTTCGTGTGTGCAGGTGGTACAGACACGTGGTGGTTGTTTGTGGCGAATTTTTATCTGAAGCTGTAACTATTAATCTGTCAGACATTACTAATGAAGGAAAAGAGAGAGAAATGAAGTCGGATATTACTAGGCTTGTAACTAGGACGGTAAAAGGGGAAAAAATTATGTTAACTCCCAAAAGATATTGTTTCGTCGCACATTAACACAAGTGCCATACAGCTTGGCTCAGAGATACTTGGATTCGTCAAACTGTACATTCAGTATCAGACACATATGATCATAATTCTGAATTTTACTATTACTGTCACTTCGTTATAATGAGTAACAGTTAAAGTTGTGGTAGGTAGACTCATATTCAGTTGAGATTCTGCTTATGGCTTTACGCCTCATCGACGTCGATGTTATTAGAGGCGAGAAAGGATTGGGGAAAGAACTGGAAGGAATTCGGTCAAGGAATTTTAAAGGCACCATCTCGGCATTCGCCTGGAATGATTTGGGGAAACCACGGAAAACTCAAATCTGGATAGCTGGACGGGGATTCGAACCCACTTCCTACCAAATGCGAGGACAGAGTTTTGAAGCTGGGTCTTAAGTCTGGGTTATGCAAAAAGTCGCATCAATCTTGAGAAATGAATAGCTAGTGTATTGCTTTCATATTGGGAGGTTTTCACTAAGTAGTGTGATTAATGTGCATTAATCAAGAAGTTGAAAAGTGTACTAGATCACGTGAAAGGGAACAATAGGGAACGTAAAAACGACTGATGCATAACTGAGTAATAATGATAGGAAATACTAGGAAAAAAAAAAAAAACTATTGCGTTGCTGATATAAAGTGGGTCGCGTGTGAAGTTTGTAAGATCACTGTTGAAGAGCGTAGTACTACGTCACTGAGTGTTGTGGAAGGGGGGGGGGGGGGGGCGGGGGCGGTGACTAACTGTAAGATCTGGTGGATGGTGGGAGAAGAATTATCTATTTATTTTTTCCCCTTCAGTGTCATTAGAGGAGTGAAAGGACAAGAGGTAAGGAACGGAAAAATGTCGACCATGTCATTTTGAAGAAACCATCGTGGCATTCTGCTGGTGCGATTTCCGGAAACGATAGCAAACCGAAATCTGGATGACTGGTCGTGGATTTAACCCTGCTTCATCCCGAATGAGAGCCCCGAGTGGAGATGAATTAATATTTGGTAGCGTATACTATTATTAATTGAGGATGTATAGGACATCCAGATAGTTAGTTATAGGGAAGAGACTAGGGACAAGGAACGGAAAAAATCAGGCATGGCCATTTAAGTGAAGTTTGTAGCCATTCAATTGAAGTGATCTCGGGAAAACATGGACAACTGAATCTGTGTCATCCAGAAAGTCAGGTGCGATTGTCATGCGTTCACTCACCACGTTCCGTTAGAAAACCTGATCATGGTTGCAAAATGACACTAGATTTCGGGTATAAGGGTTTAAGAAAGTTTTATTTGTTGGTAAGTGATTCTGGGTATGGAACAAACGTGAATTGTGTTACACTCTTCGTATAAGGCATAAATTTTTTTGTGGCGGAGTATTGGAGACCATCGCTTACGTAACCACCAGAAACCGGCCTCACAATTAGAATGACCGGTATGTCAGGATCTTGACCAAGCCAATCGTATCTCCTCTTCGTAATACCCATGATCACTTGACCGGGAGCTATAAAATCACTTACAGTATTATGATGGTTTGTTGATTCCCGTAATTAAGTGTCAACTAGCGACAAACAAAAATAATTACAGAGAATGACGTTGGATGGCTGTTGAATCACGTGACAGGTAGTACATCAAATTTCATTCCGAGAATCGCGAAATATTATTGAATGCAGAATGTTGGCGAGTGGCGATAAAGTGAAGACTGACAGTTGGCAGAGCGGGGAAGCGCTGACACGTGCCTGCTATGTGGGAGGCGGCCTTGGTCCCGGGTCTCAAACTAAGAGAACTAGCCGCCTAGACGGCTAGTTTTGTGGCTCACCTTGAATTCAAATAAACTGCTGTGTCTACTTCAAGGTAGCCCTTGGCGCAACTAACGTTTAAGTATCACCACAAAAAAAAAGACAAGTAACTCGATTCTAATAGCATCGCCTTGGGAACATGGTGCCAGCTAGTTGGGCGTCCGTTCAAAGACTCCCAGCGATGCGGAAGTAGATTGCGACGTGGTACCTATCTGCGAACTGACGAATGTCACCACGATGAGACAACCCTCAATTCTGCTGTGTTCCATTATCTTGTACGGTTGATGCAGAAGAGGAAAGGGGATGGAAAATTGCCAACAATCATTGATATCGTATATGATACATTGGAGAATTGCATACGAGATACAATTAAACTGAGTCATGAATGGAACATAACTTTGCCTTCCGGGATACGGAAAGGCGCTGCCATCCATGTTTCGGTTTTTCGTTTACTCTCAAAATCACTCGAGACGAATGCCAGGATGGTTCGTTCGAAAGGTCAAGGCCGATTTCCTTTCCTTCCCTCATCCACAGTCCTCTCCAGGACGTAAGGGAGCGTCCATAAACTACGTGGACCCATTTTGGCAACTCTTGATCACCCCTTCTACCACGTAACCTTCCGTGGCTTCTGCATCGAAACCATCTCCCCTCCCCCTTTTCCAGCCTCCTCCGTGTGCCACCCAGCTTTTTTCCCCCTTTTAATACCAAAAGACATTTTGTACTTTCTCCTGACAGACAATCGCTTAAATTATTGAATGTGTAATGAATACAACTGATATTTACGTTATGTACTTTTCTATAATTATAAATATTCTGCATTAAATGTTGACCCTAGCCACTCCTGCAAATAATCAATTACGGGGGAAAACCTCTTTCTCAGGTATAGTAAGGGCTCCTTTTCTCCTTGAGGTGTTACTAAAAACGTTGTCCTCACATTATTCATTAAGTTGTTCAGTAATTAATAAAATAGAAAAACTATCTTGTCGCGTAAACAAACCAAAGAACTACATTTTTTGTTTTATTTTGCTGCAGTTCTGCCACTTTTCTTTCTACGTTACCAGGAAATGATTCTTTGATATTTTTAAAAGATTTCTATAACTCATATAATGAAAACTCGTTGGAAAATATTTTCGATAAGCCTTCTAAAGTTTATTGTACAGCGCCTCTCCACACGACACTTTGATCACTTTAAACTTGGTTACAACTGAATACTGAAAATCCCATAAAATTTCTATACAATACTATCCATTGATCTCACCTACGATCATTGAAACTTGTACCATGACACGATAGCCCAACATTAAAGCACATTTTAAAAATTCAACTTTCTCCCTCCAAAGAAAGTCCAGGCTGTTCATTATGCAGGGAAATTGTCTGTTTATGGAAAACTGAGGCGAAACTGCTATAGCTTTCTTGAACGACGATGTAACAATCACCGAGGCATATTATGCTAACCTTGTGAAGCTACTGCAAGTCGCCAGGACAATGCTCTAAGTCACATATCTCCCGTGGCCGTTTGATGAATGTGGGTTTCAGTCGGGATTATAACACCCAAATTCTTCCAGTCTGCTCGATTCAGACTCCAACCTCTTTTCTAACCATAAAAACTGCCACGCACTTTTAGCCGTTTGATAACATTATAGATGCTACCTCTTTTAAAAAAAATTCTAAACAAAAGCATTTGAATTTCGTTGGAAAAATTATTTGAATTTGTGACGGGACAATGTTGAAAATGAGATAATTTTTCCTTTAATTCAGGTGCCTAAGTGTCAGGTCACGAACTTACGGAACCCCCTCGTATCACTTAGTAGCATGCCCTCCTTAAAGTCAGATGGTAAAAAAATTACCTTAAAAATGGACGAATGCTGTTAAAATTCTAATCAAGTGACATATTATTGCTCGTCCACAGTGGCTCCTCTTTTGCACTTACCCTGTAATTAACTGCAAGTGAATAAACTCCTTGGTAGTAATGTCGAAGAAACTTGCCGCTGAAGATCTTAAATCTATTATAATGCCTAATTTCTGAAAGCGAATACGGAAGTATATCTTTGGCTAGAAACGGTCTTAAATGTTCGAGGAGTTAAGTAGAATACCTTTACACCACATAAATTATTTCCAACCTATAAATATCATTATTACCCGGAGAAATGATTTTAATAAATTTTTGCCGAGAAGTGTTTATGGTGTCTAGTATTAGAAAAGGCATTTCATTTACACCACATGACTTGCGAGGTCTCTGTTTTTGTGTTAATTAATTTTCATGTGTTTGCTGGTTATGGATATGGCAGGGAAAAATTATACGAATGGTGAAAACTTTACATTGTACATTTGAGGCAGAATATTATAGACTACTTTTAAGCTAGCAAATGGAACTTTTCTCCTGTAGTTCTTACAGGAAGATCATGCGTGCAGGGAAATTGACTCCGGGGCATGTACTCCATCGCAGTTAGATTGAATGGTTGCGATCTATATTGGTAGAAGTGACCAATATGGGAAATGTGGCCTAAGTGAGCTTATCATTAGCGCGCCAAACCGATACAAGCTATTTTGTACATCACATCTACCTTATGGTTTGAGTAACTGCGTCTTACTAGTGGCTCTATCTTGTTCCGACCATACAGGTACAAGTGACAAAATGACGAAGCAATGTCCTGACATAATATTAAAAATTTTCAAGAAGTAATCAATTTCATGGAAGATAGTGGTACATTTTGTCTTTAAATAATAGGATAGTATTTTATCAAAACATTGGCTGAAAAGTCGTTAGTTTATGATGAATATGCAGCCCTAATTTTCATACTATATTGTATCGAATTATTGTGTTGACTTTGTATGTGACAAAAATGATTCCCTGTAGCTAGATTTTTTTTATTTTGCCTTTATGATGACATATTTTGAAATAAACTAATCATTACTTGTGTGCAATATTTTTTTAAATGTTGTTTTATCTGATTTTGTTTATACATCACTTGTACCACTTGTAATTTACTTTGACACTTGTACCACTATGGTTCCTAACCCGTCAATTAGTGAATTAAGTCTATGACCTCTATAAATATAGCCTTCAAAAAATAACTTTGTCTACGTTAAGGATATTTTTGTGCCACATAGATCATACCAACATATGTATTTTTTTTCAAAGTTTGTTCAGATATATATGGGAATATAGGAATATAGTAAATGGGTATAATACAATTATGTGGAAGTATATCGAATTGGTTTTTTTTTTCACTTCGAACTTTACGTCTCATCGACGTCGATACACTAGCGGCAAGAGAGAAGGAATAGGGAGAAGTAGCGGAAGGTATTCGGCCATAGCCTTCTGAAGGAATCGTCTCGGCTGGAATGATTTAGCAGAACGATGGAAAACCGAAATTTGGTTGGCCGGACGGGGATACCCTCGACCTGCGGAAGACCTGGCACAAGCGTTTCCGTTCACCCATCAAGCTAGGTTAAACAGAAGTACTTACGTGTTCTACTCTATTTCATTAAATTTATAAAGTCTAGTTTTCGTTCGTTGACGTCATAAGCATACTATGCTTTAATGATAGCAAATGAGAATCCAGTCTTATGGAAAAAGACGCCTGATAGTTTCAATAAATCGTCTGCACAGAGAATGAAATTTGAATACCCGTTAGGTGATCCAAAACAATGAGATATTCTATACTGTCAGAGAAAAAATTTGCTATACCCGTCGCTTTTGGATTATGCTTCACTTAGACACTTCTACAAAGTAGTATACGTTGTAGGTGGATCACTCAGTGGAATATATTATAGACCATAAATTTCTCTTACTCCTATAAAAGTAAATAAGAATATCCTAATTACACAGACTGATTAATAATCGAAATAATGAAGTAGCTTAGTTGTCGAAGACATACACAGCTTTTTTCATAACCATTGAACGAACACCGAACACTAATTTCTTCAGTGAAATGACGAATATTGAAATGATTGGCTGACTGATAAATGCAGAACGAATTGAAGATTTTGAGAAATCCATGGTAGGTAAAAATACTGGAAGATGTAAAAGTTTTCGTAATTGTATTGTTTGTTTTCCAAAGTCTAAAAGCGTTAATTCACATTCAAGTCGGGTTTACTTTTCATTATTATCATCATGTCTATTTGTTTTGCTATATTATTACTAATATCATTGTTTTTATCATTATCGTAACGAAATGTTCTACTGATGAAGTTAGGTTTCAAAAATATAAATATTATTATTTTTTTCTAATCGTTACGCACATATATTCTGTATGTTGGGACTATCAGATCACTCTGTAAAGTTCAGATAGTGCTTCGAAAGCAACCAGTCTTTACCGATTTCTTTATAATTTTCCTTCCATGTATCTTATGGTTACTGAAACATGGAAGGCGTTAGGTATAATTATTTTCTAATCAATGGCTTAGGTCACAATTGCACACATTTACTGAAGCTCTTTCCAGTTACGTTTAATCAATGGTTCGTTTTGTATTTGACATTTCACGCCTCTGCCAGCGAATCGTTTTAGTATTCATTACTTCACTGCATTTGTTAGTGAAAGAATTGTAATCAATGTGCTGTGTTTATTGAAACGTTGCAGCGGCTATCAACTTTGTGAGAAAAGCTGCGGAAAACCATCGATAGTGAAGCTGCTTCTTTAATTCGATAATTATCCGGTCCGTGTAAATTTGTATTTAGTTTTACGAAAGAATGCTGTATTTAGTTTCTAAACTACTACGTGACTCATTTGTTAGTGATTTTTTAAAAAATTGTTTGGTGAAGTATGTGAGAATTGATGGTCGATAATATCCACCATTAAAAGTACCGCCAACAAGGAATACATAATGGAAGTGAGTCTTCGAATGTGTGCGACTAGTCCTGGATGGTGAAATCGCAATCTAGCCCGCTAGTGCCGGATAAGGCTAGAACCGTAACTACTACACTTAAATAGATACAAGGCTGAGTACCGTTAACTTTGTCACGACTGTTACATACGGCACGGCGGTAATCAACACAGCTGGATTCTAGCTTTGTCATTTCTGATTGAAAGACTTTCAATTCAGCTCTCAAAGGTGGCTACAGCAAGTTCAGCGCCTTTTGTGTCCATATCTTTTATATAAAAGAGGATGTTGAGATTAATAGACGCCGACACCGTTTGACCGATCACGATGAAAGTTGGCACATAAATGTCTTTTTTTATTGGTAAGGTTAAGTAAAAAAATAAATAAATCACCACCTTCCCCTCTTTACAACACTTAATTTTTATACAAAACCACATTTTTTATCCGATTTCGATGGAACCTTACACACGTATACTTTAAAATAAAGAGAAAAATAATAATAAAATAAAAAATACTTTTTAATGTACCATGTTTTTATAAAGGACTAAAAAGTATAAAATAATTTCCCTAATCCCTATGAAAATTTACACTTGGAAATTTTTGATAACTATTAAAATACTTGTAAGATTGGTGACGAAAAACATTGGGCGTATGCAACAGATAATTGATACATTAATAGCTCTACTAACAATTTTATTGCATTGCAAATAATGTGAACTAATAAGTAAGTTCTTTCATTGATAACTACTCTCTACACTTCTTATAGTTATGTATTCCAGGCGACCAATGTTTTTCATCACCAATCTTACAAGTGTTTTAATAGCTATCAAAAATTTCCAAGTATAAATTTTCAGGACAATTCAGAAGAAGTTAGAAATCTGTACGTGGTTTTATCCTTCATAAGGATTAGGGAAATTATTTTATACTTTTTAGTCAGTAATAAAAACATGGTACATTAAAAAGTATTTTTTATTTTATTATTATTTTCTGCTTTTTAGGGTTATGTGAGTGAAAATTTGTAAGGTAAAGGTAAAGTTCAGTGGGTTCCGACGGCTCATGCCGTATCCCGTAGGATTAACGGAGGTAGAGCTCCACACTCCCTGTACAACCTTCGGCACTAGAATGGATGTGACGGGATCAGCACCAAAAATTCATTTTAAATACTTTGATGACATAATCACAGAGACATGCTACAAATTCTAGTTTTTTGTAAATTGAAAACATTTAATTGACTATTTCCATTCCGGGGAAATAAGGAACAAAACAAATAAAGAATTATGCATATCCATCGTTTGAATCATAAGTTACGGTCTGGAATTCGATCAAAAATCCAATAGCAAAAAAGCACTTTCAGTTCTGCCAGAAATCTTCAGGCAGCATTTCCAATTATTATTTCCCTAAAAACTTTATTCAGTCTACTGCATGGATGGCCAACCCAAATGATCTTGCGGGCCACTATGGAAATGTATCATTTCTCCGTGGGCCGCATATAAAATTATATATCCCCATATTAGATTTAGACATTATTTTGGAGTGAAAAATTGAAACATAATGAGTTATTATTATTGTGTTAACTATTATTCTTACATGTAAACATAGGTAATATAATAATAATGATACTAAACGCATATTGTAAAGAAATATATAACACTAAAAATGAAATATAAAAAATATTTTTTAAAAGTGTGATGAATCTCGCGGGCCGGAAAAATGTTCAAGGCGGGCCACATGCGGCCCGCGGGCCGCGTGTTGGCTACCCCTGGTCTGCTGTAAACATTTTTTTAAAAATTAGCCTAATCTGTCCCTAGAAAATGTACTTTCAGTTGTTACCGAATTTTCCTATTTTCCAGGCAACTTTTCCATTTTTATTTCTCTGAAAACCTTATTCAGATTATTAAAGACAATTAAAAAATAACTAAATTGGTCCATTGAAAAAGTACTTCCAGGTTTTCCCGAATTTTCCAGGCAACTTTTCCAATATTTCTTTCTTGAAAAACCTTATTGGGACTATTAAGAGCATTTAAAACAATTAACCAAATTTGTTCACAGAAATAAAGAATTTAAGTTTTCTCAGAATTTTCAAATTTTCCTAACAACTTTTCCCATTTTTTCCCATTTTCATGCACTGTCATCCAGTTCTGAGCTATGGTCAAAATTTCAAGTATCTAGCTCATCGAAAAAATAGTTTAAAATCAATTACTAAATTCCACTCGGACAGACAAAGCCCAAAAGCGAGTTAATAAAAACATTTTAATAAAATAGTTTCAACATTTGATTTACAAAAACCCAGCACCTCTCGCCCTTTCCACTCCCTAAATTTTTGTTAATATTTTTTACACAAAGCTACAGTCGACACCGTTTGACCGATCACCATGGAAGTTGGCACATATATGTATTTTTTCGTGGATAAGATTTCTGACCTTTTTTTTTTTAAATAAAAAACTACTCCTCGCCCCCTTTACACCCCTTAATTTTTTATCCGATTTCGATGTAACTTTGCACAAATATGCTTTCAAACAAAGAAATAAATACTGACCACATTAGTTCTACAAAAACCCAAAATCTCTACCCCTTTCCATCCCTTAATTGTTATAGTCATTGTTTTTTATACAAAGCTACAGTTTCTATCCAATTTTGAAGGAATTTTGTACACTTATACTTTAAAACAACTTTAAACAAGAAGAAAATTACTGTCTACATTAGGTTTACAAAAGCCCTTCATTTCCCCCTTTACCCCCTCCCCTTTTAATTTACCGTGATCTTTATAGAGACCCACATTCTTACATCCCGACAAAATAAATCCAGCTTTTTTAAGTTAAGCCATAATATTCATAAAATAAATGTGTTCTAATGCTTCAATATCTACATCAGATTTTAGCTTGGACCCCAAGCTTAAACGTTGTGAAAACCCATTAAAAATTAGTATTTTCTGCATGATGCTGGAACAAAAAGATATATTCCAGATACAGATTTATGTATGTAGTATGTATTATTGCGCGGATGGTAGATATTTTGACTATCGAGCAGCAACTTTAACAGATGATTTGGTTGGGTTGAAAAACAGCCTGGACTAAAATATAAACTGAAATTAAGTATCACAACATTGGATTCACCCCGTTCTGGGAATTGTTCGGGTATATCAATGTTTAGTTTACGTAGGGAAATGGCTGGTGCCAAGTTATTGAAACTGGTTACGCATGATTCACACTGGGAATATTAAAATAGTGTGCGGGGAAATCAATCCAGATTAGACCGAACATCGCCGGGTACCTGCTAGTCTGGTATAAAACTTCTTTATGACCAGTTATCACCAGTTTCTGCCTTTAGTATAAGTCCGTTATTTGGTATTTCTGTTTCTTAAGGTAAACTGAAATCTAGATGAGCGATCGGATCATCGAACCCGCGTTCATCCGGATGCTATTCTTGATCTTTATCGCGCTTGAGAAGATAGTTTAGGAGAAATATTCTTCGTTTTTCCAATATTAAAGTCACGACCATTCTCACATATTTTTCACAAAATGGCTCTCTTGTGGTTATAAGCACAGTCTTATAAAAAATGTCTTGATTTATTGCGGAAAAAACTGAGGTAATGTTCTAGCTTGTGATACGAGAGGAAACGGATTCTAATGAGAGTTAATTTTGGGATCGTAGGGCCAAGTAAATCCCGTTATGGTTGTTTAATAATGAAGGTTTTTGATAAGTTCACGCGTCAAATTATCCAATGTCAGTATGATGTTATCAATACTGACCGAGTATGGAGTCAGCGACGAGAGAATCAGCATCTTTATATCTTGTATCCGCGTGCCAGGGTGGATGTAGATTGATGCAAGCCAGAATTTCAATTCTCCATCTTGCACATATCGCCGACATGGTCTGACTTATCACAGTTATGCCCGATTTGACTGTTTTGTTCAGCCCTGGACTTTTTAGGTTTTTTTGGTTCTTTTTTACGCGAGCTTTATACTAATTTCCTTTTTTGAGACGACATTTTGATTTTTTGTTTGTTTGTAATTTTCAATTAAATATCGATCTTTACTTATATTCCGACGAATATTTTTATCATCTCACTTTGGCTCCTAGTTGCGCTTCGCGAGATCTTAACACACACTTGAATCAACGTCCCACTAGGTGAACGCGTTTCTCGCTACACTAATTTACAACTTCACACAACGCTAATTCGAAACAGTCGCCAATATGCACTTCCTCACAGGCAAAACAAATGCTGCACGACGAACTTGTAGACATGCTCAATCATTATTAACACACTAGCCACAAAGTCCGTGAAAAATGACGGGTTTGACGGAGTGTTCTGGCAATTAATTTCTTTTTAGTTGCTTACCTAAACAGAACTATTATAAAATAAAGCTCAATGTGCTGTAATTTCTCGTCCCTTGTGATGTAGCAAAATGTTTCAGATGTCAACTTGGTCCAGGTTTCATTTCAGTCTAATCACAATCTTCGCTAATATTGGCGCTAGAAAATCAAAGCTTCAATCACAAGCGAATAAATATATTCCCTGTATCGCATTTTAGTGTCATCATGAATGGCGATAGACACATGATCCATTTTCTTCACGTGTTCTTACATTTTTATTTTTTATTATCTGTGATGATGATCGATGTTTTAACTGATGACATAGCTTACATGCGATTCAAATAATGATCCCAGTGAAAACGAAGGATGCTAAAATAAATCTTAACAACTATGCCACGTAATATTAGTTTTAACTTAGTTTAGCCCACAAGGTCACGATCAATTTGGAACTTCTTTCATTAAAACCAAGTAATGATTTCAGTTTAAAAAAATCAAATGATAATTAATATGCCAATTTAAACGAAATACATACTTGCTTAAATAAATACAAAAAATAAAGAATAATGTAATTCCTATTGCCTTGCGCTGTAACAAAATGTTTCTGTTGCTATCTTGGTCCAGGTTGCATTTCAATCTAACCACAAGCAGGTCAATCATTACCGTGGTTCCACAATCTGATAATGAATTCTTGTGGAACTCGACTAAACCAATCGAAAATAAAGAGTAAAATTGTTTGATATCTCTTTTGATTTTCGAGATATAACATGTTAAAAATCAGTTAGATTTATAGTTCCTAGTGCTTTTGGTGACGTTTCTTCTCCTCCAGGCCATATTTCAACCTAACAACTACTACCAGGAAGAAAATAAAACACATTTAGCGCATTTCCACCATGTAACAATAGTGGATTTGGTTAAATTTTTTCTGGTCCAGGCCAGCTCTCACCCTAACCTCCTCACTTCCAAGAACTAAGCGAAATATGAAAGAAAATAAATTCTTTATTTTCGATTTGTCTCTCCGAGTTACATACGATTTCGTCATCAAATTTGGCAATGGTGAAATTTTTCTTCTGGTCCAGGCCGCATTTCAACCTAACCACGTCAATTTTAAGATACAATATCTCGAAAACTAAGTGTGATATAAAAAAATTTATTCTCTACTTTCAGTTTTTTTCGTCGATTTGCATCAGAATCCATCATCAAATTGCGGCGCCACGGTTATCGTAGAATCCCCTTAATTTCAGTTACACGCATATTATTAATGCATGTAATTATCACATTCTAGTGGCAATAGATTAAATTGTATAGATTGCGATCAGCTTTTGTTCAAACGAAGTAATGATTTAACAGGACACTAATGAAAACTATTAAATTTTTTTATAAAAAATAGTTTACTTATGCTCTCTTTAAAGTCAAAGGTTTTATCTTACATAACGAGCAGCCTGGAAAGAACTACAACAAAGCTATGTAGAATTAAATTCTAATATATAGCTCATTAGACTTAAAGAGGCTACATCCTGAAATAAGGATTGATATAGCTGCAATAATAAATAAATAAATAAATCTATAGTCAAATATTTTAACGAATATTTTCACATCATACAAATATCATATATATTATTTCTATAAGGTATTTTTTTGTCACAAGCCTGTATCTTCCTTCATACTTAACCGAAATCAACGAATGAGGTGTCATTTTAAAGCTTATGGTCTTCCCTGTGGTCACATCATATTTTAAGAAATGAAGTTTTCGGAATTCAGCCCTTAAAGGTCGAAAATGTCAATATTTCTAAAATGCTGTTTTCTGTGTTATGAGTCAAATATCTCCCTGGATACCTATCTGAGATCGTTTAATGAAGTATCATTTTAAAGATTAAGATATCCGCTTTAGTGACGTCATATATTAGACAGAAATTTTTCGGAATTCAACCCTTAAAGGGCAAAAGTATCAATATTTTTGCAATTCGTTTTTGTGTCACGAGCCATTTGTCTCCCTTAATATCTAACTGATATAGATAAATGAGGTATCATATTAATTAGTAAGGACTCCGCCGTGGAAACATTATATTTTAAGAAAGGAAATTTTCGTAATTCGACCCTTAAAGGGCATAAATGTCAATTTTTCTAAAATGGTTTTTTTTGTATCTCGAGCCATTAATCTCCCAGGATATCTAACCAAAAAGAATAAATGAGGTAGGATTATGAGGAGTATTGTCTCAGCTCTGTGACATCATATTTTAAGAAAGAATGTTTTTAGAATTCTACATTTAATGGGAAAAAGGATAAATTTTTCTATAACGCATTTTTATGTCACGAGCGATATATCTCCCTTAATATCTAACCGATACAGATAAATGAGGTATCATATTAAAGAATAAGGTCTGCGCCGTGGTAACATTATATTTTAAGAAAGGAATTTTTCGTAATTCGACCCTTAAAGGGCAAAAATGTAATTTTTCTAAAATGCGTTTTCTGTATCTCGAGCCATTTATCTCCCAGAATATCTAACCAAAATCGATAAATGAAGTAGAATTATAGGGAGTAATGTATCAGCTTTGTGAAATCATATTTTAAGAAAGAATGTTTTTGGAATTGAACCCTTAAAGGAAAAAAGTATAAATTTTTCTATTACCGATTTTTGTGTCACGGGCGATTTATCTCCTTTGATATATAACCGATATAGATAAATGAGGCATCATATTAAAGAATAAGGTCTCCGCCGTGGTAACATTATATTTTAAGAAAGGAATTTTACGTAATTCTACCCTTACAAGGCAAAAATGTCAATTTTTCTAAAATGCGTTTTTTGTATCTCGAGCCATTTATGTCCCTGGATATCTAATCAAAATCGATAAAAAGTAGAAATATAAGGAGTAATGTATCAGTATTGTGAAATCATATTTTAAGAAAGAATATTTTTGGAATTCAACCCTTAAAGGAAAAAAGTATAAATTTTTCTATTCATGACATTTGTGTCGCGGGCGATTTATCTCCCTTGATATCTAACCGATATAGATAAATGAGGCATCATATTAAAGAATAAGGACTCCGCTGTGGTAACATTATATTTTAAGAAAGGAATTTTTCGTAATTCAACCCATAAAAGGCAAAAAAATCAATTTTTCTAAAATGCGTTTTTTTGTCTCGAGCCACTTATCTCGCTGGATATCTATCCAAAATCGATAAATCAAGTACAAGTGTGAGGAATAATGTGTCAGCTTTGCTGACATCATATTTTAAGAAAGAAGTGTTTGGAATTCAACTATTAAAGGGAAAAAGTATAAATTGTTCTACAACGTATTTTTGTGTCACCAGTCTTATATTTCCCTTGATATCTAATCGATATAGATAAATGACATATCGTATTAAAGACTAAGGTTTCCGCCGTGGTAACATTATATTCTAAGATAGGAATTTTTCGTAATTCGACCCATAAAGCGCAAAAATATAAATTCTTCTCGGGTTTGCCGCCGAATCACATTTTCTAATGTCGAGCTTTCGGCGACTTCCACTGCCGCCATCATCAGGACTGTTGATGATGGCGGCAGTGGAAGTCGCCGAAAGCTCGACATTAGAAAATGTGATTCGGCGGCAAACCCGAGAAGAATTTATATCGAAGATACGCCGAGAAAGACTTATATCTCATATAAGCGCAAAAATGTCTATATTTTTAAAATACGTTTTTTGTGTTTCGTGCCATTTATCTCCCTGGATTTCTAACCAAAATCAATAAATTAAGTAGGAGTATGAAGAGTAATGACTGAACTTGGTGACATTATATTCAACCTCACTATTCATCGCATTTTATTCGAGAAATTTTCGCACGGGTCGTCTAGTTAAATAAATATAAGCAACTAGTAATTATTATGTCAATTTAAACGAAATACATACTTTTCTTTCAGTGTTATGTCAATAAGTTTATTCGCGGATGCTTAGAAATGTTATTAAATAACGTCCATTACCAAAAATAAAGGCGTAAAGCGTGACATCATCGCGTGATGTAATAGATAGACGTCATGCCGTGACTGGTGAGGTCATGCCGTGACAGCTTGCTTATTATATTAAGAGATTATTAGTTTCGTCGTTATTAGGAATTCAAATCTGACGGTATTCTGTAACACAAGAATGTTCTGTCAATCTTCACTATACTTTACGAGCAAATAGAAGTTTTACGTCATAATATAGAAGGGAGTCAAATCCGTTTTAGCTGAGGATAAGAAGTATTCGATGTGAGAGTTGTTGGTAAAGGTGCCTAATGTCAAGACGGTTGGATTGTGCTGCTTAGATGATTCCCAATGTATTTTCGCATGTCAGCTTCATCTCTTAGAGGATGCTTCGTTTCGGATTCACCAATTGCAGTGAAATGGCGAGCAAAAACAGTGTATCTCGACGAAAGTTCTATTCCAGAACATTTTAACACATAGAAGGGCTTTCCGTGCCTTGATGTGACTAGGTAATTCTCATGGGAGCAATTGTGAACGGTTTTTACTTTAACGTTTATCAGGTTCCCGTTTTCACTTTTTTTTGGTACAATATATATATATTTTCACAATAAAGTGTTAAATTTATATTACATAAAATTACTTACAATTCATTAGTAATATGACTATCATAAGTCAAAGATACTGGGCTATAATCCTTAACCTTGATGTGTATGCACAAATATGTAAATTGGATTTAGATTTATGTAGTTTATCATCGTGCAATTTGTGAGGTGATACTACTTTCCAATCAGACTCCGAACTTTTATTTATATTTTGTTGACCTTTTCATCGTCCGCATCTTAATTTTCATTGTGGACAAGTAATCTTCTAAATTCTTCGTCTTGCTCTGTAGAATATAAAACATGGTTTGGCCCAGTATCCAGATTCACGAGTTGTGTTTTTCCTGCGGAGCTATCTTGATCTCTGGTCGTACTACTAACCTGGTGTCTACATTCATCGGTGATACCTGTAAAAGGGCTGCTATAGCATGCTTTGTCCACATCCATATTTGGTATGCCTAACCACAATGAAAACCATGTAGAAGTGAGTCGATATTTCCACAATTTTCACATCTATCGGTTGCTTTGAAGTGTACTTGAAATAATTTATCATTTGTTGCAATTGTATCATTAACCACTTTGTACCATAAAGCTCGTATGTCTGAAGGCATGTTCTTGTTAAAAATATTTGACCATCAATCCCCCAATTAGTATCTACATATTTTGTTTCTATCTTGTTGCGTGGAGCGTTAATCGTTAAGATTTTGTAGATTTCTTTCGTTGTTTGTGGGTTTTTTTTGTAGTTGAGCTGCTGTTATGTAACTAATTTCTAGAAAATAGTCCCTGATATGTTGGAAGTTTTTATCGATGTGGTCAATTCGTATAGGAGCCTCTGCACTTGCGGGTCTGTATGTATTCACTAGTTGAGATGTGAGACTGTCCTTCATCTTCATAATTTCATTTGGGTCATCATTTTAACCATCCCGTAACTGTTTAGTGTCGACGGTTCCAACAATTCTTTATGACATTCTCCATCACCCTGTCGTTAAACTTTTCAGTCAACGGCAAGAAAGTGTGGTGTACAAACGTCATAGTTTTTTAAGAAACATCCTCCAAGTGGAACAAAACTAACTATTTACTTCACCATCTGACATTACTGACCGCCACTAAGAAACGTACGAACACTTGTTGACGGAAACATAATACGGTTCGCAGACCCAACACTCCCTGCGGCAAAAACCGGAGGCGCGTCGTGGTTTTATTGTATGCAGTTTCGGATGCATCCTCTGCCCTTCAGTTCCCAAAGCCACGTGTCGTTACGAGCCGCGTGGCCTTGGACAAGTCTGAAGTCATGCAGGCGGCATGGCGCAGGAAGCTCACTGCTCATCAATGCACCACTACGCACACAAACGGCGCATTCCGGCGGGTTTCCTTTGTGTCGGAAATCTCGTTTCTGAGACCCCAGTAGCGACTAAACTAAAGGTGCGTTCTGAAAAAAACGTATTAACGGTTTCAGAGCGGATTCTTTCACTCGAATACAGAAACACATCATCTGTATAATATATCCCAAATCTCGTGTAGTATACATATAGATTTCCGCACATTCCAGTAAATACAGAATGGGAATTAAATCAGGAGGTAAGATTCATTCGAGCGAAACTTCAAGGTCCATTACTTTCACATGAGTTAGCAGGGGAAAAAAAGCAGCGTAAATGGGTTTTCAAACTATAATTAACTCTTAATAGAATAAAATCCGAAGTTGGTAACACTGAGATGCGGGAACACGCACTAACTTTATATCAGTCGTTGAGCAACTGAAATCAGATGTAATCTGTTTAAAAGATATGAATAAAACATAAGTGGTAAGCGATTGCAAGTAGAAACAGCTAAGTTTAATTAATTTTTTTGCAACAGTAAAAATGTTAGACTACCATAAATTTATGAATGGCTAAACGTTTGACGATGATCTCCAGTCAGTAAACGTTTTAGATATGGCGGAGAGCTTGTGTAGAATGCTCAACATTCCAGACGTTCTAAACCATCACAGCGCGAAGATTTCCCCCCCCCCCCACCCCTCCCCTCGGCGAATATGAAAATAAAAAAATAAAATAAAAAATAGCTCTACACCATTTAGAAGGAGGGAGACTATAATGAAAAACAATAGTGTTGTATGTAAATTATTATTTTTTCTCCATTAAATAAATCGTCAAAAATGGTTTTATGCTACAGAGACAATAGCTAGAAAACAACTACAGGAGGTATGAAAGGATGAAAGCCTATTTTCGCAGTAGATTGTTGAGACTAAAAGGATTTAACGATTGAGTTCACTTTCAGTCTGAGATAAAATTGACAGTTATTTGAAAACTGTTAGAAAAGTTTGACTAAAATGAAGAAAAGACAGATGGTCTTCCACAGCCGTCTTTTTTTTTTTTTTTTGTATATAAAAAGGGTCCAGAGACGACGGCTTCTAAAATACTCATCTTCGAAGAAAACAGAAACATAAAAGTCCAATTGGTGGAAGAAGTTCATCAAGTTATAAAAAAATATGTGGAGTGAGGAGGACGATATAATAAATAAAAAAATATCTGGAACTGCGGAATAAAAGGATATGCCCAAAGAGAAACCAAGAGAACCAGAAGTGAGTTCTCGAATGATAAATTGGAACTATTTAAATAAAGAATTAATGAGATACTGACAGAAATCGAAAACAGTTGGAAATTATAATCACAGCTCATAGACGACTGAGATACAGTAATAACAATTTAAATTTGAGGTACCCTTCTAATAAAGTACCTCCTCTCTTTATATTTCTGCTGTGAATAATACATTGTGCTGTGTGCTTGGTTAAATAGAAGAGAGAAAATTAGTGCGCGTTCAGTGTCAGTGGCGTGTTAAAAAGCTGCCATATGGAGCTTGGGTGAACTACCTTCGTCCATATCCTGTTGCGTGCTTATTAACCGTCATAACATTTTTAGGAGTTTTACGTAATCATAGAGGCGAGTGCTGGGATGGTTCTAAAATTCTGCATTAAAAGCTACATGTTTCACAAAGAGATTAATACAAAACACGCAGAACAAAGCGTACACAGAACATAGAAGGAATGCAACAGTAGTGTGGTCGCTTAGTATAGAGAATGTGACAAGCCGGTTGGTGAAAAAACTGGCGAGTTCAAACAGGAAAAGTATTCGACGAAAGCAGGAGCTAATGTATGGGCGAAGCTTGGTATTTACCGAACTTAAAACCTTCACTGTAGTCTTTATACTGTACAATATTTAGTTCCAACAGAAAACAATACTAGAAAAATAGCAGAAATAGAATTTGGCTAGATACGAGAATCGACATGAAGTTTTCGAAACATATTTCTTCATTCATGATTGACTTTGTGTATCTGAAAATACTTAAATATATCGGCCATCTGCTTCAAATGGAGTTACTTTAAAACATCCTAGCCAAATACTCAGAGATTATAATCAGAGTCGTGTAAGGGTAAGTGAAGATGCGAAATAAAAATCTTTCATCGCCCCAATGCTGACGATCGTAGATGCTGGATTTTTTTTTGTTTTTTTTGTAAGGTTAGCATTACGCCTCAAAGCGGTTATTTATAGAGCTCAGATCTATTAAAAATTCATCCTTACAATTATTGTATACAATACATAGTACATCACACGAAGAACGTAATACATAGTTAATGATCCACAGAAAAGATGGATATCTCACTAAGACCAGTCCCTTATTGTATTGATCAGTGTGCAGAGAAAACATTTAGACCACAACACTACCATCTGTACGACTAAAAGTTCATTTTTCGCCAAAGGAAAGTATGAAGTATAGTTGACTTCGTTTGTAATTGGATAGAATCATACCACCCTTATAGAATCGTCACTCATAGTAATTTGCACGATTTTCCGTTAGCTACCAGAAGAAATCATGTTTGTAAGGGGAAAACATTATTAGTAGAGTGATAGGCCCCTCCTTTCAGAAGCTGGGACAATTTATTAAGCTCTGCTTGAAGTGTTCCCAAATATTATACGATTTTTTATCCATGTCTTAGTCGTTTTAAGTTAACCTTTGTCTTTTCATTTATCTAGAACGGCTGTTTTGATAAAGGTTGTTACTAAAACGTGTAGGAGCGCGTGCAGCACCTTAGGAGAGTGTGATATATACACAAACGTTTTCAGTTAATGATTACAAGAAATATTCTTCAAGCATCTGTTGTATCCCACAACTATTTCAGCTTTTTTAGTTTCACATGCGGGATTAGAGTGGGAACAAAAACCGGAAAGGTATCCGAACATGGTTTTCTGAAGGTACCATCTCAAAATTCATCTGGAGTTATTTCTGGAATTCATGAAACTTCGAGGTCTGGATGACTGGATTGCGGATCGAAGCCACGTTTTCACAGATGTTGGGCTCGAGAGGTAGCCTCTCACACGGCAGTCTATATTGCTTAAGCCAGGACATATGTGTGTCTAGAACATATGTTTGTGAACGATACAAGTCGAGTAACAACGAATCAACTTACGTGAAGTTTAGCGAAGTTACTGACTGGAGATCTAGTTGCGATTTCACCGTTGTCATTCTACTTAAAAATTTCCCCCCCCCCCCTTATGGCTTTCGGCATTTTGCGCCATACAGCCAGCTTGATAGTAATTATGTCACTCAGTGCTTTCAGTCTCTCCAGCATCAATTGTTTTCAGTTAATTATACACACCACAGGACGGACATTCACAGACACAACACTTAAACAGCCTTGCCCGCAGCCGGACTCGAACCGGCGATCTTCGGCACGCGGAGGTAGCACTCTAGCCCCTGCGCTACCAGGCCGGCAGACTTAAATTAAAAAAAGTTTAATGTGAGTATTTGGCTCTAGATCTTTTCTCAGATAACTTGACAAAAGTATGAGAAATAAATGCAAAAACTTGATTTGACGCATTTATAAAAGACGTTCATAAAAAGATTCAGTAACATTGAAAATATTGTGTTGTACTTCAATGACGGCTAATAATTTGCACGGTACGCTACGGATGGTCCCATTTGTTTGCTTTTATGTTTCGTAGTCTTGAGTTAATACGACGTTTGAAAGCCAACCTGTAGCTTTACGTTATTTACAAATTACATTTTAATGGTTGTATCTAGTAGTCTGTGTTGTAATTTCAACATGTGTTTATATTTTCTGCTTAAGCAGCTCAGGTGAGCACCATTACATTAACAATCTTAATGTCAGTTAAATAATTAACGTTTGTAACGTGTTTAATAAGAATAATGCGCTTTAAAATGCGAATGTTACCAGTGACTTTGTTACCCAGGGTCTTCTGTTAGCGGTAAGGTGATGTGACTGGTGTTTTGAAAAGTATTTAATACTTACACCAGAAAGACTAATGGTTCAAATTGCACGTTATCTGTATGTCACCTTTACCAGTTATGACTGGTAGCCGAAATAACCATCGGAGTCTCCCTGCTTTTAATGCATTATGTACTATTATTAATCTCATTTCCCGTCTGTGTGATTTGCACGTACTAATTATTAACTTACATATTGGTCGTAGAAACTGAATTGTTCAACAGTCATTTGAGAAATGCCCTAGGTAAGTTTTTTTAACTTAAATATTGGTCGTAGAAACTGAATTGTTCAACAGTCATTTGAGAAATGCCCTAGGTAAGTTTTTTTTGATCTACCTTTTCTTTGGTTCATAGATTCTGATAGTTATTTCCAAACTAATAAAAATACGGAAAATTACTAAGGACACTTTATGGTGTTATTAGGCCTCTTTTGGTTATGACAATCTCAGTTTGGTGCACGTAATTGGATTTAAGTGTTTTGACATTGTGCGATTTGCTACATATTGCCACTATCTTGTTTGTCTTTGGAGTGGACCAATTATGGCCTACAGTATTTTCAACAATTTCGCTTAATGTTGGCCTTGACGTTCGTCCAATATTCACTAATTCTCTGGTTATATTGATCCTTCTTCTCCTTCGTCTATAGCAGGGGTGGCCAACCCTAATGATCTTGCGTGCCACTTTGGAAATGCGTCATAACTCCGCGGGTCGCATATAAAATTATATATCTCCATATCAGATTTAGACCCACTATAGACATATTTTTGGAGCGAAAAATTTAAACATAATGAGTTATTATTACCGTGTTTACTATTATTCTTACATGTAAACATAGATAATATAATAATAATGATACTAAACGCACGTTTTAAAGAAATATATAACACTAAAAATAATATATAAAAGATATATAATTATAAATGAAATAAATTTTGAAAATATGGATGCAAAAATAATGTATTTTTTCAATACATTCTATTTCTCTACTTTGGCCACTATCAAATAAATATATTTTGTAAATGTGTGATGAATCTCGCGGATCGGAAAAATATTCAAGGCGGGCCGCATGTGGCCCGCGGACCGCGGGTTGGCCACCCCTGGTCTATAGGGTACTCGCCTTCTGATGCTGTTTGTTCGGGAGCCTCAGATGACCAACAAACTATTTGAGCTATAATCGGTCTCTGATATAGTTGCATAACTTTGCCCACTTCTGATATCCACGATGTAGTAATCTTACTATTCTCCAATAGGTGTGTCGTATCCTTTCTGCCTTCATCTCCGTTTCTCCGTTTACTTATATCCTTTTTTTGTGTAATTGTGCAATTCCCATTGGGGCCGTCTTCTGTATACGCCTTATTCTTTGATTGATCAATATAATTTGTTCACTATATTTCTCTCCTCGAATTCCGTCATCCCTTACCTATACAGTGCTTTTCACTGAGCGACACAGAGGTCTTCTGAATAATAGCTCAATTGGCTCATTTGTTAAAGTAACTAGTCTGTTACAATAATATGGTTTGTATATGTTATTCCTTCATATAGATTAAGTTCCAGCTTTTCTCAAAAGTGTGTAGTACGACTCTGCAATATTATTTCGTCTTATGATTGTCATGCTGCACTTTCATTTCAATTTTTCATGTTGCCAAACTTCCATATATTTTTTTTTTATGAACGCTAGTCAGTGCTCAACGTTGAGGTAGGCTGTTGCTCGCTCCCCATTCCTAGTTTTTGCCAACCACTCATAGGGTTAACGTTGTGTTGAGTTGAGCCTGGTGCAGCCGTTCCCCCCTTTGGTCTGTTTTAGCCTCAATGAGGATTGTAGAGAGGGCAGGGGCCGAGCTGGGGGTCCGCGATCGAGACCCGGCTAACCCCGATGGGTAATTAGCTGAATAGACAGGTATTGATCTAGCCGGCCGCCAGGAGACCGCTTTGTGCTGCCTGCTAGCCGTGCATAACATATCACATCCTAGAAAACTTTACTAATCCTGCTAGAAAAAAAACTTAGGTTGAGTTGGAGGCGTTGAGTTCTTTGTTGTATCGATGTCTTGAAACAGTTCCATACAGATTTAGTCGATCTACTAAGAGAAACACTTGTAAAACTGTGTTAGCGACATAGTTACATGATTCCTCGGATGCAGGCTTTTTTCGTCTTAAAACAGTTTTGAAAATGTACTGCAACTAATGGTTCACAAACCAAGTGTCACTAAGCTACGTATCGGTTGTTAATGTTTTGGTACAGCTTACAACTTAAGAGTTTTTCATCTTGTCGTGATGTTAATGTGGTATTCCACGTAGAACTGTATGAAGAAACATGCAAACTTTTGAAGATGTTTTCGAAATTAGTTAGAGGATACAAGTATTGATTTAAAATTCCAAGTGAAAGTTTTAGAGTTTAATCAGTATTAAAGATTTACGAAATAACACTGACTAAATATGTTCATACACTAAATGTGGTGTTGAGAACGGGTTTCAAGGGGGAAATCTAGATGGAGCAAAACATAAATCGTGACATTCGACGATTCCTCCTGTTAACTACCTGATCTCTCTATCTCTATATCTCCTCCCTCTCTCTCTCTTCTTTTTAAGTGTATTCGCGCTGTTTGCGCCTCTCGTCTAACTGTATAACCGATGTTAGGTACCGTACTGTTTGTTGTGCTATCAGTATTTTCACCCCTCATACCAACAACTTCAGCTGTGCCTGAACTACTCGTGTTACTTGTATTAACACGTTACAATTTCTCGTTATTAACTGCATCCACGCAATTTCCCTCATAATAATTGCATGTACAATGTTGGATTCCATTATTTTAAGTGCATTATAACTGTGTGTTTCATTATATTAACTGCTTGGCCACTGTGTCAGCTTATTACTAATTACTTTACCACAATGCGCTTCTTCAAACTAACCGAATTTGTGTTTTTTTTACTGCGGTTACCTTGGTGTGATCCTTATATTAACTGCATTATGATCGTACATATTTTCATATTAACTGCGTTAACGCCTGTGGTTTCCTCATATTAACTGCGTTACCACTGTTTGATTCTTCATGTTAGCTGCGTTACCACTCACCCATATTAACTGCATTACCACTGTTTGTAAATGCGTTGCCACTGTATGCTTCTTTATATTAACCACATTACCACTGCATGGATCCTCATATTAACTGCTTTACTAATGTTAGGATCCCTCAGTGATTAGCGTGATCTGTACTTGAGTTCTTAGTTATCACTGTTACCCTTGTTAGAGTTACTCATACAAACTTCATCTTCACTGTTTATCGCAGTTGCGTTCTAGTTTACAGGTCAGAAATATTACTGTATTTACTGTACTGGTTCTCCTGTGTTAATTGCATTACAATTTGTTTGGATCTCTCATATTAAGAGCTAAGCTTATACCAGTTTTTTTTCGTGGCTCATATTAATTGCATCAACAGTTCTGGAGCTTTTCCTAACAACTACCCTCAAACAACAATGAAGTGTTAGTTATGCTGCAAATGTTAGGGTCAGTCGTAATCACCAGTGTCTGTGTTCAACACATTGGCTGCGTTATCGTGTATTTTGGATAATATTAACGATGTAATTGCCGGGCTTATATGACTTTAAACAAACCATGTGTTTATTTTTTTATTTGTTCGAAGTCCAACCGGAATTTATTGAAGTAGGAACATTCAGAGGAGAAATGAAAATCGGAGCCTCTTGCTGAATGGCCCGCAGTTCACTTCCATGTATGTGTATTGTATGTTATTCCTCCGCAAATGATTGTGCACAGAAAGTATTCTAATCTGAAAAATTTCCGGTTTTAGAGATTACGAAAGATCTTCATCGAGTTGTATCTACTGTAGTAGATTCCACATATTTTCTGAACATAATACCTTCAATGACAATACGATATCTCAGGCGAATGCTTCCAGTTATGAATCCTTGGTGTCATCAGACTTTCGTTATCTTAAATCTAGTGATATGAGTTAATTTTATAACTAAAAGTTTTACGAATTCTCGTTAAACATTGTAGCCTGAAAAGTGTAACTGATGATAATACTAGCTAGCTCAGTGGAAATTATTACTAACATTGGTTGTAAACACCGATTCTAAATACTTTATGAAGGATATACAACTCTGAACAGCGTTATATTTCAGGTTAAGCGTTTTGTCTTCATGTTTTTTGACTTCGATAGACTGAGAGCTCTATTTGTATTCATAGTTTAAAAACCAGAATTTTAATACGATTATGTATTTCTTTGTAATTAAAATATTTACGTTTAACGTATCTGTGAACTGAATTGAATTCATTTTAGAACAATAACTTTGTCAAGTCGTGAACGTAAATGTTATTTACTTTACAGCAATATACCAAAATTGTCTCTAAAGGTAAAGTAGTAGCTTAAGGATGATCTAAAAAGTTTAAAGCCTTGGCACATAACTGTAATGTATACATACTGTATAATAAAATTGTAGAGAAGTTGTATCTGTAAATGGAAGTTATTTATAAATAGTAATTGTAGTGTACATAGACGATGACGAAGTAAAATTTGGAATGTTTGTTTGTCTGTTCACGCACCACGTAAAAAATAGTCAACGGATTTTAACTCATCATCATCATCAACCTTAACAGTTTCCAGCCTCTGGCAGGGTCTGCTTCATGCACAAGCCTCTCCATTTCCTTCTTTCATCCCTCCACTTCCCTGTCACCACTTCGTTCCAGTCTTCGGATTCCGCGTGGACTAAGTAAAATATTTTTACACGGACGTACAGCGTCTTTCACTTCCCTCCCTAATCATAAAGTTTATTTGTTTTGACTTCCGTAACCGACAGGTATTTCACTACAGTGAAATGAAACATTTTTTTTTTTTTTTGCTAGGACGTAATACCGTCGGCGACAAGAATGTAGCCTGGGAAGGAGGGAAGATTGAGGAGCAAACGACGGGAGGAAGTCAGCCAAGGATTTGTGAGGGAACCATGCCGCAAGCTAGTGTGCCTCTGAAGCTAGTGCGGACCCTGGCTGTCTATCGGACTGCGTGACGAAGACAAGGCCCGGCCTCGTGACTAACAGGAGCGTGTCTGACCGGCTTTGTCCATCACTGACTCACTGCAGAGGCTGACTGACAGCTGTGCATAGCAATGTCACATCACACGTGCCGACCTTCCAAAACTGATTCCTCGCCCGACAACTGTACTCTCTCGGCCAGTCTTGTGACTTCTATGCAAAATAATTCTTAATGGAAGTAGAAATGATTGCATAACGTGTCAAATATTTAGTCCGCTCTGTTATTACACTAACAGCCAAAGAAACTGGTACACCTGCCTAATATCGTGTAGGGCCCCCCGCGAGCACACAGAAGTGCCGCAGCACGACGTGGCATGGATTCGACTAATGTCTGAAGTAGGGCTCGAGGGAACTGACACCATGCATCCTGCAGAGCTGTCCATAAATCCGTAATAGTACGACGGGGTGGAGATCTCTTCTGAACGGCACGTTTGAGACATCCCTGATATGCTCAATAATGTCCATATCTGGGGAGTTTGGTGGCCAGCGGATGTGTTTAAACTCAGAAGAGTGTTCCTGGAGCCACTCTGTAGCAATTCTAGACGTGTGGGGTGTCGCATTGTCCTGTTGGAATTGCCCAAGTCCGTAGGAATGCACAATGGAAATGAATGGATGCAGGTGATCAGTCAGGATGAGTACGTACGTGTCACCTGTCAGAGTCGTATCTAGACGTATCAGGGGACCCATGTCACTGCAACTGCACACGGCCCACACCATTACAGAGCCTCCACCAGCTTGAACAGTCCCCTGCTGACATGCAGGGTCCATGAATTCATGAGTTTGTCTCCATACCCGTACACGTCCATCCGCTCGAAACAATTGGAAACGAGACTGGTCAGACCAGGCAACATGTTTCCAATCATCAACAGTCCAGTGTTGGTGTTGACGCGCCCAGGCGAGGCGTAAAGCTTTGTATCGTGCTCTCAGCAAGGGTACACGCGTGGGCCGTCGGTTCCGAAAGCCAATATCGATGACGTTTCGTTGAATGGTTCTCACGCTGACACTTTTTGATGTTATGTTCCGTCCGCCTTATAATCTCGACAGTGCAGCTGAAGCATGGCTGTGTCGATCAGCGTCAATCAATATCTCAATGAAATATCCTCAGTCTTCGTTAAATCTGCATTGGATCAGTGAGTAGACCTACCGCCATGCCGAAAGTAAAATTTTCTGAAAGTGTGAAGTTGCGTAAGGGAATTTAGCGATTAGTATTGTAGCACAGATGAAAGAGTTCTATTCTGCAAATTATTTGAAATTAAAGCGACTTCAACAAACGATTCAAAATTTAATTTCTCAATAGTGCAGCGAGTGCACGGAAGCAAATTATGCTGTGTACATGAAAGCGACGCTATTAGATAAAATAAATAATGCGTGATTGAACATATTATGATGTATAATAAATTTAAATGTTTTGTCATTTTTAAGGTCATATTTGCTTGCATATTTCTCTATTTTTTGGTCATAAAGAACCCAACCCTAATCATGATTGTATGCTCGATACAATGTCAAAGCCATATGGAACGTGTACATTGTGTGTTATGCCCGATGTGACCGCAGAGTCCTTGGCCTGGACTGCCCGGAAAGACGCTGTGTCCTTTCACTGCGCCTGGGGTGCGCCGCGGTCGTCGCGATATTCGAGGCTTTTTGGTCTGCGCTCCGACTTTGCTTCGAGGCAGAAGCTGTACCTTTGAAATAACATTTATTAGCGGAGAAAGTTTGCTTTGACCCGTGGCCCAAAGCTATCTGTGTACAGCGTAATTAGATCCCCATCAAGAAACTCGACTGCAAAACAGAAAAAAAACCCGGACTCTAATTTCGTTTCATTTAATTTTTGTATTTCACAAAAAACATTTTGCGAATAAAGATAAAGTTAGCCCACAGATGCGATTTCTCTCAGCGTAGCGATCACACTAAAGGCATGGGAACAGTTGCCTTTCCGTGGAAATTTTTCTTTTGCCCTGTATATTATTCATCTCTGTTTCATTTTTTCCTCTGTAAAGATGTTGCAGGCAAGCTGTCAAGGTTAATTGTGACCGTACTTGTAATACCGTTACCACCTACTGTAACTTCTGATTTTCCCATCACCGATTTTTTTATTTTTTTTTATTTTTTTAATTAAGGATTTACTGTTGAGATCACTGGAGCTGCGGACACTGGTAGAAAGGAACGGGAAGGAATTCTGCCTTAGACTTTTGAAGGAACCATTCGGGCATTAACTTGGAGCGTTTTGGTGAAACCATGGAAAACCGAAAACTGTTTGACGGACAGATGATGGGACCTGCGTCTTACGAAATACTAGGCCTGAACATCAACCACTCACCCACCAAGCTCATTCCTACGGGATGTGAAATGTTTTACCCAAGATTTATGCACAGATGAGGTTTTGAGAATAAATTAATGAAAACAAAATTTAACAAAGGTGACGGAGTGGTCGAACACACAGAATAGGCTAACAAAAATCGATACTAATTTTTTTTATTTCTTTCATCACCCAAATTTATATTCCTAGAGATTTATTTCACACCCCATAATAACGTACAATTCCAAAGACGTATCCTCACATGGAAATACTACCTAAACGCAAAAAATTCGACGGTTGTCGTGCGATTAAATGCAAAATTGAAACAAAAGCATTCCGGTCGTAGCAACAAACCTATAAGCAAACGCGCCGCAATTAATGGCATGTCAAAATTGAGAAAGATGCAATAGCTAAGATTTATTATGCTACCCTTCCAACTAAAGGAATGGAGGCAAAGAGATAAAGAATGAAAATTTATTCGGTTCGCTGACTCTGAAGAAACTGATAGTTAGATCTAATTGGGTAATCTATGATAGCGATACACTGAGAACTGGTTAAATAAAACTGACATTAATAACTGTAACCAGCATCCTGCACGTTGCGTTCTTGGACACTATAGTCTAATTATTTATCTGGCGGTATCTGTCTTACAACTTACTTAGGGTTATAGTTGCCCTGAAATTCACTTGACACAACAAAATTGGAATTATTTTATCAACGAGTAGTATTGTTACGCGCGGGTAATCCCAATCAAAACAGCTTCATTACAAACTATTAAAACAATACGAACTGACAGTGCCTTGGAAAATCCAGGGTGACATCTGTAAGCGAATTTGAGTCTAGGTGCGGCATTTATAATGTTTTTCGAATCGTAATGCGTTGTCGCGTGTTGGCAAATGCGCCGGCCGCGCACAAACCAATGCTATGACTTCAAGTCACAAGCATTTGAAGCACTATTAGTATACAGATATCGTCGGGCATCGAGCCCCACTCGTCCGGGCCGTAGTGAAACGCTCTTTCGCCTGAGCTACGCGGCCACCCTTGCTTTAACAGTGACGAATAATACGATACTTGGCTGGAGAATCCTTCCTCCCCCCCCCCTCTCCATAGCCCAGAGTAGCTTTCTAACCAACCCCTCCCCCAGAAAGAGTCACGTGGTTAATGGACGCTCCCTTGTCCCTTCGGATAATTACTTTTATTTTTGCTGTAAATGTTTTTGGTTGCCGATGGTTCGGTTTATCTTCGACGATTTTTGAAAAGCTTACTAAATTTATGGGAGAAATTAAACAGTAATGCTTTCTTCCTCGTTCAAGACCTCTACAGTAATCTCATTTCTTATGAACATAATACTGCACATCCTAGAAATAGTTTGTATGTTTATTAAATGATACTAACTGCGATATTTTTTGGTTATTGACTAAAATAAAGCAATCTTTATATCTTATGTCAACACTGTTTAAACAGAATTCTAATGTAAGCGTTATTTATGCGAGATACAGTGAGATAATCTTTTTCTGCCGTAACCTGTGTTTCATTAAATTAATAATGTGCAGTAAACATGCTATACTTAGTTTCCCGAGTCTTCGAAGCAATCCCCTTAGGCAAATCTATCTAGAATCGAAGTAAATTATTCCGGTTTTTCGTTTTCTTGTAGCTGCAGACTTTGGAGATATCCTAGTCATAGCGGTACTAGTTTTCTTGGTTTCACTGAGACTGCAGAAGGCTGTCACCAGCGATCATATCTTGTGTGCAGCTGGCAGCTCCGTGCAGGAGATGTCCCCGGAGAATTTAGAAATCTCGGAGTCGCATCTCTCGCCTCAAGGCGCGAAGGCTGCTGCCGACACGACTGCTAAGCTCCACGTAAATACAACTAACAGATAAGCTGCACCTGCTAGCTTCTTCACTAAAGCTCTTCTCTTATATCACTTGATACTCAAAGACTACGAACAATCACCGATTTCTTCCGAACATTGAAAAATACATTGATAACATTGTAGATTAATTTGTAACTTGGGGTACATAAAGCGTAAAGATAAACAACCAACGCAGATGGGAGAATGTAGTAGCGTTATTTCAATATTAAAACAGTAATGTTTCTTTGCTTGAGGGCCGACTTCTGCATCCTTTGATTATGTAGTATCATCATACGCAATATGTAAGTAAATGAAGTGTGTCCTTGATGTTAGAACGAAGGTTTTCACGGCGTTGTAAATAAACAAAACTGCTTTCTGGCTTCCAGCTACGAATAAATGTCACATTTTCTGGGATGTTTCGAGGGAGTCCATCTCTGCCCTCATTTATTCGCGGTTGGAAGGCCGAGAACAGTTCTTTCAGCAGTGCCAAAGACTACTCAGTCCCAAGCAAATAAATTGAATAGTGTTGCTAAGAAAAACGAATAGATTGATTTAATTTCAGAAACACTGCGCTCTGAGATAAAATGTTGAAATCCAAATTAGAAATTCTATCTCTGACACTTTTGCATCCAGTGTCGTCTATAAAACGCTATAATGTTTCTAGGTTAACATATCATTATTATTTTGTGGAAAAATAAAATAATGACGTAGAAGTACAATACTTATTACGAAATTTTGTACTACGCTTCCAACAGTTTTTAATGAATTAGGTAGCTGTTAGTGCAATAGAAAAATTGTGAAGACAACTGTGAAGACTATGCAGAAATTCATTATTTTGCTATAGATTAATCCAATGAATATATATATATATATATGTATATATATATATATATTTAAATCGTTCATATCTGATCGACCCTCATACCTGCTCGCTGATGATCGTAGCAGGCTGTAATTCATCATCCAAGGATGGAATGT
Organism: Vandiemenella viatica; assembly: GCA_031002005.1. Classification (NCBI taxonomy): domain Eukaryota; kingdom Metazoa; phylum Arthropoda; class Insecta; order Orthoptera; family Morabidae; genus Vandiemenella; species Vandiemenella viatica. The sequence goes on along the minus strand of CM061920.1, from coordinate 344,255,415 downwards.
AGCTGTTGTCTAGTTATCAGAGACAGTTTTCAGATGGCAGTAAGTGCCTAACTGTTTAGGGCAACAAACTGAAAGAGTAATCAAAAACAGACTGGAACTGGAATTCTCTACCCGACCGAGAGGCGGACGGTAGCTGAAATACAAGTCAGAAATTACCTTCTCTCTGTTGGCCACGGTTTATGAATGGCATCCCTCAACAACAAAAAAACTCTTTTTGCGGCTCGTCAATGTGAAAATCATTAGAGTTTCGGAGGACTGGGCGAGAGGAAGGAGAAGGAATTCGGCCATGGCTTTTTGATTGAACCTTTCCACCATTCTGGTGAAACGGTTTCGATAGACCATGGAAAGCCGAACTCTGTACGAGGTTCGAACCGGCTTCCTCCAAAATGCTAGAGCAACTAATCGCAGTAATGTCGTTACGTGAAGTTCAGGGCTACGAAATAACTTTTGAGTGGAGCTTGAAGAAGCTTTGTACCCCGCATCTACGTGACACTTGATTCATGACTGGACACAGTCTATAGCTGACAGTCCCGGGCAATAAGTTACGTGTTGTTTACTAATTAGAAACAGGATGCGTATGTAGTTGCGGATCACGAGACTCTTCTGTGGTGAGCAGAGTAGACTGTAGGATACCCGTTGATCAAAACCAGTCTGTATCGTGATGTTCCTGTGGTGGAAGACTCGGGCCTCGAAGCGTGCCAAGGCTGACGCCGCTTCTTCTGGTTGCGTGCTCTGGCGCTCGCCTGCACCAAGGCTGTGCAGTCCACTCCTTAAACAATTACCGCTACCGCAGTACGTCTGTAATATTATTAAATTATTAAAACTGCGCATCGTTTTCTCAAAATCCTCTATCAAAAGTTATATCATCTATTACGTCGTCTCTGTATGTTGCGTTGGTTCACCACTGAGATTAATTTGTGTATTATAAGGTTTACGCTTTGAAATTGACGGTCCAGTGTTCAGGCGTAAACTGGCATAAAATATTCAAATGACTTTGGATATAATTTCAGTAACGGTAATCGTAATTGGGCTAGTGAGACTGGTTCATTACGTAACGCTGTCTACATGCGGCACGTGTATGAGTTTAAGTAATGGATATTTTTTGTTCTCTAAAAAAGTCCTTTCTTGGATCAAGGTTGATGAGGTGTGTACTACATAGAGAAATAATGAAAACTCAGATATTCAGTAATACTCTGGAGTAAAAATTACTAATTCTCGTACAGCAATCAAAATAGTTATATGTTTAAGACAGAAATCGATAGTAACTAATTACCCACATTTTATACTACGGTTTGTGCCAATTGCAACACCAAGAAGGAGACGTGTGATTAAAATCAATTATATTCTACAGGTTAAGGACTTGACACAAATGATTAGAATTACAGAACTGTATACACTTTGATCGAGAAAATTCGGTACGGTGTAGCGTGTAGGCTATCAGGTGCTGCAATCAGAGCCTCTACACCAGGGGTGGCCAACCCTCAGGCCACCTTGAACATTTTTCCGGCCCGCGAGATTCATCACACTTTTACAAAATATATTTATTTTATGATGTGAAATTCAATGTATTAAAAATACATTATTTGTGCATCCATGTATTCAAAAATTCACTGTCGAAATCATGAGAAAAAATTAACTTTGAATTTAAAAAAATATTCTTGCGAATAAATAATTTTATATGCGGCCCGCAGAGTTATGATGCATTTCCAAACTGCCCCGTAAGATCATTTGTGTTGGCCACCCCTGCTCTAGACGTTGAGCTGTGGAATCAAATAGAGATTGGATATGCTACTGGAGAACATTAAGCTTAGTCAATGGTCGCATGACGACCCGACTAAAGACGTTACCGACTGATTCCATCTCACAGATATTCGACGGGTTACATATCAGGCAAAGAAGGCTTGCACTTTACTCGTCACATGTGACCGAGCAGTGTCCGGTTGCCCGCAGGAGGTGCAGTGCCTCGGGTTAGCCGCGCTGATGTAGCGGTTGCTGTTCAGATTGCTCTTAATACGTAGGAGGCAAGGTCGCATGTTGGAGTCAGTGATGCCCCAAACCATCGCACTTGGCGTTTGTCCGCTATGCCGCTCAACAATACAGTCTGCCAGATTACGTTCACCACGGTAGCGGGTAATACGTATATGACCATCACTGCATGACATGTTGAAACTGAACTCGTCTCAAAACGCTTTATTAGCGACTCGGGATGCCAGTGGTGCCGTTCACGTGCCCATTGCATTCAATGGTTTCAGGTCACTGGAAGCCGACTCAATAGCCGACCCCAGACACAGCAGACAGCATCGAACAGTCGACGCAGACATGTCCACATCAGTTGCAGCGCCCCAACAACGAGTCAGCACTATGAACGAAGCTGTCCTGTCGGTTACGGCGATGCGAGCAAGATAGCGATCATCTCGCACTGTGGTTACATTGTGTGGCACAGTACTCGCTTGTCACTGTGCCCGATCCTCTTCTATTCACTGGTCCACCCACACACATCACTCTCGTGTCAGCGTGTCCTGTCCGTTCCCCAGTGTCATTTTACGACAGACCTGTTTCCGGGAATCCAATCATTCTTCCGCGTTCAAATTCACTGGCATGCTGATGTTGCGTCCTTTGACCTCGACGATGCATACCGATACTTGTTGCCCGTTTCCACTTTGTTCGACTACTCTGCAACTATTGGGTCTTTTATAACACTGACCTGTCCGGCCACACAAAAGAGGTCACTGCTAAAGCTACGTGCACGATGTCTCTACGCAATTTTAATCACTTAGTATGGTTCCATTCTCCTTCACATTCTCCGATTTTGGAGGGATTCAGACCATTCCTTCTGGGTGTTGCAATTAAAAAAAAAAAATTGTGTGCATAACAAATTGCACTTGTTAGAACCGTTTTGGCACAGTGTTTTAATATTATTTGCTATGAAGTTCTAGCACTTGCTGCGTCCATGGAATATCGCATAGTAATATTTTCCTGCAACGGTAGTCTAAGGACTTTTTACCGTTATAAAATATTTTTTTTTTTTTTATTGATGCTAGACTCTGGCGGATTGTGACGGTAATCTGACATAACAATACTATGGTTTCAGAGATGAAGGATAGTTTTAAACGCACTTGAAAGGGATACTGGAAACCTGATTTTTGATTCGTTGTCAGATTGTTTACCACGAAGCCACGAGAACATTTTGACATTTGTACAGAACCTGTCAGTTATGCTTCATGGTTTATAAGTCGTCTATCTAGCAAAACTTGTTTCCCTCGATCTATATTTATAATGTCCTTGAATTGTAAGACATGACGTCATCGTTAACCACCGAGATATTTGAAAAGTGTACTTCTTATGGTACTGATTTTAAAAGCTGTACAACGGAGAAAGGTGCATCTGATCCCGTGAAGGGCAAGGCTGAAGAGCAAGGTAGATTCGTAGCCCAGCTTTGAAGGTTATTCCGGAATTTGCATGCAGTGCTGACAGCAATGCTGAAAAGTCAGTCCAACTGATTGTAAGTAGTCTAAAGAGTGAAGTAGGTTTCTAAAACGGCATGAATGTGTATTACCTCATCAGTTTCACTCTCGTCTACATACAGATGTATCGAAAAGCCATTTATGCTTCAAAATATTTAAAAGTTGGCCTGATACAATAAACTCACATTTCAATTGCAATTTATTCAGAAAATAACGCAAAATAAGTAACCTGCAATATGGAGATCATCGTTGCCGTGAAGGTATAATTCCCGTAGCTATTGTACTAATCTTTTCAACCTATTCTTCTATCGTTAGTATTTTCGGAGGTGACGAGTGTGGTTCATACTTGAAAAATAATCTGTGCGCCAAGCCTGGTTTGCTTGCACTGACATTCATTTTTCGAGTTTCCAGAGTTTTCAGAAATTAGTCTAGATGACAGACGGGATGGTAGATCCCTTTATAAAGGTCGTGTCCGAATTTTTATTTTTATTTGCCTGCTGTCCTCTCTTGACTCTAATGACTCCGTTTTCGACGAGACATAAAGTCCTAACAAAAGAAGGAAAAAGATCTCCGCCTTTTTTTCGAAAGATTACTCCAATTTTTTTATTTTATTTTAGAGGATAACCGGAAATTTGAATTTTAACGGCAATCTTATTATTTCTAGTTTTATAGTCATGAGAAAGGTACTCAGTCACTTACTTTTTTTTTTACTTACTGCTTTACGCCTCGTCGACGGCTAAGGTCATTAGAGGCGGGATGGGGCTGGGGACAAGGAACGGAAGGAATTCGGCCATGGCCTTTTTGAAGGAAACCTGGAGTGATTTGGGGAAACCATGGAAAACACAAATCTGGATGCCCGAACGGGGATTCGAACCCGCGTCCTCCCGAATGTGAGCCCAGAGCGTTAACCGTTCACCCACCACGCTCGGTCAGTCAGTCACTTGCAATTCGCCTTCGGACTTCTCTGGAAATTATTTGTTGCTTGGTTTTGTTACAGGCAACACAAAAACCATAACAATTCCGGATTTATCTCTCAAAGAAATGTTGTTTTATTTTGAATGAGTGATTCGACAATGCAGGTATTAATGTCCTATGAAAGCCAGGTAAGATATCGGATCTGCAAACTTCGCTTTATAACATACTTCAGCGACTTTTTGACTGAATCATCCCAGCATTCGCCCGTAGTGATTGAGGTAAACCGTGGAAAACCGAAATGTGGATGGCCGGATGGGGAATCGAACACGCGTTCTCCTGAATGACAGGTGGCCCCAGCGTTACCACCCACCCATCAGGCTCGGAATTCTTAATAGGCGCTGAAATTCTTATGAAATGTTCCACACTACTAAGACCGTAAAAGGTGGATTGGTCAGTGTAAATAAATGCTTTGAGAAGAGCTGACAATATTCGTAACAGAGGTCCATTTGTAAATCAGTAAACAAATAACTTTAGGATGTAATATCAGAAGTCGCGTTGACAATATTAACAAATAGGTGTGTGAAGCTTTATGGTAATGTTTTTCTTTTGATTTAATTGATTGTCTATGGCTATAAAAATAAACTGTTTTTGTGTTTTACTGGATTTAATGGTAAAGGCGAACGACGTTCATATCCAGAGAGATTCTTTGATTCTAAAATGACTGTGAACAAGTGAATTGCTACCAGGGAGTTTATACTCTTAGTTCTTATACCAAAAGTAGATTGTTCTAAAATTTTGGTATTGATAGTTTCCAATAATGGGGAGATAATGCAGCGATGAAATAAGATGCTCATTTAGCTCGTTTATCTCGCGAACGAATTCCTTTGAAGTTTCTAATCTGCAAATCTGTTGCTACATTTCTGCAAACTCTCATTCAGAATGAAAGGCTCTTATGGTGGAAACCTTGCGTTAGTAAAAGACATGTGGCTATGCATTCATTATATAGCAAGTATATGTTGTACATATTTGATTCCTTAATTTTGTAATATACTGGCACAGCTGCGAAATAATTTTTTTTTTTTTTTTTTACCTTTAAAGATTAACAGCGAATTATTTGGAAGGTTGAATAAACGTTACAAAAAAATTTCAGAATCATTGAAGATTTATCAAAAAATTAACATATAAAATACTTACGCAATTCGCGTGGATCTAAGATGAAACTACGACAAAATTAGTTTTATTCATGAAATTCCTTGAACTAGCCGATACGGGAATTACAGAAAGTCTTCATTGATGCAACAGTTGCGCGCCGTGTTTAGACTCGTGACAGCTTTCTGCTGTTTTACGTCTCGATTTTATCTCCTTTGTTGTTGAAACAAAACTTGATCTAGATGAATTGAGGATTAGTACGTGGTCCCGTTGTTGTGCTGTGAAACTTCATAGTCATTCAGCACAGTGTCCGTTGAATATGCAAAGAAGTGACACGGTCAGGACGGCGAGAGGAAATCGCTATGCGGGTGTCTGCACCCAGCTGACGTGGACCTTGCTGATTCGATCGGACCGTGTGAGCAATCAGGTCCCTATCTGAGATCACGCACAGCCGATCAGACCTTCGTATAGAGGCTAAAGCTATTTATACCTTTTTGCTTACGTTCAAATCTCTGAAGAGAAGTGTACCGGTAAAATACATCTACTGTGAAACTTAACTCCTGAATAACTCATTTCGCCCAAATGATCAGAAACAATATAAATTCTTATCAAAAAGGCATTCTTTCATAGTAACTTAAACGAAAATTTTTGAAGCTGGGATAATATTATGCAGACTTCCTTAGTGTGCCTGTTGTTATTGCAAGCTTGTAAGTGCGGTTTAGTTGTTCATGACGATTGACGAAGGGAGAGGGCTACACACGTTGCCAGCCTAAGATAGCATGGGGGTCGCCATGTTTTATGCCGCCATCCTACTGACGAATCACCATCAATAGTATCACATGTAATCATCTGATAAGCAGTACGGAGATTTTAGGGATAATCGAAGGCGTTGCTATAAGATTTAGTGAAGAGTACCTGATGTAGTAAATGAACCAGAGGCAGCTTGTAGCGAAGTGGACCTTAAAATAAATATATAAAAAAGCAAAATCCTGCAAAACTAATGGGCAGAAAAGATAAAGACAAGGCAGACACGAAAGATGCTGGTATTGAGTTCGTAGATCAGTACATCTATCTTGGCCAACTGATCAACATGAATGGCGACTCAAAGCCTGAGATCTACAGACGCATAAAGCTGGGCTGGAGAGCATACGGAAGTAATTACATAGTTTTTAAATCTAACATGCCAGTACATCTTAAAATACAGGTATTTGAACAATGTGTATTACCGGTCTTCACATATTCCTGACAGACTTGGACCCTAAACAGTCACACGAAGCAAAAACTGAGAACTGCCCAGCGAAGTATGGAAAGAGCAATGCTAGGGTTTACAAAAAGAGACAGGAAAAGGGACATGCACATTCGTTCAATAACTAAAGTGACAGACATCTTAAAAAGAGTCATGACCCAAAAATGGTAATAGGCTGGTCATCTTGCTCGCAAAAAAGATTAAAGATGGACTACGGCAGTAATGGGTTGGATACCAAGGAATCTGAAAAGAGCAAGAGGATGACCCCCGGATCACTGTGATAAGGATATACGTCGAGTTACAGGCGTGAACTGGAAGAGGAGGGCTCAAGATTGACCAGCCTGGAAAGAACTGCAACAAAACTACGTAGAATTAAATTCTAATATATAGCTCATTAGACTTAAAGAGGCTACATCCCGAAATAAGGATTGATATAGCTTCAATAATAATAAATAATAATAACCTGATGTAGTAAATTTCTTTCATCACCGGATCTCAAACCTGCTCACCTCAAGTAAAGCATTATATGCTTTGAGGTGTCACATATCAATTATGCATATTAAGCTACAAGTCAGGAGGCCAATTGAAATGTCATAGCCAAGTTTTTAATGAGAAGAATTAATTATTTATTAATATTTACTATGGGAGCCGTACTTCGGTCTGACTGTTCTCACACATAAAAATTAATAAGAATAAATAAATTTGATAAAAAATGAAGGTTTTTATCTGACTCGCAAACAAAAATAAAACCTTTATTAATTGAAGAGCGATTAAGTGAATCAGGCTATTTATAGAATTTTCAGAACATGAGAATTATTCGTTGTGAGTTTGTTAGAGTCAGGAGCCTTTCAGTTACTTAGCAGCAGACATTCAGATGTTTTGTTTTACCACAACGAAGGTAGCATTCGGCGAGGTGGCGTTGGATAGGCTGGCTGGCACTAGGTCGCCACAGATTGGATACCGAGCCCACAGGACACTTCAGTTGGCTCCCAACGTGGGGTTTAAAGTGCATAACTCAATTGTGATACTTCAACTGTTACTGATCTTTAGCGATCACGGACACACGATGTGCCGTACATGAGTCCAGGCACATATCCGCCAAGTATCATTTCGTCTAATGATGCCGACAGTTGTACCTTGAATTTCTCATTGCGGAATGTTATTTCAATATTAGAATAGGCCCCTTAGCTTTTTGTTAAGGCGGTTCTGATCCCGGTTAGTTTTGTCGGACTTTTAACACGACATTCTCCTCTACCCTGTATATGTGGATTACGTCGTGAACGTTCTTTCGTTTGTAGTCCTCGTTAAACCGTAGGTCCAGCTACGACAGAGGCGCTTTCACTCCATATCTGAACTACACTTCGGAGCATTTACTTTTTCATTACAGCTTTAAATTTTTTGGTAGTAACATTTGTGCTAGTTTATCTGAAGCTACACGCACCAGTAAGAATGTTTGCAGTATAGACGTCTATCAGTAATTATGTCTGGTTTTCACATTTGTGTTAAATGGTGGCGTCTACGAAATGACAAATCCACTTTATTTACCAGCATATTTTAGTTAATTTTAGGAATACGTTCGACTGCAATTTCGTAGTGCTGTGTAGCAAGGTATTGATAACTGTTTTGTTGGATTTTTTATTATCAGATTCAAATTCCTGTGTGTTTTGGATTTATATTCTTCATGGCTACTCTCATAATCCAAAAAGAGCAGGAAATCAGTAAAGCAAAATCCATAAGGTCATTATGGTTTTAATTTATAAAAATATTTTTTAATAAATTTGCTTGTCACATCTATATGCTTCGCATAACAACTGATACCAAAAAGTGTTAGATGTTTGTATTAATTGACCCAAGTTACGACAGAAGATTCCACTTATTTGCACAAATAACGCTGTTATGTACATTTAAGAGATAAAAGAATCACATCAGCGTTTGTTGCATGAAAAACTTGCGACTTTTCGTAATTACATTCCCGATCGTTCTTAACAATTTTATCAAATTAATTCAGTTCAAAACCAGTTTTTTTCACTATTTTCTTTGATTTGAGAACTATGAATGATTCGAATCTACATTTGAAAAACTGACAGATGTTGTTTGCTGCCATCCTTGAAATGGCTATACATATTATTACCTAGTACAAAGGCATCTTCATGGCATGCTATCCATTTTTGTGTGTGTGTGTGTGTGTGTGTGTGTGTGATACGGATGCTGTTTGCTTGAGAAATCTTCTTCAGTTATTAATGCATCTGCGTCATTTGACCCAGTGTAAACATTTGACCTACTCTTATTTTTTACCGAGCATGGTGGGTGAGTGGTAACGTACTGGCCTCTCATTTTGGAGGATGTGGGTTCGAATCCCCTCCAGCCATCCAAGGTTTGCATAAACCATTCCAGGCGTATGGCGTGATGGTTTCTTCAAAACCCCATGGCCGAATTCCTTCCTTTTTCTACTGTACTTCATAATATTTATTTACATTAATTACGTTTATTTCAGATTCCACTTACAAGTTTTTTCTTGTCGTTTATTATTTACTTATATTATCATGTTTATCTGCAAATGGAACGAACCGTCAGAAAATAGTGCATCTACATTTTTTATTTATTTATTATTATTTTTTTTTGCGTGCCAATTTTTCGTTAATTTTCTCAGTTATTTTCACTATTTGTTGAATTTCAATGGCATGAGAGTGTAGCTTTGCCTGTATTTATTTTAAACTGTTGTATTGATTCAGAGCTTAATGTACAAACAATAATTAGTTTTTCAAAGGAAAATGAAAAATGAACTCTGGAACTGAACATTCACTCAAACCTACACCTAATTTACTTTCCTGAAGTACTTCAAAACAATTCAATTGTAAACAGCTCGCAGTATATAGCACTGTTCATCTCAGTTTCATCTTCCGGCTGACACCAAATGTTGAATGAAAGCTGGATATTAAATTTTTGCCATAAGTTGTCAGATGAACACCTCAAAATTCCAGTTTCAAAATGAGATTTGTTTCGTGCAGTTTGCAAGTAAGGTAGACTGGTAGGAAGTGACAGTGTGTTATGCCTAAAGGACGCCATACCTCGTGTCCCCCAGTTACGTGCCAAATCATAATGGATGACGCGATGAATAATTCAGCTACGTCGAATTATTCAGGGATTTATGCAGGGCTTCATCCGAAGAGGCATTGCGACATAATAACACCTGTACTTTTCACTGATATTCCTCTCCCATTTTTGCGTATTCGTTGCAGAGCTTTCGTTGCGTCGTACAACACTCGAACCAAGGCGGAACACATTTCTTTGTTCCAGCAAATGGGGTATGTTCGCTGTATGTAACAGCAGCTGCAGTTGATTCTTTTGTTACCTTGGCTGTCAGGCTGCAAATAACGGCTGATTCATGAGGTCGAAGGTTACATTCAGAACAAAAACAGCAGGCCGGGTTGGTGGTAATGGAAAACAAACTGACTGGAAAATAATAGTATTCAGCTAATGAATTATGCTGCCCTAAAGTGCGTGATTGAAAATAGGAGTGTCATTCATATTTAAATAATAATTTGAATTTAGCTTCTAATAATAATAATAATAATAATAAAAATCTATCCGGAAGTTGGTAGCATTGTCAGTCGGTAACAAGAGCTGACACATTCAGTCCTTTAGCAAACAACGTACAGTTCCATTAGTTGCACTGATATATAAGAATTAGAAGCACATCAAAGCACAGAACAATGAATTGTTATAAAACTTCTTACAAAGTAAACTGTTATGTGATCAGAAGTTTATGGAAGATCTAAGTGTCTTTAAATCGAGTAAAGCTTATAAATGACGACTGATAATATGAACAACTTACTCGAGTCTGAAAACACTGAAAATAGAAAGAATTTTCTCTCAAGGAAAACAGAAAGTATTAGAAGGATCGAGAAGAAAACGGACAGTTTTGAAGAAAAAACAACCCTTGTAAATGTTCTTCTTAAGTTAATGTTTGAATAAAAAAGATGGTAACTTCAATTCGATAATTACGCTTTATTAATTACGATTTAGTCTTTTTCTTCAAGAAAATTCGGTTATTTAAAGACTAGGCACTACCCGATGTTAATGAAAAAGTTAAAATCAGCAGATTGCACCACATTTCAACATTTATGTGGCGATTGTTTAGTCATCTAAATATGCTCTCTGTAGAAGAAAGAACAGCTGTATTGAAAACGTAAAAACGATGTGTACTGATGTAGGATGTGTATATTATCCTTGTCATCCAGTTTCTCATTCATCATTCTTACGCATATTTAACTGCGTATTTTGTGTATCTAAAGAATGGTGGCCCTCAATTCAAATCAACCTGAAGTAAACAAACGCCTCTTGGCCTCCAAATATAAAACGGAAACTTGATTTTCTTAAATACAGGATAGCAAATGTTACTAGATACAAGGTGGGAGAAGTTCAACGCTGTATATATTATGTATTATCTAACGATGACGATGAAGAAGACAAATTACTTAACTAGCTGGATATTTAGAGCAAATAACTACCCTTAGATGTTTAAAACTACTACAGTACAAGTTCAGCAAGCGAGCGGCTTTTCAGCACTGCTGGTTTCATCATTTCAGAGAAGCGGAACAGTCTTTCTCCTAAACATGTGGTTGATCATTTCATTATTTACAGTCACGTATGAGAGTGATATAAGTTATATAATAAAAGTGTGTTCAATGTCGTACATCGTCACATATCATAAGACCCCTAAATGAGGATTCAGTGTACATTTTAAGTATGTGAATAACTGTAAATATCTTATTTATATTATGGTTTTCATTACATTGTGTTCTGATTTCGCGCTATGTAATATTGTCGTTACATATTTTTATCAAACATATGCACGTACACATTATAGGTACAGCGACTCAGTTGATAGAATATACCCAAAATGTCGACATTAATCATTAATATATTGTAGTTTGGAGAGTGCCCCTGCCGTGCAATTTTGTCCCGTTTTCTCTGATCTATACCGTTGCTGCGCGGTACGCGCGAGGAAGACACTGTGCGCCATTTCTACGAGTACAGTGCCGAGCCTTCGTTGTCCACCGAACCTACGTTTGTCCACCGCACCTGGGGAGCTCCAGCAACCACAGCTCGCCCCAATAGAGGACCGGTAAGGAATAACCGATCGAATTGGAGCGTGAGTAAACGGTAATATACACGACTCTTGTATCTGGTATGAAGACTTGAAATGTAAATATCTTGGAATTACTTTTGATAACAAACTTAACTGGGCAAGACACATAGGACAGGTGGTAGGAAAAGGTTTCAAAGTTCTGCACTTGTTGGAGAGAATGATGAGGGGATGTACGAGAGAAGTCAAGGAATTGGGTTACAAGACTTTGGTCAGACCATTGCTCGAATATGGTAGTGTAGTATGGGACCCTCATTTTACGTATCAAATACAGGAGTTGGAGAGGGTGCAAAAAAGGGCTGCTAGATTTATTTCTGGAAATTATCGCAGAATGCAATCAGTGACGGGTATGATAAAGGAGCTGAAATGGGATTCATTGCAAGACAGGAGGAAGTTGAGAAGGGTCATGGGAGTGTACAGGGCATATACTGGCGATGAGGCATGGAAAGATATTGCAATAGGTATGAAAAGTAGTGCATAGAAGGGAAAAGATGACCATGACCACAAGCTGGCACTCGATTTCAGGAACAAGGGTGTGGGAAGATTCTCTTTTTTAGGTAAGGGTGTCAGGGATTGGAATGAGTTACCAAGAGAAATGATGAATAATTTACCGAAAACTTTGAAAGAATTTAAAGATAAAATTTGTAGAGGGCAAATGTAGGTAGGTGCAGGATAGGGCGAAGATGGATGTATAGGGAAATTACCACCGGAGCCTGTGCTCCATTGCAATTAAATTAAATTAAATTAAAATCTACAGTCAACATTGTTTCTCCTGCACAATAAATAAGATTGTGAAAAACACTGAGACTGATTTTTAGAATGCGTTTTTTTTGTACTTATAAGTGCCAGTTTTGAAGTATTACCCTTTTAATAATGGATGATTTTGTATTAGATTATCATATTTTATTAATTACAATCGTACCATATTAAAAAACTAGTCCATGTTTGGAAGTGAACAGTGCTTTTACAATTAACGTTTCAAATATTAACAAAAATTTAATACAAAGGTTCAAATTTAAATTACGATTTCTTATTTACTGAACCATTAACCCTAAACAAATAATTTACATACTCTTATTTTTCAATATGGTCTCTCTCCTTTTCAACGCAACGACGCCGTATTTGAGATAACTGAGGCATTCCTTGATAAAGGAATTCTCTGTTCCTATAGTTTTTTAAGAAAACTGCAATCGTCTGACAATTACTTTGGTGAGAAATTTATAAGTGTTCTGCTAAATTTAATTATAAGCGCAGTTCAAATTGTAATTTAATTTTTTAAAAAATTCTCATACAATGAGAACAAACAGAAAATGTTATTAATTTTGATAATGTGTGATATTCTCTGTATTTATAACATTCTGGAACTAACAGATACCTAATTCTGACATACGTTAGCGAAGATCCCTCCACTGTCCGTGGCCTGTTGTTGGTTCGAATTGATTGTAGATTCAAAGTGTGAGGTCAGCCAGATACTACTTCTAGCTGGCAACGGGGATGTGAGAGGAAGACCCATGGCGCTCGCTTTTTGCGGGTCTCCTCGCTTTCACCGAGCTCTCTCCTCGCCACAGATCTCAGCCGCGACCTCTGCACACATACACCACACACAGCTTTCACTGTTTTAAAACACATATAAATCATTCAGTTGCTTCTGTTGTGTCGATTAAGCACGCATGAATCATCCAACTCCTTTATACGATCGAAAGATGTAACAGTGTTCATGTCGTTTCTAAGAAATACCTAGATCAACAAAACTGGTACCTTCTTAATGGGAATTATTTAAAATGCAGTAGTCAAAGTTTTCTTCTAAGGCGGAAATAAGAGTTACCAAAGATTATATTGTTTTTTTTATCTTTATGAAGAAGTATTTGGAACAATGTTGATTTGACAGGAAAGTAAAGGAAGCTGCCAGTGATATATGGCCAGGGACGGTTTTTTTCTTTCTTTCATTTAGTTATAGTTTTGCGGTTTATTCGAGATTCTTACTGCCGGAGAGGATTGTGGGAAAAAACACAAATATCAGAGATCCAGAGGTATTTTTAAATCTTTTAATGATGTCCTCTTTTGAACAGTGTTGAATTATTCACTAAGAAACTAACGGACGTCATATTGAGAAACAATTCCATTCCGGCATTCGGCTGCGTCTGTTTAACTTTAGTCAGTGTTTCATCGCTTTTGGATGTTACTAGGCTGTGGAGTAGAATGGGAAGTAATTCGGCCATCTTCATCCTGAAGGAAACATAACGGCATTTTCCTGCAGTGATTTTTTGATAGATTGAAAAATGTAAATCCGAAAGATCGGACCGATAATCGATTCCGATTGCCAGGCTAGAACGTTCCTAGGTAATAGTAGTTTCGACAAATACCGGAAAACCAAAATCTGGATTCTGGGATGAGCAATCGATACGTGTACAACAAAATGCTATATTGAAAGTTATTTTTCATGCTCGAGGGTTGACGTTTTAGCGCCTGCTCCTAGGATAACTGTTGAATTCGTGATATACATGCATATCATGGCGCTTCTTGGCGGAAGATATCTCAGTTTTTACATTTACATTGGATTTTGTGAAAATCGTACTATATAAAATAAAATTAACATTATACTCCAATTATGAAACCATAAGAAAATTTCACATCATATTTCAAGAGTTCCGGTAATAATGGTAACAATAAATTGTATTTGACGAAGATTAAAATCAACAGAACATCTGAGTAAATTTGTAGACGCATAACCTACTTACAATGAGGACAGTGTCAATACGTCTTATCTATACTAATATTATAAATGTTAAAGTAACTCTGTCTGTCTGTCAGTTTGTTACGTTTCTTGGGCTAAACGGAAAATCCAATCGTGATGAAATTTGACGAGGAGATGCTATTTGCCATTAGGAACGATACAGAATACTTTTTTGTGTATAAATAATACATATCGTCATATAATTTTGAAAGATTACTGAACGGCGATAGACAGTCGCGTAGGATGTATAGGTCTCTGTACTACCTTGCCATCTACCAGTGTGGTAGCTCAGTGGTTCGCCGGCCCTGGTAGCGTAGCTTGTCTCGCGTTGCCAGGGTCGCCGGTTCGAATCGGCCGAGGGCATGGGTGTTGTGTCCGTCCTGTGTTGTCCGTAATGAGAAAACGATAATATAGTACAGACAAAATTCGAATGAACTACAATAAACTTACAGATGGCTGAGATGGAAAAATAAAAATGAAAGCCACCTTTTAAATAAAAAAAAAAGTGGTTAAAGCGCTTGCTTATTGATGTTTGGAGCATGGTCTCCGGTTCAAATTCCAGTGGAAGCAAAGATTTTTAAAAATTATTTTTGATCGAATGAGCCACCCTGGTCTGTCGGTTGTTCGGATTGCATGTTAAATTGAAGACACCACAAATTTAGGAGTGCAATGCGAGGCAAATCGTAGGTAGTCTAGGAATGCTGTTATATTGATCCTTCAGGGGTTGTTACTCTCGCAATCAGTGTGTGTGTGATCTGCACTAATAATACTATAAATGCGGAAGTAAGTCTCTGTCTTTTTGTTACGTTTTTAACGACTAAATTGCTATACCGATATTGATGGAATTATACAAGGAAATACTTAGTATCTGTGGGAAAGGCACAGGACATTTTTTTCGGTATGAATAACAGTTGCAGACACGAAATTTTGAGAACTTTTCGAATGGAGACAGAGAGACGGATATTACGTCGGTTGCTCAAGTTGTGCTTGTCGCGCATTATGTTAGTGTTTGATTTGTTAATAAATTTCATTTAGAGACAAAACGTATTATTTTGTACTGATGTCGATTTTCTTGGTACTATTACGTTGTGTCTGCTTAAATGTTTCTGACACCAGTTTATTTTGCCTTCTCTATAGACACGCCTTGCGGGAATAAAGTGGCCTAAGGTATAGCTCCAATCAGAGCACGAGCAGCTAAAGTAGTTAAGACCCAAGAACCTGATGCTTATGCTGAACAAAGAAGAAAAGGTTAAGCTGAAATAAAGCTGCCCTTAGTTAACCCCCCCCCCTTTTCCCCCCCAACATCCCCGCACCTTCGTTTGTTTTTCTGTTCGGTTCGACAGTAGAATGATATAATGATGGCTTTCCTGTTATACGTATTAAGCCGACTAGGTGTTGTTTGGGACCAATCCTACGTTACCAATAGCTTTCTATATTCAATTCTGGCAACGAAATTCCTAATCCACCCGTACGAAGTCGCGGAACTCAGCTAGTTCAGAACATAAAACCGAATTTGAGTGAAATGAAATTCTTGCGCCCATTGTTAAAAAACGCGAAGACAGCCAGAGACAAGGACGTTGTTACAGGCGCTTACAAATATCCATTTCTAGATCGTCTACTCATTTAATCGATTTGAGTGGAAGTCATGTGTTAGAGCAAAACTCTGAAGTTCCAACCCATGGGATACTTCCTAATATCGTATAGGACCTTCTTTTGCAGAAAGTCGACATGACATAGACTTAACTAGTCGTCGGAAGCCCCTGAAGAAATATTTAGCTTTACTTCTCTACAGCAGTCCATAATTGCGGAAGGATTGCCTGTGCAGGATGTTGAGCACAAACTGACCTCTTAATCATGTCCCAGATATTTTCGAAAGGATTAATGTATGAATATCTAGGTGGTCAATTCATTTTGCGGAACTGTGCAGAATGTTCCTCATTGTCGTTTTGGAACGTGAAGGCCATGAATAGCTGCATATGGTCTCCAAATAGGTGAATATAACTATTTCCACTCAATTGTTGGTTCAGTTTGACCAGAGGTCCCAACCTACACCTTGTAAACACAGCCCGCAGCAGGATGGAACCACCACCATCTTGCAGAGTGCCTTCCTGACAACATGGGTCCGTGAGCTCGTGGAGTTTGCGCTACACTCGTACCCTTCCATCAGCTCCTCACAACTCGAATCGTGACTCATTTGACCATGCAACCTTTTTGCACTCATCTCGGGTACGGCCGCCCAGGAAAGGTGCTGCAGCCGACGGTGTTTGGTTATCACAGGCACTCGCGTCGGCCTTCTGCTGGCATGTTCCACAGACGCCAAATTTCGCCGCGCTGTTCGTGCGGACACGTCTGTCGTACGTGCTACACAGAGTGTTGCTGTTCTTTGACACAGTGTTGCGTCTATGTCAACAGTGACACCTCGATAGAGACCTAACAGTTCTTGGTCCTCAGCAACTTTGTTGTCCATGGCGGGAGATAATGCAGGAAATCAAATATTCACGACTCACTCTTGACTCTGTGGCTCCAGGAATAACGAATTCTGAAACAAGGCCCCAAGCGTCAACTACCATTCCACGTTCAAAGTCTGTTAATTCAAGCAGCGCGGCCATAATCCAATCGGGAAAACCTTCCACACGACTCGCGACAGTACAAACGACAGCTCCAAAAAATGTGAACGTCACATTCATACGATTCTTCGTGGTGCTGCTGACATCAGGACATTTGCATCTTCTTACCCCATGACTTGTGGCACTTCAGTGTATAATTGCTCTTTCCTTGACATAGAGTTGTTTCGTTTCTTAATCTGCAGTGATTGTCCGACAACACGGGTGTATAAGCTCTGCAGAAATAATTTATTGATTCATTCAGTAAATGAGTTTCATTCGTCCTCATTTCGATTTTATACAAAGATCCCGTAACTCGACGGGCCTATTTATTACTGCATGTTGTGTATGGATTACCGAAATGTTTCATAAACTGTTTATCCAACTGAAGAATGCGAGACACCTGTCGGCTGGACTAACTGATGGGCGCCTGGCGTATCGTGGAGGAGACTCTCGAGACTGGAGTCGGTGCGATGTGTCCTTGCTTTGGAAAGTGCCTTGAAATAACACAGCAATGTTTCGTTACGTGGGTAGCCAGACAAGGAACAGTAATGTTTACTGTCTGAAAGAAAATACGAAAATCGATAAGCATTAGAAGTACCACCATCAAGGCCGGCGCTAGGAATTCCGGGCCCGGGGTAAAATGGGCGACCTTTTTTTTTTTTTTTTTTTTTTTTTACCCGCTTACCCCCCCCCCCCCCTAACGCCGGCCCTGAACACCATAAAGAAACCCCGTTTAAGTATTATCAGCAGCAAAAGTCATTGAAGATCATCTACTATAAGGAAAGTAAATAAGTCTGTATTGACTATAAACGCCAGTTAAATGTTGCGCTTCAGTTTGTAAGGTTACGTACCCGAAAAGAATTTGACCCCTGTTACTGTCTATACAATGTCTGTTCCGATCATCAGTCAATGCATTTAAAATTTTGTAAAATTTTATCTTTGTTTCTACCCTAAAAATGTTGTTTTGAGCTCGCCTGGTAGATCTTTACAATATATCCATTTTATTTCAATTTAAAAAATTCTAGAAACCAAAAGATATCTTCTAATATGAACCAAAACCTAGATTTAAGCAAAGAATATCAAAACAATGAATTTTGCGGTTACTTTGCCGTATAATGGTATTGTTTTATTGAATCTGCTTTTAACTCAAAGAGCACTGCGTACTAATTGATGGAATAGGTGTAGCCTATTAGCTAAAAATAAAACTTTGATAAAAATCCAACGAATGCACTTATGGTGCGAGCGGCAGTGAGGTAGAGCGGTTCTGGACGAACGTGGAAATATAGATGAAAAATATTTTGTTTGGGGAGCATCTTATTACGCAAGGAGAATTTTATTTACAAGCAAAAGAAAACGCTGGTATGTATGCTATTGCCAAAAACTATTTCTCGCGTTCCTCGGCAATAGACTAAGTGAACATCAGTTTTAATTTCTTCGGCTGCGCATAAGATATTTTCGTCTTTAACAAGAATTCTTCAACTCTGAAGATTAAATTTACATCTCGAAACCATGGTCCGCACTTTGCTTGCAGTTTACCAAAAAGTATGTTTTGCTGCTGGCTCAAACTTATTGCGGAACAGCATATGAAACAAATAACTAAACAGCTTATCGCACGTTGAAAAAACTTAGTGGAGTCCCAACCAGTGCAGCCTTGAAATTCTTGGCAGATCAAATAGCAGCAAACTCCTAACCCACTGGTAAACCACGTCATAGGATCGAGAAGATTGAGATATTTATAAACGTTTCTCGGGAAACAAACCGAGTAATATTGTTATTAATGCACAATATTTCGGCGACTTTATTCTCCGTCGCCATCTTCAGGTGCAGTTGCCGAGAAAAATTACATTCATCTATAAGATTGAGATAAGCTGAAACCATGAAGACTCCTCGGAGACGTCGTTCATCACAGAAGAACTAATTGAAGCTGTTTGTAGCCTGAAACTAAAGGCGGGGAAATCAAGAACATTGGACCTGGGTCTACGCAAAACACTTTTTAAGGCTCTGATTGCAGCACGTAGCGACTTCACACCGTATTGAATTCTCGTTCTATGGTTTCCCCAAATCACTCCAGTCGAATGCCGGGATGCTTCCTACAAAAGGCCATGGCTGAATTCTTTCCCGTTCCTTGTCCCCCATCCTTTCCCACTTCTAATTACATCGACGAAGCGTAAAGCCATAATTTAAAAAAAATTGAATCCTCTCCGTCAAAGAGCATATACAGTTCTGTAATTCTAACCACTTGTATTATGTTCACAATCTGTGTTATAAATATCATTACAATCACAATTTTGGTACAATTTTTACAAACAGAAGTTTTGTAAACTATTAGAACGATTAATTCTCTACAGATTGCTGATTACAATTGGTTAAACCTTGTTTCAGAACAACTGCATCAAAGAAATCCGGATTGTAGTAGGCTCTGATAACCGAGTGGGAGGGGGGGGGGGGGTATGAGTGTCATGTCTCGAGACTGGTATTCTGTCGTAGCTGGTCCTAGAGTTCAGTGTGGAATCTGAACCACGCAGAGTCCTTCTGACAGGAAAGAAAAGCCCGTAAAATGTCCCGATCATATCGGAATTTGAACCTGGTACCCTGAATTACGATGGCGAGTGCCTTAACCAGAAAGCTACCTGACCGTTCCTTACACTGGTAGGGCTCATACAGAGCGTGGTTGGTGAGCGGGTAACGCTCTGGCCTTGCATTCGGGAGGATGCTGGCTCGAATCCCCTGTATGGCCATCCAGATTTGGCTATTCCATACTTTCCCCAAATCACTCCAGGCGAATGCCAGGATGGTTCCTTTAAAAGTCTATGGCCAAATTCCATCCCGTTCCCTGCCCCAAGTCCTAATGACATCGATGTCGACAACGCGTAAACCTTGAAGCAAAAAATAAAATAAATTAATTAATTAAACTGGTGCTTGATCCTGATAATATCTCCTAGCTATATTGTTATAATTTAGTCTCTCAGTAATTTCTGTTGGCTCCACTACTTCGTATGAAGTATAATAATAATACGTTGTTCGTCACTCGGGTGTACTAGTTAAATTGTACCTGGCACACTCTGCTCACTAATTTGATGTATGTCAGTACTTCCACCAGGCATAAGGAATGATACCAACTTCCGCATTCGTTTATTTTATTACACGCTAAATGAAATAATATTTTTAAGTTTTTACGCCACTGGTATTACTCCTCTCTATTATGTTCAAATTTGCTTTAGTTTTACTAGCAGTGTATTACAGTACTAGCAGAGTACTGACGTTGACTGGTCTAGTACGGGTTGATTTATCCCTACATTACTTTTACTCACCCAATAAGAAACATGTGTACCAAATATCATCAAATTGCGCCAGATATTTTCGGAATTAAAGCAAATGTAGATTCACCCCCATCCTAGCCAGAAATCAGCGGGTGAAAGTTAATTTACGCCTACGCTATTTTTATCCGTCCGAAGAGAAACATTTGTATCAACTTTCATTAAATTGATACCAGCCATTTATGGAATTAAACTAAACGTCGATTTACCCGCACCCTAACTAGAACGGTGTACGTTAGGTTTCGTCTACCCCTACTGTAGTCTCCCAGTGAGAAACATGCGAACCATATTTTATCAAATTCCCAGCACCCATTTCCGGAATTAAACCAAACTTCGATTCTCTCGTATTCTACGTAGAAAGAGGTGGGTTGTCCAGCGAGAAACATGTTACCGAGTTTCATCTATAATGAAAAACGTCGATTCCCTCACTCAGCACTCAGACCTGTATGGGTGGGTTGGATGTTGTGATACAGAATGTAAGTTTTCATTTTGGTCTATGCTGCACATCAGTCTAATCAGAACAGCACGTAGGTTCGAATCCTCCGTTTTCCAAGGTTTTCCGAAATTACTCCAGGCGATTGCCTTGCCAAATTCCTTCTCGTTCCTTGCTCCATCCCCCCTCTCCCCTCAAGTACGTTTCCGCTTCTAACGACATCGGCGAGGCGTCATTAGATACAAAAAATGTATCTAGAATACAGATTTTGAATGGGTTTTCACAATTTGAAAGTTTGTGGTCAGAGTAAAAAACAGGTGTATGTCTTAAAACGATATGCCGCAATGTTTTAATGAATAATCTGGCATAACTCGAAAACTGCTGAATCAATTTTGTTAGGTATGTTTCATTATGCAGGTTCAAATAGCGCTGAACATTAAAATCTGTTGAGCACCTTTACAGTTGAATATCAAGAATCCAGAATTATTTTTTAAAGCCTTAATAAGCAGCTCACTTTCAAATAAACAACAGCAGTTATGTGTAGGTTACTGTTAGTAGTCAGAGAGTGTAGCTTTGTTGCCTGAGATAATTTCATTGACAACGAAGTACTCTGCCATTTTTTCATAATTATTAATTTACGTAGTTTTTTCCTCGCACTGAACAAAGTCATGTATGAGGTTTAGTGGCTGAATAAACAAAATTTAGGGAAGGAACCGGTAGATGCCATAATACTTCTAGGAAGTGTGTAAATTCGTTTTAGTGTTGAAGTATCTTTGATGTTTCTGATGATACAGACAGTAGTTTTTCTGGAACAGATATACACCGTATTTTTTGTTCATGGTTTAATTAATATGATAAATAACTAGTCCACGAAATAGTTCAGTTTAAATTAACGTTTATTTTCATAAAACACGACGTCAACGATACTTTTTACATGAATACACACAATCTAGCGATTGTATAAAGCACCTCTTCCACAGACATTATAGTTCTTGGTTGTCGCAATTTGAGTCGGTGAAAACACTTTGCCGAAAAATCTGTTTCTCTGTCTCGGTTGCTTTATATAAGCTACATCGAAATTTCTAGAACACTTAAAAAGATTCCGACAGATAATTCTCGAACATTAACAATACTTAAACAATTGAAACATATTAAAAACAATCAGAATTAATACATAATCATTTACGATCAATACAAAATGGTCAGAAATGGAAATTAAAGATACTTAAACACAAAATTATACACAGAAATCATTTTAAACTGTAGCACATTGTTTTTTAGACATAGTTACTTGCATTAATACTTGGAATTACAAACATTTAAGCAATTCTCTTTCATAATTCTGTCCTTAAACATATTAAATGGCCTTTAAATAATTTCTTTTCATAAAACAAAGTCTATATACATTTATTTGCAGGAAATTGCAAAACAAACCTACCAGATCATATTCAACGAAACTCTAGCTTACTATAAGTGCTTCATAAAATACCATTTCATTTAATTTTAGATTTGAGGTCTGTTACAACGTGTTGAATTTTACAGATATAAACAGAAAGATTAAAGAATTACAATAGATTAAAGTATAAAGAAAGTTATTGATTTTGGTTTATGTCTAAAGTGTTGGACTATGTTGCATGCAATAGGGAAAACGATCCCTGTTTAATTCCTCTTATTATAAATTTGATACGAAATATGAGACTCTTAAAGAGCCGCCCTCTCCCCTCCGTAGAGTAAAACAAGGAAGCAAAAACCACCTTCTTGCAGGAACAGCACTCAGAACAGTCTCAAATGGTTTAATTTGTCTCTCAACTATACATCTATCATTATTAGTTTGTGTCTAAGTAGTACGTCCTGGGTGGTTAAGAATAGTTTATCAACTATTTCGCAAGGGTCTGCCGAAATGTAACTCAATGAACGTCACATAAAACATTTCCCATGGAACAGCAATACTTCGTGCCTTTCTTCCTCATAAGTTACGGTTCTCTATATACCGGTATTTCGTTGGTTGTCGCTATTGATTGTGTTTTTGCTTTCCATTTATCTAGTGACAATTAAACTCATTATCCAGTTTCTAATTATTGAAAGATTTATAAAAGAAAAATAATGAATAATTTAGAGTAACCAAAACTTTGCTACTCGCTACCAACAACAAATGTAGCCGTATATGTTGTCGTAAGTTAAAGATATGACTAGACGGAGATGTTTCAACAGTATTATGTATGAAATATGGAGAAAATTAAATAGAATATGGAAAACCATTCTGGATTTCTCCAATCGAATATGCGTTTTGCATTATTGTACATTGTCAGTTAACCCGAGTGAATCTGTTTTGGATCAACAGGAAATGTATAATGGGCAAATGACCCGTATTATGGAAGTGAAACTACGGCTTTCGGAATAAAGGAAAGAATATTAGGCTTCAGATATGGCGAAATCAAGACTATTGAATATTAATTGATCATAATTTTTAAGTATTATGAAAAATAAGAAATGAATAAAGTTGGATGTCTTAGTGGAAGACACGCAGAACAATAAGAGCTGCAAGAAATGGTGATTACACATGATGATATCCAATTAATAGGGTATTACGTTAAGAACACTGCAGGGTTTACAGAAAAAGCCGAAAACAGGAAAAATATGGACTGCAGTAAAAAATGGAAGAAAACCGTAAACGAATGTGGGAATGCTGGGCAAAAGTTAGAGCCCCTGGAAGAAACGACTGAAATAAAGTAATACAAAGCTGACCGAAACCACAAACAAAGAAGTAGGATGTTGGGTGAAGTTTTAAGGAATTCAGCACAAAATTAGTTGATGATAAGATATTTTCTGTTATGCTTTACGCTTTATCGAAATTTATCTCATTAAGGACCATGTAATCTGATGGAAAGAGAGCATATTTCTATCTGTGTGTAAACCTTATGTGTCATTTCACTTCTAGGACTGGGACATTCCCAAAATTCATCTAGCGGACTACGAAAAGTCTCGTAAAAAACCTTAATCAGGGTAGCCAAAGCGCTCCAGAGTTTCGAACCCAGGCTCCTTGAACCTACGCTTGTCTGGTGAAACGCTCTGCTAAACTTTCGGGACATCAGTAATTACAGCGTATGAATATAATTTTAAAAATCTAGTTCAGTTATCCAAATCAAGACAGCTACTCGTATGAAAAAGTTAACGTATTATTTTGACACACCCGCAGTGCCATATCTTTATATATAAAGATGAATGTTTGTTTGTTTGTTTGTTCTTCATACAAATCCAGTTTTCATTCGATCTTGATGAAACTTTGCACACTTATCCTTTGAAACAAGGAGAAAAATACTGTCTACATTTGGTTGAAAAATTGTCTGTATAAATAACACATGTTGTCTCATAACTTCGAAATACGGCGATAGACAGACACGTTGGATAAGGACGTCTCCAGACCGTGTTTCCGTGTAGTGAACTGGCAGGTCAGTGGCTAAAGAGCTTCCTTACGAACGTCGTGGTCTCCGGTTCAAATCTCCGTGGAAGCTAAGATTTTTAAAAATTGTTGGGCCGTAGGTTATTCGGATTGAATGTTAAACTGTAGATATTAGAAAGTTAGGGGTGCAATGCGAGGCAAATCGTAGGTAGTCTTGAAATGTTGTAGGTGTACACTTTTTTACGTTATAATGATTCCTCAGGTGTTGTTCGCACCCAGTGTGTGAGTGTGAACCACAGTAATATTATTATAAATACGAAAGTAAGTCTCCGTCTTTTTGTTACGTTTTGACGACTAAATGGCTATATCGTTGTGATGGAATTTTATAAGGAAATCTGTATGAAGGGCACAGGATATTTTTTCCAGTATGATTAACAGTTGTAGTTGCGAAATTTTGAGACCTTATCGAATGGTGACAGAAATATGTTGGAAATTGATTCTCTTCAAGAGACAGGTTCGACGGTACAATGATATAGTGATAGCTTTCCTGTCATATTATTCCAACTCGATATTGTTTGGGACCAATCCTTCGTTACCAACAACTGTCTATATTTAATTCTGGCAAAAAAATTCTTAATCCACGCGTACGAAGTCGCGGGTACGAGCTAGTACTACTATATAATTTAGTCGGCTTACGCCGTCCGCCACCACCGAGATAGCTATGGGCAGAAGCTATGCTAGACTGCGCCGACCTCGCCCGGTGTGAGTCGATGAAATTACAGTATAACATGTTTTAGTATCTCTAATTTTTTTAAGTTTGCTTTTCGTAACATTTTATTTTAAATTAAATATGTTAATTAAGTTAAAAACATGTGATAAAACTTTACAGCTGATAAAATGTGGAATAAAATTGTACTTTACGACTAATGAAGTCGTTTCCGTAGTTACCATTTTTTAAATCACTACTGACATGCTGCAAGGCCTTAATTACGTATTTAGATATTTACAGTCGACGTCACACTTGAAGTTAAATAAGACTTGAGGTTACATCAGACTTTAAGCTAATGCTATTAAAAGTATAAAAAGAGAGCGATTAGTATATTACGTTTTATTTGCTTTTTGTCTTGTGTGGGTGTTCACTGTGCCTAGGTCATTACATGTAGTTCTGTGTTTTCTTTGTTGTATTTCCTAATTACGATTTTTATTTTTCAAACTGATAACCCATAATCAAGTATGTATAAATATATATATGTGTACTTTATGTTTTGTTCGTGCTCACTGTAGTTACATTTTCTTGTAATTTTTTTGTGTATTTGTACTTTGAACACAGTTTTATAACAAATAATTCTTTCGCAGTTGCTTAACTAAATAAAATTGTTAGTTCTATTATTTTTAATCGTGCTAAAGTTCGTATATATCGGGATAAATGCACACTTATGAGCTTACTGCTAGTGTGAATGAATTAAGTAGCTAGCTAACGAGATATTTCACACATCTTTCATAAAAGTTTGGAAGTGCCGGAATTGCTTGTTCGTTTGTAACGACGTAACAAGTGTTTTTACGTTAGTCGGAAAAGGAACAATGCAACAATGTACCAACATTAACTATTTATTTGCGTAGTCTTCTGCGATCATTGTACAAATTAACTTGGTTCTTTGGGTGAAGTCGCGTGGATTTATCAAAACCAAACGTTTCAGCCATCGTACTGTGGCAGTCCTCTGATCAAAAACGCAACTCCACCCGGAGAACCAGGATAATTAAAATTTATATTAAAAAAATAATCACAGAAGATGTGAAATGTTATTCAAACTGTTCGTAGTCATGAAGCAATGAGTTTTAAGAACGTTTTAAAGTGGAATGCGAGGTTTCATGTTGGTAAATAGAGCATTGAAGATGATACGCTGCCTGGTCCATTATCGACATTTTTAATTGAAGAAAATGTTCATAGGGTGACAGAAATTCGTGAAAATGATCGTTAGAAGACTGTCTACCAAGTTTATCGAGGAGATCACTAAATCTATTGTCCATCTCATTTTAATCGAAGTTCTGCATTTTTGTACTGTACGCATTGACTGACGACCAGAAAGGTAGCACAGTGGTATAATGCACAGACATTAGTATAGCAGTTGATATGGATTCAGACTTCTTATAAAGATTTGTAACAAGTGAAGAAATATAGCGTTTACATTCTGAGCCACACATGAAGGTCTAGAAGTCGGAATAGATAGTCTCATAACCGATAAAGTGTGCATCAAGAAGAGCCAAACAAAGATTCCGATCCCATTTTTCGTTGATTAAAAAGAATTAATCATACAGAATTCACTTCAGTACGTCAAAAGCTAAACGCCAGATTTTGAATATCATGGATCGTTTACCCGCAAGGTTTCTAGGAGTTTAACGCAAATACTGTTAAAGACGCAACACGATAATCTGGCAGAATGTACGCGAATTTTTGGCAAAAAAAAAAAAAAAAATCCATGATGCTCGATGCTCCCCTCCATCATTTTACCCACTCGATGGGTTTAATCACAAAAACTGAAATTGGCTATTAAAGGAAAGCGTTTGCGTATGATTTCGGACTTATGGGTGTCTTCGATGCTTATTCTAGAGACAAATCGGAAAAATGATCTTTAGGTGCGACTCAGTAATTTTCATAACTACTTCCGATATGATACTGACTAGCTAGGAGTCTATTTTGAATGAAAGGTAATGTTAACCAATAGCAAACAATGTCAGTCGCCTTTGCAAACCACAAACTGTTGTGAGAAGCACTGAAGCTTCACAAAAAAACTTTTTGTTTAATTATTGCTGTTAGTGAAACTGACGAAAAAAATTTTAGAATTAGAGAGAAAACTCCCGCGATTCACACAGTGCCATATAGTGGCCAGAGGTTTAAGTGTGTGTGGGAAATAACGTGTGGCCGCACACAGTAGTTTTGGCGCAGGTTTGAGGCGGGCGGAAAGGCGGTTCGTGGCGTGCAGTTTACAGCGCTGTTAAAAGTGCAGGGCTCATGCTACTGCACTGCGGCACAGGCCGTGAGCCGGGGCGACACGCTTAAAGGGGTGTTGTTCCAGCACCACCCAGTAATCAACTCAGCAGGACAGTGGAAAAATTATAAAACTTCATGTTCTCTTTAACAAACCAAATGGACGCTCTAAGCTTAGAAATGAGCTGGTTAACATCTTTTTTATTGTTATTATTTATTTATTTATCGTATGATATTTAACAAAGTACACAATAGGTTAGGACAAATATACATATCACTAGCTTGTACAATTTGACATCTCTATATCTAATGTTTTAATCCAGTCAACTGCACTGATCGACGCATCATGTATTTCCGCTATTGTTCCCGTGTAGGCCCGAAGAGGACAGTCAGAAACGATGTGATATATTGTCTGTAAGGTGGCTCCACAGTCTTAATTTGCAGAATCCACCCAGACCCATTTGAGTAATAAGTAGCCACATCTGCCTTGTCCTGTTCGAAAGAGATTGATGGTTCTCCATTGCCGCCTGGACAGGTCGAAACCTTGTAACCGAACTGAAGGGTAACAACTAGATTTTTATTGGGTACTGATGACTGCTTCACGTCCGTAGGTATAACCTCAATTACCCTTCATGTGACCCCTGGGTGGTGCTAAGAAAGTAACAGCGGTAAGATGGGTCCGAACTGTCTGAATAGGCCTCTCGGTCAAAGGATACACAAAAAGGAACCAGAAGGTACTTTCAGAACCCACAAGCTCGGAGAATTGGACCATCTCTACGCATTTCTCAACTTAATATCGAAGGAATAAGTAGAGCAAAATGTGAATATGTTTTCAGACTTGCACAGAAATACGCAGTCGATGTCATTGTGCTCCAAGAAACTCACACAGCAGACGAACATCAGATACAATTGTTATTATTAGTTGCAGCGAGGATTTATCTTACATTCCAATTCCCTTACACACCTTATTATGATTATGACTTTTTTTACTTAAACTCCTTTTAAGGTATGTTTGTCGTTACCTCCGTAGGTAACTGAACAAAACGTTTAAACACTTCTTCAGATCCTGATATACCATCGACAGCAATTCTAGTACCTTACATTTTTTTCGGCAACTAATCATATGCATGTCGGAAATTAGGTATATCCGTTACTAAAGTATCTGTTAAATCCTTACAACAGAAGAAACTTGGATGCCAAAAAAGAATATTTTGATATGCAACTTTCCATAGAGAGGGTCTTCTTTGAATGTGCATTCAATGTAATTATGCCTTGTTTCGAATTGTTTGGAAACCTATCGAAACATCCCTAGAAGCTACAGATAATATTATTAAGGGCTTGTGTCTTTCACACAACATTATTGATTTGGAAGGAATTGAATCTTAGATGTAACAACACTTACTGTCATCTCATTTCACAGCTCGGAAAAAACAAGGGAAAATAGGTCAACCAAGTCAGCCAGTTTTGTTACAGAAAAATAGAAGATGTTAGCATACAACAATAAAATGTGACTTTTAAAATAATTTTTTTTTAAATACGTTAAAATACTTGAATATCTAAAAAAAATAATAGACCTATATCTTGTAGCCACTTTATCCCACCTTACCTAAGATAAAATGATTGTTGAGCATCTTTCTGATCACGTAGAGAGATATTAGAATGGAAATATCTGATAAGTTGGTACTTATACATCCATTTCTGACACCAAGTAGGTCCGAGAAGAGTACTGTGATGAAAGCGACGAAATCAAAAAAGATTGAGCGCTACGCCTTGCTATATTATGACATCGCTGTTACATTGATGCTATGCGCCCCACTATGTGAGTCACAAAAAAAAAAAGACGCGATTTGTCTGTTTTCTCCGCTTTGTTGTTCCCTCTCATCGCAGCTCTGCTCTTTTCTGCAGTACGTATTCAGCGTTATACATGCTCAATATACCCCTTACCCGCCTTTTGTCCTTTAACTACTCATTACCTTGTTTGTCCTAAAGATGATTTCGAGAGAATAATCTAGCTGCCCTTCTTCGTTACTCCAATTGCTGAATCAGAATCTCTTAATTTTTGTTCGATACAACCCGCAATACTTAAAGTTCAGACCAACGTTAGTAATCTCTTGGCCCTCCTAGGTATTCAGCACTCATGATTCTTATGAGTTACTGAATAATTTACGTTTTTATTCCGGAGGCGTTGCACCAGATTCACATTTGAATCATTTCTTACTTCACTGATCAGTCACATCGCAAGTAATATTCAAGAGAGACTAGCTGATACATAACCGGAAGCGGTCCGAAATTAAAGAAATTAAGACCATAGTCAAAATCTTCTGATACCGCTAAGTTGTCAAAACGGGAGATCTTTCTTTGTGCAAAATATATTTTATGTCAGTTTGTATTTCTGTGTTTCAGCGAAGCATTTATGTGGAGGGTGGAATTAGAGCTCGTCCACGTCAAGATTATTAACTCTCAATTCATTGGATTGATTTACACAAAAACTGTTTCTGAAACATCGATGTTCGCATGTCTCAGTGTATTTCAGCTCAGGTCATTTAGCCATTCTGGAAGTCCTTATGGATTACAAATCTACTTACAAGATGAAACTTGGAAGTTATCAGCTTCATATAGATTTGTTTTATACGAAACTTAACTGAAATATGTTTAAAGAAGTTATCACGTTGCCATTGCTACATGTTTCTGGTCTGTTACGGTCTTATGGTAACAAAGCATTTTTCGTTACCACTTAATTAAGCTAACGATATCCACGTCATGAGATACTGATACATAAAAAAATACACTGTAGTTGATGAACGATTGATGATAAGGTTTTGATTCGTTAACTACGGCTCAAAAACTGGTTAACCCCTACCTCTTGTATGAACATGGCGAGAGCAGTAATTAATTAACTGGTATACGCTCTTCTATCTTGTTCCTTCTGCCGCATCACGTCTGGAAATCGAATCAACTATCGTTTTAACGGTCTTCTAATGATATCACTCATCCATGCGCAATGCTAATTAACATTGCCGGCGTACGGTCCTAGTGCTACAGCTGCTGTTGTTTGATCACATTACAGATAATTTCATTTGCGTCGAATCTGATGATCTAGCAGACTATACCACAAGCGATGTTTTGAGGAAGACAAATATGAAATACTGTTACCTGTGACACGATATGGCCTCTGTGGTCCTGTAACCTCTGCATCAGATTGACGTAACACTTGATTCTGATAACTAGTCGCCGTATACAACAATTTCCTGTATTGGAGTGGTAAGACTCAGTTCTTCTCTTACAGCAATGTGACCGTCATTCAGTGTAAAAATAAACCACTTGTTAATGTTTTCACTGAGTATATTTAAAGCTCTTTTAATATACGAGTGTTTCCCGAAGAAGTCCGCCCCCTGACAGTGTTGTTTATGTTTCAATATAATCCCCACTGAGATCTTCACACTTCCTGCAACGACGTACTAATGCCTCTGTGTTACTCACATCAAAAGATTTCTCATACGTGTTGTGATGGTTGCCAAGAGGAAACTATTTAAGATTTGGAAGCCGACCCCGGCAGCGTAGGGGATAGCGTGCTAGCCTTGCGTTGCAGGGGCCACCGGTTCGAGTCCGGCCTCGGGAATGGGTGGTTTTAATTAAGTGTTGTGTCTGTTTTGTGTCGTCTATACCACGGAGAATCTATAATACATTGAGTGATCCAATACATACTTGCAAATTACAAAATTACATAGTGCTGGTTGTATGGCGTCGTAGCCAAATGCCATTAAAAAAAAAAAAAATAAGATTTGGAAATATGTGAAGTCTAAGGAGGGCCCCTAAAACCCATGTTTACGAATTGTGGCCATGAGAAGAGAGAGTTTACTGATGAAACTTCTTTGGTTTAGAAAACTTGCCTCTGCTCTTTTCCATTATAGATTCTCAGGATTAAAATAATATTGTTTCACACTGACAGAGAAAATCTAGAAGCAGTACACTCTCAGGATTCCAAAAATTTGCTGTATTATTTTCATTGTCTTTCTTTGGAGGACAACAGACGTGCTTCCACTGTTGATTGATTCTGGGATAATGTAATGAGCACAGATCTCATTTACAGTCACAAATTGTTCAACAAAATCTGGTCAATTGAATTAATCGAAGGCTAGTTTTTTCAAAGGCTTTTGCTTTCTCTCTCCCTTTTTGCCTTTTGATCTTCTGCAAAAGTTTTGGCACTTACCCGATGAAAATCTTTCCCATGACCAAGTACTTTGTCAAATTGCGGTCACCTACTGTTCTTGAAATATCTGATGTCTACTCACTCTGCGGAACTATTAACCATCTGTCTGTCATTATCTGCTCATGTGTCCTGTTTTTGTTCTCTTGAGCGATTTTCTCCTTTGGCCTTCCGTTGGGAGTATAATCATCAGTACTGGTCCTTTCCTGTTTAAATTCAGATACCCACTTTTTTTTTTATTGCGATGCATGAAGAAGCATATCCTTTTGCTTATACATTTGTGATATCTCTTTCTTACACAAATATTTTTTTTACTCATACCACGAGTTTCCTTCTTCCCTAGTTCAGATTAAACAAGCATCTCATTATCTTTCAGAACCTGTAACAAATTAGAGAGTGTTTCAAATTTGGAAAATTTTCTATAATTGTATTATAACATAAATACATTCACTTTTTGACTTTGTACGATTTCTTTTTTATGGTTAGACAGCGAACTTTTAGGTGGAGATACACTCATTTTATTCTGGCATTTAATGTCCTATTGACGACAGTTAAGCAATGATCTGAATCAAGACCGCGGTCATTGTGTGAACGAGTGGCAATATATGCTGTAGTGTAGTGAGTTTAAGTGTTATTTTCAACTGGAATCGCGTTACATGGTAGGATTCTCCTTCGTTGCGATGGAAAACTGAAACTATAGTCAGGAAGATTGGAACACTTCAGATTATCCAGGGTACGAGTATGAGAGGTAAAAGATCTAGCTACGAGGGTTGTTTCAAAAGTAAGGTTCCCAACTCTGTACCCATTGCATGGTGCAATGCGAAATCTGGCAACTCCACTGTGTTCGCCGGATCCCCCACCATCGATTCCAATAATCTGCGTGGCTCTACAACGGTCAGTACCGGCCTGACAGCCAAAAGCGATGGAGCCCATCATCACCGTCACCGCCAGGTGTGAAATTTGTGAGGTCATCAGATTTTTGCACGCAAGAAAGTTACCACCTGTAGAAATTCATCGGCAATTGAGTGAAGTGTATGGGGAAACGTGTATAAGCATTCAACACGTCCGCAAATAGTGTAGGGAGTTTGCCAACGGCCATACGGAAGTCCACGACGAACAACGAAGCGGGAGGTCGTCGATCTCCGACGACGTTGTGGCGAAAGTTGAGCAAATCCTGCTCGAAGATCGGCGAATCACCATCCGGCAACTGGCTGCTCAAATTCCTGAGGCTTCTGAAGCTTCAATTGACAGGATATTGAATGAAAAGCTAGACTACCACAAGGTGTGCGCGCGCTGTGTGCCGCACATGCCTTCAGAAGTCCACAAACAGCAGCGCGTCGACTGTGCTCGGAAGTTCTGCAGTGAATGGACGAGAATAACGATGACTTCCTTGATTCCATTGTTACGGGGGATGAATCGTGGTGCCATTACGTTACTCCGGAAACAAAACAACAATCGCGCCAATGGAAACACACCGGATCGCCACCACCAAAGAAGTTTAAGCAGCAGCTGTCAGCAGGAAAAATCATGGCATCGGTGTTTTGGGATCGGCGTGGTGTACTGCCCTTTGATTTCATGCCTAGAGGGACCACCATAATTCCACAGGTTATTGTGAGACCTTTAAAAAGCTCAGACGGACAATCCAAAATCGTCGTACGGTAAAACTCAGCAAAGGCGTAAGGTTGCACCACGACCATGCCCGTCCACATGTGTCGCAACAAACGAAGGAGTTAATCGACAAATTTGACTGGGATGTCATTGACCACCCCCCTTACAGCCCCGATTTGGCACCCAGCGATTTCCATCTGTTTCCGAAATTGAAGGAGCACCTAAGCAGTCTACGATTCCAGACGGACGAGGAGTTGCAAGAAGAAGTTTCCAAGTTTCTCAATGGGTTGGCGGCGGACTTCTTTGAGGTGGGAATGCAAAAGTGGATTACTCAACAGAAAAAATGCATAGAAAAAAATGGGGACTATATGGAAAAATAGCTTAAAGATCAACGTTTCCAATGGTGTAATCGTTTTTTTCGAATAAAATTCCTTGTGCCTAAAAAAATGTGGGAACCTTATTTTTAAAACAACCCTCGTACATTATCATCATTATTAAACTTTAAGGTTTAAAACACCGGTCTATCCCATCCTTACATATTATATCGCTGTCTGAAGCATCCTCTGTGACTACTCGTATAACCTTTATTAATTGAAACCTATTTTTCCAGCGAGATTAAACCCATCAGAAAGAAGTGCTCACTCAATTACTTCTTATATCTCTACTTATAATAAAATTTTGTCTGCACATGAAATTTATTTCAAAACGTATAAATGAAATATACACTACTATTGGTAGCGATGACAAGTCGGTAAAATTTGGAATTTATATCCGTCTAAATTTCAGCAAAACTACAAGTAGTGCTTATGTCATCGGCTAAGGTGCAGGTTACTTCTTATCCATATTAGTAACATAGTTCCTAATCACACTGGAGCAAAATCCATAAATTTTAGATTTTTTGTTTGTCTGTACAAGTTTCACACAAGAACTACTAAACGAATTTCAACTGAACTGCTAATAGCAATCTCTTATGTCATCAGTTAATATGTAAGATACTTTTACCTGTGTGAATAACATAGTTACTCTAACACGGGGTAAGTTTTAAATCCACCCCCCCTCCTCCCCCCCCCCTCCGAGTATGCACGGAGATGAACGGATTTCAACGAATCTTACACATTGTGACATCTTATGCCTTTTGTTAACATACAAGACGCTTTTTGGCACGAAATGTTATATAACTGATTAAGAAAACATAAAAAAAATCAACAATCTTAAATCAGTGTATGAATTTTAACGAAACGTAGCTCATTGATAGTTTATGTAGATACTAATAAAATACTACAATAGTCATCATAAAATCTAAGCCCACAACAAAACATTGTAGTTCTTTTTACCTCTGATTAAGTACGTAAACTGCTTTCACTCTTATACAGTACCTACGGAAATAATTCACTTACATGCTGAGAGATTAAAACATTAGCCTTTTATACGCGGTGAAGATGTATTTAAACGGTACAAACTATAACAGATTGGCATTGCGATGCAATTAACTATTTTATAGGAAATTTATGTACAGAAAAAATAGAACAATCTGCTTGTACACGTGCATGACAACACCATTACAAATATTGCTTCCAGAGAGGCTTTGTGAACAATACTGAAGAGTGTCTGCCGCAAATCACAATATCTTCCCAACCAGCGGCAGTTTCAAGAGGCGATAGAAACAACCAACGTGCACAGTCGCGTTTAAAATATTTGCAGACAACCTAAAATAAGAAGGAAAGAAGGAGTTTCAAGAGAAAGTTAAAAACAGTGCTATTCTTCTATTTTTTTTTAACTTATGGCTTTACGCCTCGTCGACGTTGAGGTCATTAGAGGCGGGATGGGATTTCGGACAAGGAACGAGATGGAATTCGACCATGGTCTTTTGAAGGAAGCATCCCGCCATCCGTCTGGAGTAATTTGGTAAACCATGGAAAACGCAAATCCGGATGCCTGAACGGAGATTCGAACCGGCATCCTCCCGAATGCGACGCCAGAGCGTTAACCGCTCACTCACCACGCTCGGTCTATTTTTTTCTATCTTTCCAACATTTCCTTGATAGTTCATCAGTAAATCAACAGCACAGACCTCAAATTCCACGTGAACGAACACGCGGACACAGCATGTCTTTTATAAATACATATAGCTAAGCTAACAACAAATTATTCGTGTCGATATTGATTGCGTTAATTTTTGAGTCTTTTTCAAACACTCATTAATCGTTAAACGATCGTTTCAGGAGCTATTAATGTGCTGTGAAGTTTATTAGTAAGCACTCCCGTAAAGAATTGTTGATATAGGCATCAATATGTGGAATTTGAGTTGGATTACTACTTTTTTTCCCTATCCCTATTGTTCTTTTTATGTGCCACATTGTTGTTTAAATTTATTGTAAGTCAAATTATTCTTTGCATCATACGTGGAATCGACAACTAATTACCTAGAAGTCAAACGCGTTTCTATCACTTTTATGTATATGCAGCTATAAAATAAAGTGTCTGATATACCACAGCCTTGTGTTGCACTCCGCTTTATGATTATTTCTTCTGTGAGTCTTCATTAGTGTCTAACCGCAAGGTATATTCATACAGTCATATAAACATTTTATGGCTGCTTTAAGGATTCTTGCACAACTGCGTTTCCGAATGTGATTTTACTTAATAATATGATTTATTCTTTTGATTGCATTGTCAGAATCATCGAAGGCTAGATATGGCTTCTGAGAAAATTATTCTCTTTCTTCATGCTATTTGTGTAATTAAAAATAATTTCTCAAATTTTAACCTTCATTTTTCCGATACCACGTTGTTACAGCACCGGATTAACCACGTAGCAGGAGGTAGCAAATGCTACGGGCCTCCCGCCTTCTAGGGGGCCTCGCAACTCCTAGGGGGGCGCCGCACCTAGGCTAGCCGGCGACCTTTTTTTTTTAGCTCTATAATTTTTCCCCGGACGGCAAAAATCAAGGGCCTCTTCTTAACATTTGCTATGGGCCTCGCGCTGTCTTAATCCGGCCCTGCGTTGTTAATATTAAAGAACTGCATGAACTTTGTCTTTTAGCCTTTTATTGACTAAATTAGATTTGTATGTTAAGATATTCATTCAACCTTTGATGTCATTTCTTTCATCCTTCTCGAATAGTGACTTATGCTCCTCCACGACCTAGCAAATCAATATTTTTCAGCAGTTTTTGAGAAAACCTTAAATTCATTTTACAGGGAGATTTTTACCTTCTCCTTCGCCGGTGTGTGTCTTTTAGGGAACTAACTATAAAGTTAAATATTGGAGCACACTTTTCAGAAACTGTTGCTGTTTGGCAATGGTGTTCAAACGCTGATGATAGAACAGACTAGTAGTTCTGTACAAGCTACCAATCCATTGCTGTTCCATCTATACTAATACGTCCCAGAATATTGCCTGAGTGGTTTTCCTTTTTTGCATCCAGACTCTTCTTCATAAGCGTCAGCGCAACAGAAACATTGAACTCCGTAGAAGGGACACGTTATTTCATTATACGAGTTTGTTACTTAGGATGTGGAATCATCAGTGAACTTTCAAGACTGAACATAAACAAGTTCCAACATTTAGTCACAAAACCGAGGCAAATTAAAATGTTTAATTAATAGTGAAGTCACGTGACTTTGCAACTTATGAACTCTTCGGTACCATCTAAACTACCTCTATAACTAACTGCATTCAAAATTTAGTACATGGCGAGCAGCATGGTACACCATTACATATTCCATCTTGCTAATCAGCCGAGGGAGTATTAATAAGCAAGTTATTACCAGCAAAGACATTGCCTTGTGGACAAAAAAGGATGCCTTTTCACTTTGTTATTGCAAACTACAAGTGTCATTGATACCAATATACACTTGCGTGGTAGCCTAGCACTAACCACACCTACATCATGGAACGAAATACATTGCTGTATTTCTATTTCTGTCAAACCGATGGTACAGTGCCAACTAGGACAGTCAACTTGCTTCTTTGTGAATATTCTATGAATCTCTGCGCTTGATATTTTTAAGTATATGAATATTTAATAATTCAAATTTATGAAATTTAATCGTTTATTCTTTCACTAGCATACAGCAATACAAATCACAAACTTTCTTTCTTAATACTGAAAAATGGTTTTCTTCTTTCTCCAATTAATCATCTCCATAACAAGATTCAAATATTTGGTCAGCGACGTATATGTAAGAAAACTTGTTTCCTTACAATAGGAATTAATTTATTACCTGAGGGTTGATTTTGAAAGGAAAATTCCGTATCGAAATTAATAGTATTACATATTTTAAGGTAGATTAAGGTAAAAAAATAGTATGAAGCCTTCCCGCTGGCTCAGATGTTGGCGGCACTGTGATGGAGTACGGCGCCGGCTGGTGGAAGAAATTTTCATCGTCAAGTCTTGGGCGGCAGGGCAGGTGCAGTGGTAGTGCTCAATTTCGAATCGCAGCTATCCGCCATGTGTATGGAGTGAAGGTATACGACGCTGTTGATGGTGATTCGTCCGTCGGACGACGACGTTAAGCTTGGCGGTCCCCCTAGTATCTTTCGAAAGAAATGGCCTAAAACATTACAAAACTATAAACACGTAAATACGCTACCAACACTGAGGAAGACAAGGAAGATGATCCAACTAAAATTTTCTGAAGAAACAGAGGCCACCAACGTAACGGTTGAGAAGCAAAAGAAGAATAAGAATGAAAATAGAATCTGATTACATCAAGACTGCTATTGCAGAGGATTCAACCCCCCCCCCTTTTCCACAAAAAAAATAAATAGTGTCCCACTGAAAGAATTTGTAACCGAAAAGACTGGAAAAAGGAAGTAAATCGCTTGCATCCGGTAATACATTAAAACTATTATTTATAGTTTCGTTACAATTATTTCCACTACTGTTTACTGTGTGATAATTACACGAAGAGGATCTTTAACTTTTGCAAAACGCAATATTGGGGTGAATTTACGATATTAGTAATTAAAATTCGTTCGTGTTTTTGTCGAGAATTTTTAAGGTTTTTGTGTTTTTGCACTGAACCTTAAATATTTCCAGGATAAAAAGTAGCCTATTTTACGTCCTGCCAAAACAGCAACACGCCACTGAAATTCCCATCAAAATCGTTAATTGTTAATTTGTTAACAGTCGAAAAAGCTGAAAAATGTGTAGTATTCTAGAACATTGTAGTTCATTCAAGAACATTACACATTTTAGTAGATTGATTCTGGTAAATTCTAGAAGATTCCAGAGATTTTTTTAGAACACTTTGGTCGAAATATGAAAATGCCCTAAAGTAGACCATCTTCAACCACCAAACCTCTTACACCTCCACTGCAACTGACATGCAACAATCATAGTTCACGATAGGAGACTCGAGGCTACTACCACACACGAACACCAGTTGTCTGCGCTAGGTAGTTGTTGCTCCAAAGTGAAAAATACACAAGTCTTTGGTCGAAATATGAAAATACCCTAGGTCAACCACTTTCAACCGCCATATCTCCCCTCCCCCGCTACCCATAGCAGTCACCATAGTGCACGAACAGAGATTTGAGGCTACTACCACATAGAAACACCAATGGTCTGCGCTAGGTGCAGCTTGTGGCTGCAAAGTGAAATATAGGGACACACACGACTATTTTTATATATATATACATATAAAATTTGCTGTTGAATATGACGTCATTGTAGATTAAATACGGCATAAAATAGCAACTTCCTCCTTGATAAATTTTGCCGTTGACATACAATAAACTAGCGTAAAAAAATATGGGTTTAAAATTATACCACAGAACGAGCAATTCACTATACTAACGATATTCTTGAATGTTCATGTACACTTAAAGGAACATGAATTATGAGTGTCTAAACATAAAGACAGATGTTACATGAATGGGTTTGTAAAACCTCGATTGTTTCTCCCTCAGTTATGTTAATGCTACCATAGCTGATTTCAACCTCTTGAATGGGTGTAAGACGTTGGAATAAACCGGAACAACACGGTCTTATATCACGTCATCGCATACTTTGTGTTGCGGTATGCTGAAAGTGAATCAGCCATAATCAATGTCGTCACATCCTTTCACGGTGGTAGACCAAAAAAGTCTACGCTACCACAAAAGATTCTGTTCAGTAAAAATAGGCGAATTGTCGAATAAAAATTTTAGCGATTACTAAACTTATTCCGTAATTCTGTTTATTGGTAATAAAACAAAAATCTTTACACGACAGTAACTCTCTCAGACAACTACCATTTCGTAACGATTCCTAGGCACCGGTGAATTCCAGAGAACCTTTATTTAAGTGCTTGGGATCATTCCGCAAGGTATATTTTACTACATGATATTGCTTTTCTGCTGGCTTCCATAAAAGAATTCCTATTCAAATATTAGTTATTATGGAATTGATCCAGAACAAAACGATTAAACTGAGTATGGTGGGAGAGCGGTAACACTCTGGCCTCTCATTCGGGAGGACTTGGGAAATGGCAGAATTCCTTCCCGTTCCTTGCACACTAATCTTTTCCCGCCTCTATTTACCTCGACTTCGAAGAGGCGTAAGACCATAAGAAAAAAATGATTAAATTGAATGAACAAAATACCGACAGCATTAAAAAAAATTTGTGTGGTTATTAAACAGTTCCAAAAAAATACTTTTTTTTTTTTTTTTTTTTTTTAAGTTCGTAAATTGTTAAGTGAACTATCGAAGCCTCAAAATTCTGTTGTAGGCCACGATGAATATGTAATTAATAACTTGAATATTCCGATTATTCTTTTCCAGTTATAAGAATAATTTATGCTCTTAATATTAATTTTTTTCTGACTGATCAGCTTGATAGTCCACTCTTCGTATTCGTTTGTCTCTTTGGATGATTTTCGACAAGAAATGAAACAACTTTCGTTAGGCATCGTGTGTTACGTTTAGTGAAGTAAATGAAAAAACATCTTTTATGAAACTACAAACTATAGAAAGAATCAACGAGACATTGTAAAACCAGCACTTCAGTTGCCAGACAACTTTTGACGCCCTTAATGCAACGTTCCAGTTGAAGAACACGATTGGCAAGTTTTTCGCATTTGACACAAAACACTTGATAAACTGATGCAGTTCTGGAAGTGCAAGAAATTTCTGAGCATTGGATGTAACGTCGAGGGTATCTCAAGTGGTACAAGGCGACTGTGAGCCTCGTAGTTTTATGTTTGGGAGCGAGCCGGGGTCGTCCATTGTGTTCTTGAGTAGTGTTATTTACCGTCTGGAATGTGGTCATTGCCGTGCCTCGCGCGTCTTCTGAAACGAACGGGTGGGAATTCGGTTTCACTTAACTTACAACTTACTTTAAAAGTGCATCTGACACCATTTTAATTGTTTTAGTCATAATGCATCTGTCGTGAGATAACTTCTGATGAAACATATCTTTTTTTTTCGAAATTGCGCGGCTAAATTCCTAATAAATTTTTATTGAGAATTACCGGCACTAAAAATCGCATTGAAGCAAAGAATTTCTCCGTATGGTTACTAATTTTTGACTCTGGGTTTGGTCCCCACGTGACACAATTTTTTTAGTCACAGCATCTCGAATCCTATCTTTGGCTTCAGTTTTTTGACTGGCGAGGACACCATTTATAATAATTTTTTCTGCAGCTCCAGATCCATTCGATCGGCGAAAAAGTAACCGTATAAATATCCGTGTAAGCTTTTCTGAATAACTTCTTATCGTTATATTGTACATGTATTTTTTTTTCATTCGCTTTATTATAGCTCTGGACAGATTAATTGGCGGGTCAGTGTGAACGCGCTGTTGCCGTACTTGGGGACAAACAAGCGATGCGCTCTCTTTCTATCACCTGAAAATTGCAACGCTGTGCGGCCTGTGTTGCCTAGTCCAAGCGGCAGCCCACCCCCAAACCTTCCACCTCCCTTTCAATACACAAAAAATGTGTGAACCTGTGAATCTGAGTTAGAAAGTGTGTCAGTGTGAGGGTGAGCTGGCTCGAGAGAGGATATTTTGATTTTAGCGTTTTGCGATTTTTGCTTGCGATTTAAATAATTCGTTTTAGTTATTTATTAATTACAGTAATTTAGTGTCCTAATTTTACCGAACAAAAAGTGCAGTAACTTATAATTACGGTAATTTAGCAAGAGAATCGTGCTACTAAATGGATACTCCTACTCCAGGTGTTTCCGGACTAACGACTCCAACAAGACACACGTCATCGACAGCAGAACCACCGCGGCTGAAGAAGACAACAGAATTTCGCCGGCAGAGTAAATCTATCATTCACAATGTATATAAATATTTCAAACTTCTTGTGGACAATGATGGTGAAATTTTGTCTTCTACATGTACGCTGGTAAGAAAAGACTTGAAAAATATGGACGTACTTGATATTGATGAAATAAAAAACTGTAGTGATTTGTTACCGCAAAAAACAACCATATTGCGAAGAAATTTAGGGAATGTACAGGCTATTTGCGCTGCAGCTTGCGGTGTAAATTTGAGAACTGTCCAGCGAGTGTGTAGTGAGGGAAAATCATCTATGTTTGTTTCTCCAAAGAAAAATGTGAAACAATACAGCACTATAACAAAGCTTAACGACTTTGACAGGGACATTGTTAGGAGG
Organism: Vandiemenella viatica; assembly: GCA_031002005.1. Taxonomy (NCBI): domain Eukaryota; kingdom Metazoa; phylum Arthropoda; class Insecta; order Orthoptera; family Morabidae; genus Vandiemenella; species Vandiemenella viatica. Next base: position 344,213,590 of record CM061920.1, on the reverse strand, counting down.
AATTTTACGACCGTGGTGAGTACCCTACCTAAAAACATTAATAGAGAAGATAAATTTTACAGGATCTGCACGATCTGTAAGACGCATATTGAACAATATAGGGTTTAAATACAGGCGTTTTTCAGTGCAGAGGATAACAAATTATAATTTTGATTTTAGTTTTAAATAAAATTTAATACGTGCTTAGCCACAAATAAAATAAGAAGTGTAATTCAATTCGTTTTCTTAGTTTCTCGAGAAAGTATTCTTCAGTTATATTAAATGCATTTACACGAACATAACTTTCTTAACGAAATTACATAAATCAATATTTTATCACAAAATTGTGATTATAAATGATCTAAAATACAGTATAAACTATTACTTCAAGTAAAAAAAAAGTGAATACAACTGTTAAGTGCGTGGTTTGGCAACGGCGCATTCTAGGAGACCCGCCAATTGATCTGGCCAGCACTATAAAATGAGTCGAACCTATAGGGTGGACGTCAACTGGATAACTCGGAAACCTTCAGCGAGTCCAATGATAACCGAAGTGTTAGTTACACATGATGGGAGACTCTAGGCTACTACCACACACAAACACCAGTTGTCTGCGCTAGGTAGTTGTGGCTCCAAAGTGAAAAATACACAGCACTTCTTGGCTAACCAGGAAATTTCAAATGAATAACTGCATTGACTTCATTTGCGTTTATACTGTTAAAAGGAAATTTAAATTTCAAATAAATAATAGGATTTTATTTTATTTGCACTTATATTGTTAAAAGGAAGTATAACTGCGATATTAGCTAAAAGCAATTTCTGTTGTGGAATCAACTGTACAAATACGCTGGACAGAGATAAAACAGTACAGTGCCACGTTCGTGACATTTACAGTTGCTTTTAGTTTACTTATGACGATTAGATGCAGAAATTCACCTAAGGAGCATTAGTCGTTTACGATCTATACTCTGTAGTAGAACCAGGTTACAATATAACCTACCGAACATGGTGGGTGAGTAGTAACGCAGTGGTCTCGCATTCAGGAGGACGTGGTTTTCCCAAAATCACTCAAGGAGAATGCCGGGATGCTTACTTCAGAAGTCCATGGCCGAATTGCTTCCCGTTCTTTGTCTCCATTCCTATCCCGCCTCTAATGACCTCGACGTTGACGGGGCGTAAAGCCATACGCAATAAAATAAAATAAAATGAAAAATAAGCAATATCTAACCTAAGAATGTTTTTAATAAAAGATAAGAAACAGGAAATTTTATTAAATGTACGGAGAAGATTACACGAAACCTAGGTAATCGCGAAATATAACAATCAAACAAATAATAGTTAACCGTTTTTGATATTGCACTTTATTTGGAAATTTTTCGCATCAGAATGAAAATTTTCATTTAAAGTCAAATTCGGTTACTTAATAACATTAAAGACAGTTATTCCAAGAATCTAATAAGAGAAAGTTTTACCATATTACTAAAAATATCAGTAAAAGATCGTTATTCGTTTTTCCTTAGAAGCTTTTCCAGAACAAATTTCTATTATTGCCATAGGTGATACACGTCATTCTCGACTGGCTTTAAACTACTGGCATACATCTCTACAGTAGGGTATGCCTAGAACCATCCCTCTTGCTGGAGAAGTACTTTTCCCGAAAATTTTGTTTATGTATGCGTGTGTACTTTTTGTTTTGTTTGTTTGTTTGTTTCTATACCGCTATGTCTGCTACGGTAAGTATTGGCCTTTCTCTTTATCCTTAACAGCACTAAAGTACATTAGATAAACAAACAAGTGTAAGCTGTTGGTCGGGCACTATTTGAATGTTGCACTGAAATTTAAACAAAGTATACCACCATTGTATTCAAATGAATCTTTGAGGTAATTTACCTACAGGCAGCAACTGGCGCATTCTGAGAGCTAATCAGTAATGCACTATTGCGGTCAAAGGCCGATGGATTGCTCTCTCCGCCAACGATCAACAAGTTTGGGACAAACAGGGCGACCACAGTGGCACTCCTGCAGTGACAACTTAAAGCACTCATCAGCCCGGCGTCCGCAAATGCGACGGTCGGTAAGCGTATAACCACTGCTCCTACGCTGTAGGCAGAGGGCCATGAATTATTCCTGCACCACAAATTTAGCTGAACGGTGAGCAAACATAGATCTGTGCACTGCTAGAACCGTGTTCTGAATAAATGGTGCGCGCGCGTCTGTTGCAGTGTTTGCAGAAAATCAGCGCAAAACTCGGGTCAATAGTGAACGGCTAACTGGCAAATAGCGGCGGACACAGAGGACTCGCACAAAAAGCAAACAAATAAATAGATGGGCGCCAGCCAGCGGGATGGGGCTATCAATTATCTAGCGCTGCTGTGTGCGGAGGGCCGTGGTTCGATGCCGCTCCACGGCTGACCTGCGCGGACTCTGTGCAGTGGAGCCAGGTCATGGCTCGCGCCACAGGCAGCATAGCGACTGCTGTTAAACCCTCACCAGCGTTCTTGCCACATCACCACTGAGGTTTTATTGACTCAGTAATCATTCTGTTAACCAGTTGCCACCAATGTTGCCACCTTAGCGATTTTGTCGCTAGATTTAGTGAATTTTGAAGCTGGAAAGCGATATTCTTAAATACGTTAACGCTAAAAAAATGTTTGGTGATTTTTAGTGATATTCAACATTGCAAAGTTTCTAAAAACTTTATTGGAATTGGGTATGTAATGCGTCTGTCATGACTCAGATAAATAATGGCGTACATAATATATTGAAAACGGACTATGGCCTACACAATACAACAATGCTGCTGGAATAAATACCTTTCTGGAGTTATCCGATTTAGCCATATCCTATCACTTTCTCACTCAAATGCCGCAGTAGAAAGGATTTTAAGTACAATGAACATTCTTAAAAACAATTTGAGAAATAGGATAGCTGTAAATACCTTTGACAGCATTCTTTTTTTATAAGGAATCAGTTAAAAATTGTGAAAAAAACCTGCTACAGTTACGAGCTTCCTTTTTTTTTTAACTGCTTTACGTCTCTCAACAGCGAGGTCTTTAGATACGGGAAAGAATGGGGGGCAAGGATGGGGACAATGAATGTGAAGGAATTCGGCCATGGCCATTTGAAGGAAGCATCCCGGCATTTGCCTGGAGTGATTTGGGAAACCATGGAAAACCCAATTCTGGATGCCCGGACTGGGATTCGTACCGCCGTCCTACCGAATGCGAAGCCAGAACGCTAATCGTTACACCACCACGTTCGGTGCGAGCTTCCTGTTTATGTGATTGCTGCAGTTGGTAAAGATGCTAAATACTCTTCTAAATATAAGACTGACGATTGATCTCAACCTTCCACATTTGCAAATTTAGCAACTCCAACTATAGACCAAGATGATGAAGAAGAAATATCGATTGAAGAAATTTCATGTTGTTTTTTAGTACAATGTTATGTTTAATTTAAATAAAATACTAATTATTAAAATATTTTTATATTACTTACCTTACCATTTTCGTTTATTTTATTTAGCGATTTCTAGTGAATCTTTTAGCTCTAAATATCCCGCAATCTAGTGAGTTTTGAGACCAGGTCTAGCGACTTTGGATTTCGTAAGGTGGCAACACTGGTTGCCACTTATACAAAGTCTTTTTCTTTTGCCATGTCAGTTTTATCTGTCAGCCGGTACAGTTCAGTGGCGCGGGATCGGGACGATACTACAAAGCTGGGCTCGAACCAGGGCCCCTGCGTACCGGCGGGCCTGACGGCGTTTTTTAGGCGGTATTCCGCAGCTATCGAGGCAACTGCCGGTATGGTGCCGAATCTCCGCATCATAAACTAAACAGTTCACAAACAAAAAATACACTTGTTCCATGCTGAACATAGTTACTTGATTCGCCGACACTTCACTTCACTTCCACTATTAGTACTTACAAGGGGAAGGCGCCAATTATAAAATTCAGATTTAGTTTGTACTGTGTGTAATAAAAGCTCATTTCAACAATTATGCATAGAGTAAGTTTTTTAACTGCCTTTTGTTGTGGAAAAACCGACAGTGTCTCGTTTAGACCCTCCCGTCCCCTGGTGCGGAAGTGTACTTCTGTCCTTCAAATGTAACGGACAAGTAACGATATTAGTATTTCATTTCTGCCCCAGCAAATATTTTCGTTTTTGAAATATAACTCTGTTTGCATGCAACATAATGAAGTTCGAAAGCGTCGGCGTTTTCACAACAAACGGCATTTAAAAAACTTATTATATACATAATTATTGAAACTGACTGTCGGGAATTATCTATATATACGTTTGAATGAACAAAGAAAATTTCCAGCAGCGAGATTTGATGCGGCGATGACGAGCTTATGAGGCAGAGAATATTTGGACGCAACGGAATATTTCAATGTTGATTTTATCGACAACGGCGAATAAGCGCATGTTACTGCTTTGCAACATTACATCTCTGCCCATGAGCTTTTTATAACTCTATTAATCGTTTCTGAATGTTACAATTGACGACCTCAACTCGTTAGTAGGACCTGGTAGTAGGTATAAAACGCTTGGCGTCAGCGAGGACATGAGGCCGTAAAACCAAAGCTCCATATTTGACCATGAGAGCGATGAGAAAGCTCATCCAAGGCAACCGACCGCAGTATGTTGGGAAATGGTAATGAACAAGAAGAAGATGATGTCAGATTCATCTGAAACTGGAGCCAACTTGCAAAGTATTCTCCGGATGTCATTCTGGGAAAATATTATGGGAACTTTTACCCCATTGTTTTCTCTGGGTAGTGATCAGTAGAGTGTGGATTATATGAAACACAAAAAGCTTGAAATATGCATGCAAATATGCATCAAAATGCTTAAAATATGCATGAAAAGTGTCAAAAACTGTCAAAATATGCAAAATTAGATAATATAAAAATAATAATTTTTAGATATTTTATTTAAAAATCGGCATACAATTCGTAATTAGTAGAATAATATATGTATAAATTCGATAATTAACAATTACTTAACTTCTTTTTTTTTTACTTTTGTAAACGTAAACAATCGGGTACTGTTTCAAATATTCAATGGTAAGATTGTTCTTCGATCTCTCAAAATATTTTTATAAGTGGATATGGACCGTTCCACATTCGCTGATGTGTAACTGGGCAGTATTTGAATTTGGGTGCTGTGTTAGCAGTCATTGTTTCTGGAAAAAGTTTACCCGTCCCGTTACTAAAACAATCAATTTGACACAAACGTTCAAAATATTTTTAAACTTCACTTTAAGTTCACACAGGAATACCACTGGCAATCCTTATTTTATTCATTAACTGAATAGATTTAGCCAACGCAAACCTTGAGTTTTTAATACTCGCAGGCATGTGGAAAAAAAGAATGCTGATGACAGCTATGGTTTTAATACTAGCATTGTTAAATGCTTCCTTGTACTGACAAACTCTCATAGCTTCTCCACTATCAAAGTCATTTGCTACAGCTTTAATGGCCTCGAAATGTTCGTTGTAAAACAGTATAGCTGCAACCCACGTCACCCATCGAGTTACCACTGGCTCCGGAGGTAAAGGCGCATTTGGATTTTTTTTTTATAGACATTATTACGAGAACGTGCCTTAATAAACGCTTTCTTTGTTTACGAAATCAGTTTATTTACATTCCCAAACGTGGATCGTAGTTCTTCAGCGAGTAAGAGCTGTGATGCTATTAGGTTTTGCCAGCTACAACGTAAGATTTTATTTATTAACTAGGTACACTACGGAAAAATATTTGAAACATATCGAAAATATACATCTTCACTTCGTTTTAGGTCAAATATGCAATATCCGGTGAAAATGGTCTTAATATGCAAATGCATATGCAAACATTCAAATGCATATAATCTGGTCTCTAGTGATCAGTTAATGGTAAACCAAACGTGTCGCCATTTGCCCGTGAGTAGTTTAAGCTTTATTTATATATGGTGGCCACTCTCATCCGTATATATATATATAAATACACATTTGTAGCGTGCTGTGTGTCTGTCTGTTTGATGTGACATCACTTAAACACAAAAGAACAGTTTTTGATGATGTTTTCAAAGTTACTAAGCTTATGGTCTAGTTCGAAATCTGCGATATTTATTGTCTCTATGTGACCGATCAGTGGAGCAAGAAAAGTTAATTTGTTTCTAACCCATAACCGTAAATGATTCTTGTTCTCTGAGTTGAACTCTTTTATATTTAAGTATATGTTTAAATGCAAAGTTTAAACACTATGGTGGCGCTTATGGTGTAATGTTGTGAAAGACATACGAGGCAAATAAGACCATCAGCAACGCCGTATATTCACTCCTTATCTCGCGCAATTTAATTTATTAGCAGCTATACAACCATACTGGCCAAGTTACACGTAGTTTTAACGTCCTGTTTCGATTTCCTGTCCAGTTATTCAGATTTCGAATATCGAAATCACTAGAGGTAAATAATGCACTAGTAACTATGTTATGACCGATCTCCTTCCTGTTCGTTTCTTTACATTTATAAAAATTTACTGAAAATCAAATCTTTTTGATACTATACTCATTTCTGTGTAAGAACTTTATCGAACATGGTCAGACTGATAAAGTTCATGATGTGAGAATCATCTGTTCAATTGCTTTCCTTAAGTAAAAACACTCTGCATGGTTTGAATACCTCAGTCCATTCCATTGTAAGTTTTGCATCTTAGTCTTACATGCCATCGGCCGCGCAGTCATTAGATGCTGTTATTAACAGAAAACAGATGGAATGAGTGCTATGGCTCTCATATTAAAGAAAAATATGTTAAATCTCCAGTGATTCCTGTAAATCTTGTACAATAGATTTACGTACGAAAGGTCTGATATACGAACTCGTATGCCACAATCTCGGTGCCGACATGTCTCAAAGATGCCGAAGCACCGTCATTGCAACGCAAACGCATAAAATGTTAATCAAAAACTGTTCCTCTTTGTTCATGACAAACTGCTAACTCCCAGTTACAGTTAAGCGGAAAGGTTAAACGGCTCTTTTTAATGTGAAGTTTTTTTCTGGGCGTTGCTAGTATTTTTCACATTTGAAAATGTAATGAATGAGATTACTTTGCTACTTTTTTTGCAAATGGGTTCAGACCCAATTTAGCCCTGAAAAATGTCCCAGATTATGTTTTTTTTTTTTTTTTTTTGTAACTGCTTTACGTCTCTTTTTAACATCGAGGTCTTTAGAGACGGGAAAGGATGGGGGCAAGGATGGGGGGCAAGGATGGGGGGCAAGGATGGGGGCAAGGAATGGGAAGGAATTCGGCCATGGCCTTTTAAAGGAAGCATCCCGGCATTTGCCTGGAGTGATTTGGGGAAACCATGGAAAACCCAAATCTGGATGCCCGGACGGGGATTCGAACCGCCGTCCTCCCGAATGCGAGGTGAGAATGCTAACCGTTACACCGCCCCGCTCGGTCCCATATTATGATCGAGACGTCGGCAACGAAATATAAAAAGTTGAGCAACAGAAAAGCCGGAAACTAATAAATCTCCACAACACGACAACTGCGAAACTATAAAATTTTATAAAGAAATTTGTTAAACATTCTATTGAACTCCATGTGGAATATTGTCACTTGGTGTGCATAGGTTCCTTTGCCAAAATACAGCATGCTGAACCAAAGCTGATTCCGTCAGCAGAAGCAATCCCTAGGACTGTCATCCGCCGGCTTTCAATGGCCAGTGTCTGAACTTTCTTGATAACAACATTTGGCTTGTTGGTGGTCTTGCGGAACGCGCATCATTATCTGCGGACACACGACCATCTTTGAATCGGTTGTTCTGCACCATCACCGAAAGCCTGCTGTAGCTTGCGGATGGTTATTGCTTGGATATCCCCTAGCTTCTGACAGAACGTAATGCTTTGCTGTTGCTCCACATCTTGCGAACGCGACGTGCACATGTTGCATGGAGCAGTCTCTTGCAGTTACCAAATTACCAGCCGGGTTGGGAGGGAATAATAGATTTACGCATGCACTGGAAGGTCCCTCCTCCAAAGTATGCGGAATTGCCATAACTTCATCATCCTCCGTTCACGCTGGATACTTTTTTTAACAAACCTCGTATCGCGTTGCCACTTTATTGGGCACCCGCGCTGTATGCGCAAGTGCTCCTGTCCACGCAACTGCTTCATTTGCCACCAATGGATGACGTAAATCGAATAGCATCGTACTACTAGTTAATCGCACAAAACAAGCGCCAATAAAGAACAGCATTGATGGTGTGGCCGCTAAAAATGGTAGTCTCTTAAAAACAATTTATCTCTGCGATTTTGTATCCTGTAGACGCGTCTATGGGTGGTAGGATGATCTAACGAGAGGTAACTTACTGAATGTTACCTTAGTCTGAGATCTGGTGTGATAAGGGATAACGCGAAGGAGGAAATTGATGGGACTATCCCAGACCTTTCTTGGGTCGCTACTGTGAAATCAACAAAAGCATGAAAATGGCCTGATGTCAGTGAAAGCATCTCCTCCCGTGTCTGTCCATCATAGCGGAGCTTTGACAGTCTCTGTCCAACTGACGATTTCAGTATGTGAGGCAACTGCCAGAGAAAAAATTATGTGTATTAAATAATTACAATGTATAAATATGCAAGGTGGATGGCTTCAGCGTAAGTGTATAGATAAATTAGTTGGCTAGCCTGTAATTTGGATTGTAAGATAATGAACATAGTTAATTTTAGCAAAGAGAACTATAAGGACGTTACAGCGGAAAGCATTTATCAAGTCGAATCTGAGAAGAAAAGAATGTTTTAATTCAGTGTATATTCTAAAGGTAAAGGGTATGTAAATGATTCATGCAGTCTTTGAAATAAATGTAAAGTGTAAAAAGTGAGACGAATTATTTAACGGGAAGTAGTTTGTTTTCAGGACAACGAACTACACAGACGGAAAAAAAAATCCCAACACCAAGAAAAAATTATTGTAGAGTAATGAAATTTGGACAATGCATTTGTCAAGTTAACATGTTTAATTGATTAAATTTTCAAGATCACAGGTTAATTTAAGCTCAAGAAAATGCATTTCAAATGTGAAATACTGTTAAATTAATAGCCGGTGTAACCTCCAGAATTTTGAATGCAAGCCTGCAAACGTGAATGCATTGTGTCATACAGGTTTCGAATGTCACTTTGTGGTATGGAGTTCCATGCTTGTTGTACTTGTGCTGTCAATACTGGGACGGTCAGTGCTGGCTGTGGATGATGCTGGAGTTGTCGTCCAATGATATCCCATACGTGTTCAATTGGAGACAGATCTGGTGATCTCGCAGGCCAAGGTAACATGTCGACACTCTGTAGAGCACGTTGCGAGACAACAGCGGTATGAGGGCGAGCGTTATCCTGTTGAAAAACTCCCCCTTGAATGCTGTTCATGAATGGCAGCACTACAGGTTGAATTACCAGACTGACGTACAAATTTGCAGTCAGTGTGTTTGGTATAACCACAAGAGTGCTCCTGCTGTCATAGGAAATTGCTCCCCAGACCATGACTCCAGCCCTGTAGCGTGCATTCCACTGACTACAAGCCATCGCCGTTTGCGACTCCAGTGGTGTCAAGCCAGAGCTCATTGGAGGACGGAGTGGAGATCTGTTGTGTTTTCTGATGAAAGCAGGTTCTGCCTTGGTGCCAGTGATGGCCGAGTGTTGGTCAGAAGGAGGCCAGGGGAACGCCTGCAACCAAACTGTCTGCGGCCTAGACACACTGGACCTACACCTGGAGTCATGGTCTGGGGAGCAATTTCCTATGACAGCAGGAGCACTCTTGTGGTTATACCAAACACACTGACTGCAAATTTGTACGTCAGTCTGGTAATTCAACCTGTAGTGCTGCCATTCATGAACAGCATTCAAGGGGGAGTTTTTCAACAGGATAACGCTCGCCCTCATACCGCTGTTGTCTCGCAACGTGCTCTACAGAGTGTCGACATGTTACCTTGGCCTGCGAGATCACCAGATCTGTCTCCAATTGAACACGTATGGGATATCATTGGACGACAACTCCAGCATCATCCACAGCCAGCACTGACCGTCCCAGTATTGACAGCACAAGTACAACAAGCATGGAACTCCATACCACAAAGTGACATTCGAAACCTGTATGACACAATGCATTCACGTTTGCAGGCTTGCATTCAAAATTCTGGAGGTTACACCGGCTATTAATTTAACAGTATTTCACATTTGAAATGCATTTTCTTGAGCTTAAATTAACCTGTGATCTTGAAAATTTAATCAATTAAACATGTTAACTTGACAAATGCATTGTCCAAATTTCATTACTCTACAATAATTTTTTCTTGGTGTTGGGATTTTTTTTTCCGTCTGTGTATTTCAACTAGTAGAGAGGAAGGAAGCTACTATTCGTCCATTTGGTGTATCAAAGATGCAAAAGGAACTATAATATAAACCCTTATTACAGAATAGGCTTGGAATATCAGGAACGAATATAGAAAAAAGATTCTCCTCTCACAAGTAGAACCAAGACTTGGCAAACGATTTAAGTAGTTCGGTGAAATAAACAAATATTCAATTGCATAGGCGTAATTATTCATATAAATATTATATGATTTAAGTAGTATTTCTACTGAACTTTTCATTTAACTGAACTCGCACACAAAATCCTAATAGCAGAAAATCATCAATTATTGGAGGAAGTTAGGTTAAATTCCGCACATCAAAAATATGTTTTGTTGATTCACGGCTCGTGATTGTCGGATCATAAGAGACGGGAAAGTATTGGAAGCAAAAAATGAGAGAGAATTAGGCCATCAACTTATAAAGGAACTATGGAAAACCGAAATCTGGATGCCCGGACGGGGAAAAGAAAGAACTGAACGAAGAATAGCTTATACTGAAAAGAATAGCTGAAGTATGACGAAATGTCGCCAAGATCATGTAGAGAAACATGTTTGCTACAATAAGACATGTCAGAAATAGAGAGTGGAGAGAAAAAAGTTGGAAGAAATAAATTTAAAAACAGTAAAGATGTACGGAGAAAAAAAAAATTCTCGAAAGACAAAGGGATAAGACTCAGGACTACATTATAACGGAAGTTGTCATCAACTAATTTAGAGTTATATAGGGAGTATTGTGCAAAATATGAGATAAGTCACAACTCCAGAAATTACTTTGGTGCGCATGGAAGTATATAGGGCAGTCAGACAATATGCGCAGATCACAGCTGATAGCTTACAACAGATTGGGTTCAGTAGTTTCCAGGTAGCATTCCTTCTATGTGTTTGTAAGCTCTTGTGCGTACATTAGGTAACAGGAACAGCATGTATCTTTGGTCACGTTATATCTGATTGGAAGCCAGTTTGACGGCGTCGATATGGTTTGTTTACTTGGCACTTATTGGCTCTCTGCATGTCCATGTCTCAATATCTCATAGCACTCAAACTGAAGTTGAAGCCCTTCCCTTGCTGGATAATAACTTGCCGTAACCCAGGCAACTGCTCAATGAGATTGTTAGAAGTATTTTTTCGCTGTGTTTCACTTTTGCTGTGAAATTTTGGAAAAAGTTGGTAAGATCTGTTCACTGCAGATCATCACTTACGTGGTTTTCCGGGCTTTATATCGCCGTGTTAAGTGGTACCTCAATAGAGTTTTCAGCGCATCGTAAATTTACGTGTTGAGGATTTGTACTTCGTAGATGGCTGACGCTGTATTCGTTACGTACATCTAAGAAATGATCATACGATGGATTTTAACTCATTGGTTGATCAAGTGAGAGCATACTTTAAATCAGATACGTACCGGTACACATGTTAAACACTATAAAAGCCATAATTGCTTGGAGACTTTTTTTTATATGAAAATGGTCAATGCGAGCGAAATATATATCATGTACTACTGTCCAATGCGATTCGGCAGTCTGAATTGTCACTAACTAGTTACGTACGACCACCAGTGGATAACCTTACTGAGCCTCAAATTCCGAGTATGAGTCAGTACAGGTTCTGGAAAATGTAACGACTCTCAAGTTGCTTAGGTTTGCTATATCGTCATTCCCGATCAAAAAGAAAAAGTAATCGGAACCTTAAGGGGCAGCGGTCAATGGAGTAAGATAAGCAAGGAATCTATAAATGAAACAGTGAGCAGCATAAATATTTTAAGATTGCCAGGCACGTTACAAATAAACGATACTTCTCCATGAATTCATTGATACGAACGGTATCTGAACTTCAATGTTTGTTATTTGTAAAATAATTTGGAACAAACTCTTATCTTTTCTACATTTGAATTCCTTTTTTTTATGTTTAGCATATTTAATATTATCTGTGTCTATTAGACTATTTATTTACTTTTATGGTATGGTAGTAATTAATAAACTGTAAATTAATGTTTATAGTTCGTACAATGAAAGAGTTTGGGTACTCAGGACATGTAGCATGTAACATCGTGACATTTAGAGTTATGTAACTAGTTGTTAATATGAAACTTCTTGACAACCCAACTTCTCCTTAGATAAGTAATTAAACTCAATGTTTTTATGTTAGCAGTATAAGCAGAACAGACTGGAAGTGAATAAACTGAAACAATCTAGCACAAGAGAAAAATTTGCAGAAATGGTAGACTTAGGTCTCAGAATTAACTGTGAAAGGAGCTCAACCGAGGACGAATGGAATGCATTAAAAACCGAAATAATGAAAGCTGGCAAAGAAACATTAGGCTTTAGGGAACAAGCTGCCCGAAAACCTTGGATCACAGTAGAAATTTTGCAGCTGATGGATCAGAGGAGAAGGTACAAACATGCTCAGGATGAAGCAGGAAGAGAGCAGTACAGGCAATTTAGAAATCAAATAAATAGGAAATGCAAATTAGCAAAAGAAAAATGGCTACAAGAAAAGTGTGAAGAAATAAAAAGGAAATGTTCGTAGGAAAAGTAGATGTTGCATATAGAAAGATCAAACAGAATTTTGGAGAAATGAAGAAAAGAGGTATGAACATTAAAACTGCCGTTGGGAAACCTCTTTTAAGCTCAGAAGATAGAGCTAACCGATGGAAGGAATATATTGAGAAACTGTATGATGGGGACGACTTGAACAATAGTGTATTGGAAAAGGAAGGCGATGTCGACATTGATGACTTAGGAGATCCTGTTTTGAGGACAGAATTTAATAAAGCTCTGAATGACTTGAAAGCAAATAAGGCAGTTGGAATTGATGAGATCCCTGCAGAACTTCTTAAATCTCTAGGAGAGGAAGGAATCGAAAGATTATTCAAACTGATATCAAAAAGTTATGAAACAGGAGAAATTCCAACTGATTTTAATAAAAATATCATCTTCACACTTCCAAAGAAAGCACAAGCCGACAAATGTGAGAATTATCGCACCATTAGTCTAACATCACATGCATCAAAATTACTGACCAGAATAATATACAGAAGGATGGAAAGGGTAGTAGAAGAGATAGTAGGTGAAGATCAGTTTGGGTTTAGGAAAAATCGCGGTACAAGGGAAGCAATTCTGTCTTTAAGATTAATACTTGAAGGGCGGATCAAGAAAAACAAATCTACTTTTATGGCGATTTATTGATTTAGAAAAAAAGCTTTTGATAATGTTAGGTGGGACAAGATGTTCAAAATTTTAAAGAAGTCAGGTATAAAGTATCGAGATAGAAGAATACTCTATAAACTATATAAGAATCAAGTGGCTGTAATAAAAGTAGAGAATCAAGAGATACATGCATCAGTTAAAAAGGGTGTGAGATAAGGTTGTAGTCTATCCCCGTTAATATTCAACTTGTATGTAGAAGAAGCAATGAAGAAAGTCAAAGAAAAATTTCCATGTGGCATAAGTTTTCAGGGAGAAAAAATCAGTATGCTACGATTTGCGGATGACATTGTCTTATTAGCAGAAAGGGCTGAGGATATTGAGAAGTTATTGAATGGCATGAACAAAATACTGAAGGAAGATTTTGGACTGAATATAAATCAAAGTAAAACAAAAGTGATGAAATGTAGCAGAAATGATACCAATACTAGCAGATTAAATATAAAAATAGGATCGGATGCAATAGGAGAAGTGAGTGAGTTCTGTTACTTGGGTCCAATTGTCATTATTTCTTGCATTTTGATTTTGAGATATATTTAAAAGTAAATATACAATTGTTTGCTTGCTCATGACGGCTAATTGTAACTCTGAGCGTTGCTTTTATGACTTTGTCAATTTGTGTTAATGTTAACGATAAATTCGCTCAGACTTGTAATCGCCAGTGATAAGAAAATAAATGTCATATTGTGACAATTTTTCCTGAATTCCAACTAACGTCGAGATTCTTGCAAAATTAAATAATTTTCACTCCTTCATAAAAATTAAAATTTAAAAGTCCACAATTATTAATCATAAAAGTATGAAAGATAATTGTAACGTGGTTTGCCCACCAAGGCACCCACCACACTTGGGAAGCAAAATTACAACCGATGGCCGAAGCAGGAATGATGTTAAAAGCAGAATAGCACTAGCAAAAAGAGCCTTCATGAAAAAGAGAAACCTTTTAGTTTCAAATATTGATCTGGGAATTAGAAAGAACTTCATAAAACTCTATGTGTGGAGCACAGCACTTTACGGTAGCGAAACATGGACTTTAGGAATACCGGAAAGAAAGAAACTTGAAGCATTTGAAATGTGGTGCTACAGAAGAATGCTGAAAATTAGGTGGACAGACAAAGTAAGAAATGAACGAGTTTTGGAAATGATGGGTGAGAAAAGAAGTTTATGGAAGAAGCTTACAGGAAGAAGAGACAGGCTGGTAGGTCATATTTTGAGACATGCTGGATTGGTTAATCTGTTAGTGGAGGGAAAAGTCGAAGGTAAGAACTGTAGAGGTAGACAGAGATTAGAATATATGAAGCAGATAATTGAGGACCTGGGTTGTAAGGGGTGTGTAGAAATGAAGAGGTTAGCACAGGATAGGAAAGGATGGAGGATTGCATCAAACCAGTCTAAAGACTGACGACAGCAAAAAAAAAAAAAAAAAAAAAAAAAAAAAAAAAAAAAAAAAAAAAAAAAAAAATGTTAGTTAAGAGTATTTACAGGAATATTTGATTCATCTCTTTTATTTTTAACGTTAATTGATGTAATGGTTTAACTACAACTTGTCTTGCGGGGACACCATTTGATTAGCATTTTATTTTCTGAAACGAGTTTTATACAGTTTTTGATGCGAGTTAGAGGAGAAAACGCTCGTATGAAGTAATGAAACAGTTACGGAATTTTATCGAACAGCCGTTCGTCTTCGGACGCGGTTATTAACCGCTAATACATTACTTAATTTTACTCAAGGAAGTGATAACTTTGTGGTTACCCGTCTAAATGTTTGTTAAATACTGTAAAGCAAAACAATAACAGGAGACTTTATTTGGTTTGCCACGTGAGATGAGTTGACGTAAAATGACAGCCAAGACCAGTTTAAGCTACTGACGCTTCGGTCATGGCTATTTTAACAGTTACATGTTTAACTTACATGTAGTCGTCAGAAGATCATTATGCTTCATATGCGAAAAATTAAGGGAGTGTACTATATTTGACAGCAAAACTGCCTGTGTTATCACTTTTGTTACCCTTTCACAAGCCCTTAATTAAAAATACGAGTAATTTAACAAATGTTGCTATGAAATACTGATTACAATTGTTAATTAAACAAAATTTTAGCGTAATGGTAACTAAGTTTGTAATTCACTTTCTTTCACCTTACAAAATGTGTCTTCGCCGGATAGTATGATCAAAGCATGTTTCTGCCCTCTTTGTCAGATGAAAAACTAATGCCAAATAATTACAACATTGTTAGTACAATCTGAAGTAAACACACTTTAAACCTCTGACATCCTATTCATATAAGTGGTGTTTATGTATCGGAAACGTAATTTCTAATTAATTCGGGATTACTTCTTTGCCTGATGAATACAGCAGGCCTTACTGTTGAAACGTTGTATTTTGACAACAATATCAGACTAAACAGACACGAGGCTTCATGCCTGTAGTATGTCGGTAAAGTTAACATTTTCTTTCTGTCAAAATCCATGATTTCATTATAGAAATCTGGGATATTTTTCTGTTCTTCAGGAGATATTTACACTAATGTATATCGTCAGAATTCATTACAGTGAATGATATGAAACCAAATACGACGATCCCATGCCCAATAAAGTGAATGGTTACAAAGGAATTCACTACCAAAATGAATTAATTCCAATTACTTTACAATGAGACATAATTGGTTCAAGTAATCCACACTAGAGATTCATTAATATTCTCTACTGTAACTACTGTCGAATATCTATATATATAAAGATGAATGTATGTATGCTTGTTTGTTTGTTCTTCATACAAATCCACAGTTTTCATCCGATTTCGATTAAAGTTTGCATACTTATCCTTTCAAACAAGGAGAAAAGTACTGTCTACATTTGGTTGACAAATTTTCTGTATAAAAAATACATGTTGTCTTATAATTTCGAAAAATTATTGGAAGGTGGTAGACAGACGCGTAGGATGTGTAAGTCTCTGTACTGTCTTTCTATATAGCGGTCTGGTAGCTCAGTGCTTACTGCTATTTAAATCGTAGTCTCCGGTTCAAATCTCCGTGCAGGCAAAAAATTTTAAAAATTGTTTTTGATCGTAAGAGTCACGCCTGGGCCGTCGGTTATTCGGATTGAATGTTAAACTGTAGATATCACAAATTTAGGGATTCAGTGCGAGGTAAATCGTAGGTAGTCTTGCAATGCTGTAGGTGTACACTTTTTTACGTTATAATGATCCCTCAGGGATTGTTCGCAGTCAGTGTGTGTGTGTGTGTGTGTGTGTGTGTGTGTGTGTGTGTGTGTGTGATATGCAGTAATAATACTATAAATGCGGAAGTAAGTCTCTGTATTTTTGTTACGTTTTGACGATTAAATGCCTCTATCGATATTGATGGAATCTGGCAAGAAAATCTGTAGGAAGGGCACAGGACATTTTTTCCGGTATGATTAACAGTTGTAGTCACAAAATTTTGAGGACTTATCGAATTGTGACAGAAATATATTGGAAATTGATTTTCTTCAAGAGACAGGTTCGACGGTATAGTGATAGCTTTCCTGTCATAGTATGCCGACTCGGTGTTGTTTGGGACCAATCGTTCGTTATCAACAACTTTCTATATTCAATTCTGGCAAAGAAATTCTTAATCCACGCGTACGAAGTAGCGGGTATCAGGTAGTTACTTAATAAATGAAGCGAACGTAAAACATAAATGTTGTTTTATCTGCAAGTACGGGCGTCACGAAAAAGTAGAAATAAAGTTACCAAGTGTGCCGTTTTCTAGACAAAATCTATTTTCATAGATAAATGGGATGACAGAAGTCTGACCTGTGCTTACATAAGATTCTTGTGGCACCGACAAAATGCACTTGACCTTATGGACATTAGAAGATTCACTCTTAGTGATTCTGTTGCCGCATGATAATCAGCTGTGAGCAGCTTGCTTTCACTCGACGCAGAGGTCACTGTCTTATCTTGATGCACGACTTTGGTAATTGCCAGAGGCTGCCTTCAATTAACGTACCCAACAAATGTTCTAGTTAAATAATGTTTCAGGCACTTTTCCTCACCCTTGCGAAACACTGCATCTAATAACGTTTACTCGCCATTGAAGTTGAAATGAACTTGACGAGAACTGAAGGCTAATTTCAGTACTGACAAAGACCCACATAGGCAACAATGAAAGAACTGCTACTTTTTTCAGTCGGCATAATGTTTTATGTAGTAGATCAGTTAAGTCCCGTGATGTTATCATTTAATTGTTGACAATTTAATGTTTATTTGACACGTATAGGCCCAATTATTCAAATTTAGCCAATTCAACCGCTTCAAGTAAAGTGCACATCACGTAACGCAAACTTAGTATTAATGTTTACGTTCTTGAAGATTTTATTTTTGGAATATATATCGCCTTCGGGTTTATAGTCATTTAGCCACCTTCGCAATGTTTGTTACTGAATCTACTGGTGTTCATTTATTCTTCAAGTCTGTACCATGTTTATCACTCTAGATAGATTATAATTTCTCTAGTAGTTTTGTTTGCCTTACAACAGACAACGTAGGCCGGACACAGGATTTAATTAAAACTGCACATACCTGAGCCCAGGCTCGACCGGCGATCTCACTAACTCGAGACCAACAGGCTAGCCCCTACGATGCCAGGTCGACTTCTGAAGAATTCGATTCTAGATATTCAACGTTTTGCAAGGTACAGATGAACCTTAAGATGGTAAAGAATAATTACCGCACAAAGATATCAAAATGGAGTGTTTGATTTAAACTACAAAGGGACTAACGCGCTCTTTTAAAGTAAATAAATTTTAAATTTGTGACTTGAAAAGCGGCACTTATGACAGAAAATCTAAGTCGTCTTATTGAACAAAATTAATAAAATGTATATATGAAAAAATTTACCAATTTTTTTTTTTTTTTTTTTTTTTTTTTTTTTTTTTTTTTTTAACTGCTTTACGTTTCTCAACAGCGAGGTCTTTAGAGACGGGAAAGGTTGGGGGCAAGGAATGGGAAGGAATTCTGCCATGGCCTTTTGAAGGAAGCATCCCGGCATTTGCCTGGAGTGATTTGGGAAACCATAGAAAACCCGAATCTGGATGCCCGAACGGGGATTCGAACCGTCGTCCTCCCGAATGCGAGGCCAGAACGCTATCCGTTACACCACCACGCTCGGTTACAGACTTCGATTAAGGCAAACTACTTCACGCTAGTGAGTTGTGACCCAAACAATTTTTTGCACTACACAGCGAATTCCTGTTTTTGTTCTTCTCTTCCTTTACGATATTAGAATTAAAGAATACAAATCAAAACAGATTATGGATTTCGATATTTCGACGGATCTTCCAGTTTGAGTACGTCCAGAGATGTAACATTGAAGGTACAATAATTCCGATTTTAAATAATTATTTTTGTTGACGCTCAACTCCATTGGCTTTCACACTTGTATTTTGTTTGCTTGTGAGTGAAGATAAATTTTAACCAGTTAAATCTTTCTGATTCTTTCATTTGATTTATTTGTTATGAATTGAAAAAAAATTGATGGTGGTCTAGTATTAGAGTAGTTCTTCTGAGTGATATTTGAACCAGTTTAATGTCATGAAAGACGAATTGGCTGAAAAGTAAGGACATCGCAGATTCTCGCAGACTGTTGCATAAAATTTCAGCATTAAAAAGTTATTGGTAGAAAGTGGCGTGGAATGACTGTTTTAAATCTTGTTTACACCGGGACTTTTTGGTTCTCAAAATATGTCTCTCCATAGTTAAGCTTACATTAAATTTTGTAGCAATCGTTACTAAGTGAATAGAATTAGACATAAAACGTCACCTCGTCGGAAAATTTCCTACGCGTTTGTTTGGTTACAGCACATTATAAATTTATCTTATGTACGAGTTAAATTTAGTATTGTCTACAGGCAGCTTTTGTTGCCTTTCAGAATCATTGGTAACTACATTTATGTGTCTAAATCTCCGTAGAAACTGTTAGTAACTGTGTTAGGGATGTTGGGAAAGCGGAGGCGGAAGAGGATGTGAACAGGGCGTATATTGAAGCCTGGAATACAAGGACATAAGTAGCATTTGGAAAGAAGGAATAATCGTGATCAAAAAGTTGTGTAAGTTTGTGGTTTCAATAAAATGTTGTCGTTCGTTGAGTGTAGAGCGATGGAAATCAAATATGGAGTAAGCAGTTGTTTCTAGGGATGTGCCTCTTGCCACAAGGGTCGCTTGTGGTTCTGGGTTGTGAGCAGAGCCAAATAGATGAGTAAGTAGTGGTAGCGACATTGCTTCTGGAGGTTATTCTTCGGCATTCGGGGTCGCTTGGTATACCAGTAATGGAGAACAATATGCTAACTTCTACACTGCAATGCGACAATATTCGAAGCAAAAATTTATTGAATAGCTGCTGCATCTCATTGGTCGGGTGCATGCTTAATGCAGTGTCTGTGGAGATTCAAAGCATTTAAGGCAGTAATTGGAATAGGTCACGTTTTAACGTTTGCTCTGAATGTAATAACTTTGTATAACATCCTTTTAAGCTCATTCACAATAATCATTTTTTATACTGATTTATTCATAGCTCTCTGAAAGCTAGTCAACATTCATGACGGAGGTAAAATGTCTTTCATTTTGATCGATGTTACAATCTTCAGAAGTTTTACTTATTTGAACATTCTACATGTAAGGACTTAGACAACCATTCGACAAGATTTTACCCTACCGTCTTTGGAGAATATCAAAGCAAATGGTTGTGCTCGATATATGATGATTGCATATATTATTTCAACGTCCTTGGTGACAGCGCTATATAGCGACTGGAATTCAACCAGGTGAGGTAACTGCAAACAATCTAAATAAATTCGGAATGTACTATACATTATTTGACATTTTATTTACTGGAGTCTTACAGTGAAACATTTTATTTAGGGTAGATGGGTCTTGTTACTTGTTTGTTAACCGTATGTTGTTTCAGTATGGTATGTGGAATATTCTTAAAATAGTAATTTCCAACCAGTACTGTCACTTGGACGCATAGTCAACATCATTGTCTCTGGTTATTCGTTTTAACGTGTAAATGTCACTTTATGGAAGTGAAGCTATGAATATGGAAAACTAAAGAGAATGAAATGTGGTGCTCTGGAAGAGTGCTGAAATTAACTAGAAAATATCGTACGAAGTAAAGTAGTCGTGGAAATGATGACTGAGGAAAGAAGTTTGTGGAAGAGTATCGTAAAAATAATGGAAAAGATAACGGATCACATTTTGAGAAATGTATTAAGAGGATAATGAAATCCGCACTGATAATAAAACTGTGACCAGGAAATTGTAATTTGAGATTTTTTTTCGCATTTTGCCTGGCTTTCGTTTAATGTACAGCCTATGGTCTCGTGGTTGGAATAGAGTATGTTTAATTTTGATGTGGAGTCGAAAAATAAGAAATAAAAAAAGTCATTCAATTTTTCGGTGAACGGAATTTACTAAAAAAATTTATGCTACGATTTTGATGGGGTTTAGATTAATGTAGAGCCTATTGTTGCGCGGATGGAACAGAGTATGTTTCGTTTTGTTGTGACATCGAAAAAAAATTTGAATTTAGTGTAATTGAACCTAATTCTTGCCAAATACTGTTAGTACTTTGAAGGAGTTTCGATTAAAGTGCAGTCCGTGGTGACACAGGTAAACGGGGGTACGTTTCGGAAAACAGAAATTTTCTAAATTATTATTCTTTTTAGTTGATCACAATTCACAAAAAAAAAATACTAGTCAGATTTTAATGGAGTATAGATTAACGTGGGTAAAAGAGGGTATGTTTCATTTTAATACCATTTCCAAAAACTGAGATATTTATTATGTTAATATCAATCTTTCGTTGAAAGCTGGTTTCATTTTGATGGAGTTTCGATTAATGTATGGCCTAGTGACCCCCCACCCCCCCCGAGTAAAATATTGTAGTTTCGTTTGGATGTGATGTCGTAAAGCCAATAGGTTTAAGATAATTTTTCTGTGAACGCGATTTAATAAAAAAACGAAAAACTGTTTGTCGCATTTTCATTGGGTTTTGATTAATGTATAGTACGTGATCTGACGTGTAAAGAGGGGTATGTTTCACTATGCTGTGTCGTGGAAAAGCTGAGGAACTAAAATAAAAGAGTTCACAAATTAGTATCAGTTTAAAGGTTTCTTCCTGCAGTCGAAACGTTTATCCTGATTTCCACATATGAAGGGTGTCACGTCATTCGAAGGAATGGCGTTACAGTTTATAAGGGAGACCGTTCATACGAAATTATTTGGTGTCCAGTGAAACACACGGGGTCCCGGTATATTGTGTGTGTTTGCTGGTCGCGGTGGCTTAGGATAGAAGTGTGTACAATAACAGTCCACTGATAGTTTAGAATATGTAAGCAGATAATTGAATATGCATATTGTAACCGGATATGTTGAGATGAAAAGAGCTCAGGAAGAGATGGAGAATTGCATCAAACCAGTTGAGAGATGACAAAAGAAAAAGCGTATCAGTAATGCTGATGTTACAAATCCGTATAAACTGAATTGTCATCCGTCATGAAGTACCTGCGAGACCTTTACTAGGTAACTCGAGAGAATAATGATGGATCATCCAACATGTTTTGATTGAACCAACATTTAGCTTTTTAATCAGTTGTGACCTTGGTGTCGTGTCGAAACTTAGACGGCTGCACAGAGAAGCATTATTTTTACGCCGTATATCACTATCGGCAGTCACTGTAATGGTGTCGTGCCAGGGAATCATGACCCACTGAGAATGGCGACTCACGCTTTTGTCTTGCCGAGAGATTGGACACGTTCTTGACGATCCACAGCAAAGCGTGAAATCTGCGAGAACTGGGAATGAAGATTTAGCTTGACTATAACAGATTTTTTCAGGAAACTGAGCGTGGTGGGTGAGCGGTAAAGGTCTGGCCTCCCATTCAGAGAACGTGGGTTCGAATCTCCGCCCAGCCATCCAGATTTGGGTTTTTCATCATTTCCTCAAATCACTCCATGCGAATGACGGGATGGTTCCTTTAAGAAGGTCATGTCCAAATTCATTCCCGTTCCTGTGCTCATTCTTTTCCCGCCTCTAATGACCTCGATGTCGACGAGGCGTAAAGCCATAAACAAAAGTAAATACCACTAAGAAGAGTCCTAGTTCATGATAGCTACCATGAAATAAATAGATGTTTCACTGAAATCATAGACAACAGGCAACGAACTCTCAAGTTTTTAATGCTTCATTTCGACATCTCTTTCATTAGCTTAGTAATACATTCTCATAAGCCGGAGAATAAGTTTAATCCTAGCTGTTGTGTCGAGAATAAGTGCAGTTTATGTTTATAAACTGAAACTCGTAGAGAATTTACATCTATTGATATCAGCGTTTTTTGTTGTATTTGACATGGGCACGGCACAATGAATGTCCGAAATCCTGGAGAGACTTGTGAATCACCCTAATTTCGTATTCCCTGCTGAATGTTTTGAGATTAGATGATTAGCGTTTGTGGACCATTACGTCACCAATCTTGCTGGCCAAGGATCATACGGTGTATAGTCCTTCCTCTACCCGGAATGGAGGGAGAAAATCTCGTGTTATAATTACTGATAATAGGGGGGAGATGTTCGATCTAGAGCGATATTTTAAACAATGTAGTGGTGTAGTTATCCTTCTTGTATGTATTAAGTTCCTGTGTGGCAGACCATGGGGGGCCCATAGTTCCTAATCGCTACTTTTTTGTTCATTTGCTTTTGAGCAGCCTGGAGTTGATTGTGACTAGGTAGCTACATTCTAATAATCAAGTTAGCTATCGTAACAATTCAGAACAGTGCATCTCGGGTCTGGCGAACGACCATTGGTCATCACCCAATGATGCATAGTCGTTCCTGTAGTTCGGCAAAGATTGCTTTTAAGAAACAATAGGTTCAGAATTTTTATGTGAATAAACTTAATACCTTTAAGGCTATTGCGGTCCACACGGTAATTGTTTTATAATAATATAGTATAGAAATTCTTCAATGTTCTGAGTGATGGTGGGGATGTTTTACAGTATAAAAACAATACATTTCTACAATGCTTCTATAAATTAAATTCTGTTTTGCAAGTCGTTATTGTTTTAAATTGTATTAAAAGAAGTATGAGGACAATGCTTCTACAAATTAAATTCTGTTGCGAGTCGTTATTGTTTTAAATCTCTTAATGCTGTTTTACGGGCCGTGCGGTTGCTATTTGATGATCATGCTCCCAAATTAATATTACTCATTCGAATGATTTCTGTTTCATTTACATTGTCATTGTCTATAGTAACTTCTGAGAGGTAATGTATAGAAGATTCGATCATAGCAGTAATATTATTAGCTGGATTTGGTTTCGCTATATCCTCCTCCCTGGTTCTAGAGCTTTCCATTCTGTATGACGGCTTAGCTGTGGTTACATGAAGTGTCAAGGTTGTTTGGTGGACGGACGCGTTGGAATTCAGGTGGATAGTTAAGCGTAGAATTAGTTCTCTGCTTTCACCTGACCATTAATCTTGGATTTTAGTGGCGTGTATTCAGAGGTTTATGGTAGTATCAATGCAGTATAAAGTGAAGTTTCTCCGCGTCATTTATGAAATCCCTTCTCAGTAATTGCCAGTTGATTAAGCAAAGAAAAAGCACTTACTGAAGAAGGCAAAGAAAACAAATGCGGGCAGATACATGGACTAATGCTAATGACAATGTGGTACTCGAACAGATAATAAGGAAATACAAGAGAAACTGGAGGTGTCATAAGAAATGCAGGATCAAAATCAGTGCGGAAAAGAACAAGACAGTGGTGGTGACAGGTGAGGCAAGAGATAGGAAGGATAATATTAATACTGGTGTGCAAAAACTTAAATTGTTGATAGATCTAGTTATATAGGAAGTGAACTAACACAAAAAAAGGTAAGGCAAAGTTATCAATAATAATAGGTTGCAACACGGGAATGCATTATTGCGGAATGTTAGGAATCAGATACGGAAGAAGGTATAATGGTGACTAAACAACATTGTTCAAAATGTGCTATCCCTCCATACCAGAGACTTGGATTATACCAAAACGAGAGTAAAATCTAAGTCAGTGAAATGAGCTGAGATTGGAGTTGAATGTCTAAATGAGAAGCTCGATAAGAAAACATTAATATGGTTGGGACGTATTAAAAGGCGGGAATCGGAGAGGATACCAAAACAAACCACTAAAGGTGTAGTTAAAAGGAAGAGAACAAGAGGAAAAAACAAAGTAGGATGGTTAATTTAGTGAGGAACAAAAAAGGAATCTCGACAGGAATACAGTCTTGAGGGAAGAGAGGTAGGTGGACGGAGAGAGAAAGAGAGAGATGGAAACGTGTTATACAAACTCATCTGGCTGGAGCTGAATGAAGGATCATAATAATTTAGCGTATCACTTGGGTCTAAAACAGTGTTTCCCAACGTGGGGCCCACGCCCCACAGGGGGGCAATTTGTTTTTTTAGAGGGGCAATTTAGAAATTGACTTGATACGACTTTACCGCTTTCTCTTCGGGTTATTTAAATGCAATGCTAGATATAGATACAAAATATAGCAAAAAAAAAATAATAATAATCTTAAAACAGTGCTGTAAATAATTATTAGATATAGTTTCGTTTGATGTTAGCAAAATATATCATCTGGATGATTTGAGTCGTCAACTTGACCTTTCTGGGATTCACCGCGTAATGTGCCGCCTGTCCCGGACCTTTTAAAACGCGCCAATAACGCCGTTGTTCGTGATTTTTCCATCTTCATATTTAGCCGAATCTGGATTTAGTGCAGTAAATGATTTACTGATAAAAAAAAAGGAATCGACTCGATATAACACAACGTGGAGACTTGAGATTAAAGCTTACTAAATTGGAGCCTAATATAAAATTTCTATGTAGCAAGCATCAAGCACAAGGATCACACTAAATTGCCATAATAAATCTTTATTAAAAATCTTTTGAATTTTAGTATTTCATTATATGTTTTATAATTTTATTTACTGTGTTTTATGACAATATTAAATTGTTTCTTTCAAAACCATCCTGTATGTGTTTCTTTAATAAAAAATATTTTTTTATTAAAATTATGTATGGGGGGCAAAAAAAAAAAATGATAAATGTGGGACAAGACTCAAAAAAGGTTGGGAAACACTGGTCTAAAATGAGAGACAATTATAAAATTAATTCCGTACGACAAGATTTGTACCCGCAGCTGTGTTTTTAAGAAGTTGTTATATTTAAAAGCAGTGTTGCACTTTTTTCCGGACCACACTGTTGGGTCTGGGCGGGCACACCAACTGCGTTGAATTTTAGTCACTACCTTAACATACCTGCAGTTTCACTGCACAGTGTTAACAGTATCGTAAATTTGTTACAGTTTATGATTCATAGTTCGTATTAGGGATGTTCATCCAGAAAATACATCGATGTTTTTTCGATGTGATGCATCGAAACGTTGCATCGAATAAAAACATCGATGTTTTCGATGCATCGAATAAAAACATCGATGTATATATATATATATATATCGGTTAATAAAGGTTAGGAAAGCTTAAAAATGAGACAAAGATTAGGAAACTAGCAAAATGAAGTATTTATTTGAATTATATTTTTAATTAGTCTTTTACAAAGGCAATTTGAAATTACTGGGATTTATAAATTCGAATAGAAAGATAGAATAAAAGTAAAACGAGGAACGCTGAAAGAGAGGCAGTGTTGGGATTCTAATCTAATTGGAATTTATAAATCCCAATATTTTCTCTCTAAACTTTGCATAAATAAAATTTTATTAACCGCTTTCCTTGAATTCTGTTTCGTTGTTGATTTAAAACTTGTGCAGCTTTCGAAAAAAGTCTTTCTGATGGCACTGAGCTGGCTACCAAAGTTAAATATTTATAAGCTATTTTGTACAATTTTTGAAACTGTTGTTTAAATCGGACCATACTTCTAACGGATTTTCACTAAGCCGGCCAACCGGAGTTCTCAAGTAGACAGACAGCTCGTCGGAAACACTTTCTTCGGTCTTGTTTGATTTCCAGTTTCTTTGAACTAGTTTGTGATGATCGGTCCAAAGACTGAAATCTTCCGATGTTTTGTCTGAACTATCTGAATCAGATTCTGTTCGCATTTCTTCCAGCTCCCTCTTCATCATATCTTTGATCTTTTGAATAGCATTTGAAGCCATCGGGTCTTCAAAATGTAGTTTTTTGAACCGTGGGTCCAATAAGGTCGCGATAGCTAAAGACGAAACTTGTTCGATAGCACCCATCCGTTTGTTGATTTCTTTTAGGACGAGCTTATGTACTTCCATCACTAAAGGTTCATCAGTCTCAACTGATTTGAGTTTTGAAAGCATGCAGTGCACTAAAGGGATCACTTTACTGCTGGTACAATATTTATCCCCAGATATTTCTTTAGTTGCTGCTTCAAGTGGGCGTAGTATGTTAAGAAGAAATGACGCGATATTTAATTCCAAACCAGTCAGCATTGGAGGTGCTGTTTTATGGCAAATCAATATATCACTTACAACATTTTTAAGCTCCAAAAATCTTTGAATCATATAATATGTGCTATTCCAGCGTGTTGGCAGGCCTTGTATTAACTTTATTTCAGCACTTACTGACTTTCTCAAATCGTCGCTTGCCAAACAACTGTGTTTAAAGAAAGTAACAATGGTCTTTATTTTTGACAATATATTTTCTAAAGGTATTTTGAGAATATTTTGAGCAACTAAATTAAGTGTGTGAGCGAAACAAGGGATGTGCTTCTTCTTTCCAAATCCTAATTCCACAGCTTTTACCATATTCGGGTCGTTATCAGTAACGACCGCAGAGACTTTGTCCGTATCAAATCCCCAATCGTTGCAGGTCTTAAGGAGCATGTCTGCTATATATTCCGATGAATGACTTTCATTGAGTTGATAAACTCCTAATGTCATTGATTCGAACACTGTGTCTAGACCAAAATGCGCTGTGACACCCAAAAAGCTGCGCATCTGCATGTCTGACCATATATCACTTGTTAATGTGAGGTGTTCAACATTTGAGAGTTTTGATTTGTTAATGTTGCCAAGCCACCGTGTCACAGTTGCTCTGCTGGGTATTTTATAATGAGGAGCAGTAACTTTAAGCAAATTTTTGAAGCCTACTAGGTACTTTTAGCCTTGCCCTAAGGTGTAACTCCGCCCTACACTGTCGGGAAATTTCATGTCAACTGTAATTTTTTTTTTTTTTTATCAAAATTAAATTAAAAAAAATGTGATGTGATTTTGTAGGTGACAAAATAAATATAGCAATACAATTTCCTGTTTTTTGTTTTGCTTTAAAACCAATCATATAACGTTTTTTTTTTTTTGTAGTTTTATCCAAGTTAAAAAAAAAAATAATGAGATTTTGTAGGTGACAAAATATCGTATAGCGATACAAGTTCTGTTTTTTGTTTTGCTTTAAAACCAATCATATCGCGTAGTTTTTTCTTGTTTTATGCAAGTTAAAAGAAAAAAAAATGTGATTTTGTAGGTGACAAAAATAACGTATAGCGATACAATTTTCCAGTTTTTGTTTTGCCTTAAAACTAATCGTGTTGCATATGTATTTTTTTTTTATTCAAGTAAAAAAATGTAATTTGATATTTTAGGTGACAAAAAACATTACTTCTGTTTTGTTTTGCTTTAAAACTGATTCTATCACGTCGAAGAAACGCATGTGTTCTTTCGATGTATCGAATGAAAAACATCGATGCATCGTTAAACATCGAAAGTAAACGATGCATCGGATTGATTCGATGCATCGAATAGTAAACATCGATGTTTTCGATACATCGATGTATATCGAGCATCCCTAGTTCGTATTCAAGAACCGACGACTCTGGAAATGTGAGACCATCACGTTAGCCACTACGCTGCTGGAGACAGCCTATCAGCAGCTAAGCATCTCTCTTTCTTCTTGAAAATGGATAATGTATTTTTCTGCTAAAAAATTAATTTAGTAAGTGTTAGTCCGGTGGATGGTCACACTGGAAGCTATTGAGCTATATCCTGTTCAATCCGAACTGGCGGTTCAAGGCCAGGTTTCTTGAGGTCCGCTCCTCACCTCACCTCACGTCGCCCCCTCCCCCTTCCAACCTTACCAAGCTGATCTTCGCAAATTTCCCCTTTGCAAGTGGGTGTAGGGGAAACGGAGTAGGGTTAGAGCAGACTGACCTTGAGACGTCTCTGTTAACTGAACGGGCTATAATGATTGTGGGAGCTGTTATCGTCAGTTTGCTCACTCGGGAATCTCAACTGTAGCATTCTTTTCGAGCGCTGGTAGTGGAAGAAGTTGTCACCCCTCGTGAGTGGCCAATAGTGAAAGGGGGTTTGGAACACAATTACTAGTCACCAGATTGTGTATCGAAGTCTGCATTAAATCCAAAAGATCTATGCAGTGTTTATGGGGTAGGGCCATACGACACTATTGATGTGTTTAAAACCTCTGATGCTTTTCGCGGCTAAAATCTTTTTTCTTCTCTCTTGGGGCAAACTTTACAGACAAGTTCACCTACACGCACAACTCTGACTAGGCTATTCGCAGAGGCCTTGGGTGAAACGTCGTCACAAGTAAACATGCCACATATCGGCACCAGACTCAATGTGCGAAGGTAAGCTGCTGATGGTGGTTGGTCATTCGGATTTGGATGGTGTCTTTAGGTAGAGTGGACCTCTAACCCTACCCGTTCCTTCAACACTATACTCACAACATGACACTACGTTTAACTAGTCAACCATTCATCTCTATACATACAACACTTAGACTAAAGGAAGGAAGAAAACTGGCCATCGTATCTCTGCAGCAATACCCCAGTCTGTCTCTTACGGAGAACCCAACAGACTTTAAGGTTGAAGACCGTTTAAGTAGAGTTTAATCTGTCACACTACGAGCAACAAGCAAAACGCGCTTTTTTCGCTGCGAAGAGCGACTTCAGAAACCAGCTTTGCTCGGAGTGACTCAGGTTTTCATTGCGTTACGCCAGACTTGTTGGCACATTTCACTCACAGCTTAAATCATCTTTCCAAAGACGAAGGTTACGTGTACGCGGCGGATTCAGACTTGAGGGGGCGGTGCTATTCCTGAGATTCAGCAGCGTTCGTTTTGTTTTAACTTTGCACTGCAGACGAAGTGTTAGTAATAACAAATTGGGAAAACAATCTGAAAGGTCGTTATTCTATCATATTTTTGCTAACATAGGTATCATAGCCGCTGACAACGATGAACGTTTGATTACTTATCCAGTGTCTTGCTTAAATACCTCCGTGGGTGAATAGTTTGGAAGGCATGCCAGGAATAATTAACTGATAAAAATTAAATCATTTTGCTGCATACTCCTTTATTATGGGTAGTCCTATATGTGCTAAATTTTCTGTAACTTAATACAAGAAATATTTAAAATTGAAAAGTCTCGGGAAATTTTGATAAGCCACTGATTTTTTTAAAAAAATTCTCAGGCACTCAGGAACAAGTTGGTAATTCGTTCCTTTGACCATGTCGTTATTCAAGCATCGTTCCTACTGTCTTCTATTCTCGTCGGACGTCAGTTTCGTGACATGGTCTCAGCAACTTGATTCGTATTAACAATCGCTGGCAATCGCTGGTTAGGGAGTGACATGTATGAAGAACATGTTTTACATATTCTTGGTTAGTGACTGCAATTATTAACACATCTCTCTTATTAGTGTATTAAAACTTTCGTTCCAGTTTATTTGATATATCGAAATGAAAATACTGCCAAACCACCGGGTAGCAAGCCATTCTTTAACACTACGTTATGGTGGTTAACAGCCTTAGAAAGAAGTACTTCAGTTCAATTGCAGACAAAAAATGAAGTAAGTATCCATAAGAGGAGGAGGAACCTGTTGAGAGGTTATGTGATGTTACTTTATGCATTAGAAAATCGAGGCAAATTTACAAAGAACGTGACAGAATTAGCCCACTTATCAGTATGGCATTGCGCCCCCTCTTGGCTAGGTTCATGCACTGATTTGGTTGGGAAGTGTGTCAAAAAATTGTTACATCCTCTCCTGGGGCAAGCTGACCCACAATTGTTGTAACTGGTCGTTAATATCCTGGATACTGGCGCTGAGACGGAGTTCACCTGATCGTTCAACATCTACCAGGCCTGGCAACAACACTAAACACAAACAACGCCAATACACTCTAGTTCTGCCTGTCACAGAGAATTACAACATTAATCATTTACATAACGCCGATGGAATGTATGTGTACGGAGATACTTTGAGCTCCAACCATGCCTTCTGGGTGCTTCAGTTTTTTTGTCTGCAATTGTAAATGGAGATGGTTTGGACAGTTAACAGGACGGAGAAGAGGAGGGAGAGAAGACAGACAATTAAATTCTGAATTAACAGGATAAGGATAAATAATTGTATTTGGTGAAGACATTAAACAAAACAGGAACCGGGATTAGATGAGACTTATGGGGAAATAGTGATGGATGGGAAGATGAAAGTGGAGAAGTTTTACCGTGCTGTTACCCGGCTGAGCTGGGTAACGCGGATGTCGATGGTGATGACCAGAGCGCTATCATATCAGTCTAGGAAGTGAAGCACTTCGTAGGGTTAAATTATTTAATTAATTGCCTTAATTATAGCAGCATATTCGTCTTATGTGCTGCCGCATGTTGAATATCTCTAGCTGAACGATCCGGTTTAAATCCCGATGAAGTACAAGACTCTTCTCAAAATTTCCCAGAGCCATTATCCTCTCTCAGATGGAAAATTCTCATGATATAACTGCCGAACTGAGGCACTCGACATAATTCTCCTCTAGAGGCGATATTGTGGTGCTCTACCTCTGCTAATTGTTCCCTGAGGGTATTGCAGGTCGGTGCGGGCATTGTCTTTACCTTTCCACATTTGATCATCTACTCTTGCCAGCGAATGTCTTGTGATTTAAGACGCAGTATTGCTGTATCGCGGATCCAAGGACTTTGACAGCTAGCAGCAGTTACGTCCTGTGCAAACACAGCGAGGGGGGCTCATTTCCTAATAGGATGTGTTCCGGTAATGGGCCGGCCCGACTTGTCTCATCGATTAGATGTTTAACACGACAGAGAGTAACACCATCGAACGCAAACAGTGCTCCCCGTAAAAACACTGTGGTGCAGGGTACACAAACAGTATAAACTGTTTTTGATGCTGTTACCTTCACTTATTTTGAAAGTATACGAGCGTTAATAGAAATGATTCAATCCAAAGGGTATGAAATCAGAGCTCTCATATTTGACTTATAGGGTCTATAATTAAATATCTGTACTTGGATGATAATTGTTACTCGAAATGAGATCATCTAGGAATGAACCGACCAGAAATTAATTCGTAGAATATAGAAATTTCTTGACAGATCTGACCACAATTTACATCTCAGAACCCGATATTACATATGTTACGTTCATTCCTGATTTCACGCTTCAGGGTCACTTGAGTTCACTAAGTGGCTTTTTGAAAAAAGTATAAGAGAGTGGTTACCGTGCTGCTAGCGGTGAAACCTTCCTAAACAGACGTCGTACCGCTATTAACGAAAGCGATTTGAATACTTAGTCGTCATTTTGGCCAAAGACTTTATGAGTGTTACTGACGATGCAGATTTACCTGTTTTGTAACAAGTGAGTAATGCAACAATTACTTACAACATCTATGGTAGGAGTGATTGTGTTTATCATTCCTGGCTCTGGGGGATCAGTGTTGGACGGATATTAGATAATACTCAGGAGCAATAGCATGATTGCCATACCCAATGTGATGCCCGCACCGCGAATGAAATTACTATGATAGATTTGTATCTAAGTATTTCCGTGTTTAATCAGTGAACAGTGTTGTTTTGATAACTGGATATTGTGTTGTTTTCGTTGTAAGTGAAATGATGAAAAAGGAATCCTAGTGTTGGCTCATTGAGGCCTTCTCTTCCCAAAAGCACTAAGCAGTCCGTCAAGTTTCGCGTCACCAATCGACGGACGATTCAACATCAACAGTGTCGCAGGCCCTTACATTCTAAATCTGCGGAGTGGTCTGAGATTTAATCCACGACTTTGGGACAGAAACTGTTGATTAGAAATAGTGCACCACCGCCATCTGACAGTCGTTTATGTGCATTTCTTCCATCACCAGGACTCGACACAGGTGATCATGTGTTAGGCAGCGAACATCGTCATAGTTCCGAAACGACCTAAACCAACGGGACGACTGAATGATACATTATCTTTATATATAAAATCCTAAGCGTGCTTAAACCGCAAACTGCTGGACCAATTAAGGTCATATTCACACGAAATGTTATTGAGATGGAGCGAAAGATTTTTTTTAATAATTCATTCCTATAGTATAATTCCTATATTTACAATTATGTTATCTTAACTGCGATTAACAAGTAAAGATAAGAAACAAGGAAGCAAAGATAATGATGTTGAATATCTTTGGTTTGATTTTATAAAGTTGAGCTAATGTCTGAAATTATTTTCTACCTAACGTGAGAAAATAAATATTTTAATTACCCATGAAAGTATATACGCTGATCATAATTTAATAGGTAGTTATATGATATCAGTTATGGTCTCTGGACCAGAGATTATCCTAGCGCGTTGTTATCTGAGCTCGCTGTTTTGAACATATGACATATGTTGTAGGTATTTCTGTACCGTGAAAGCTAATTAAAAAATTAATGCTGTTAGAGTCTATCACAGTAAGGTTATAATTTATTAAGTAAGGGCATTAAAAATAGTAAAACGGAAAAGCGTGTGAAATTTCACATTTGTAATGGTGATCGGTGATAATGTGCTTAGTTATCGATTGGAAGCGCTGTAGTCACATTGTAAGTGTTAATAAAATTTATGCAATCAGTGAAATTGGGGCAGCTGAAAGAGAAGTCTTGTTAGAATTTAATACACCGCCTGAACCATTAGCATCGTTCATGTTGGTTGTGTACCAAAAATAGAATATCATTACAATTACACATGAGTTTTGTCATTTGATATTGTTACAAATTATATCAACCAAAACATATCTAAATCATTTATTAAGCGGTTTGATTGATGCTTAGTACTACAGATAATTAGAATAAGGATTTGCGATTGTTAGGGTTAGCAAGCAGTACAAACACCGAAGGTGGGTGGAGCAGTTACAAGTAATAATTTACAGTCTATCTTCTTTATATAAAACCCTGTTATTTTGTTACCATATTCACACATGTCACTGAGGGATATTGTAAGGTTTTTAGTTACCTTTCATTCCGATATGTGACGCTATAGTCTAACTTCTATATTCCACTGCGAGATGCATTTATGTTTGTTGACCGCAACTCTGGCTGATTTTGCTCGTACTTGCAGTAAATGTTTGTTGCTAGATAAGAAATTGGTTTTGTGCCCTTATCATTCGATGTTTTATTTTGATGGAAAGCTCAGAAATTAAAGATAAAAGTTTCCACAAATTAATGTGATTCACGCATTGTATTAGTTTCTTTATCCCACTGCGTTAATCGGTTTAAGAGTGAGTTCCGAGCTTTAACACCCTACGGGAATGAAGTTGCTGGCAATATCCAAAATGTCTTTGATAGTTTATCTGTGAATTATCAGCTTATCAAATTCCGCGTGGACGAAGTCGCTGGTACAGCTATTTACATATAATTCCGTAGGTGTGTTTGTTATGGCATCACGCAAAAACTATGGATAAATTTCGTTGGGTTTTCATAATTTAAAAAGTTAGGTTCTAGCTTATGTCTCTACGAAACGGTTCCTCGGAGTAGTAAATGATAATGTGTTCTTAACCTTAAAAGATACACACCAAAGATACTTAATATAATCCCAACCAGTGGTTGCATGCTTTATCAGTGGTAGACACCAATAAGTCTAATATTTGCAACATTATTCATGTTTCCTTGTGATACTATTTGATGTTTGTGGAACTACAAATTAATTTTAAACTATGTGCTTTTTCGTGATTCTTTTGATTCTGTTGATTATTTTTTGTATTCATTCAACTAATTTCTGCACTTTTGATTGTATTTCTCATGAGTTTTCTGAACGTATTTTTCTTTCATTGTAGCAACACACAAAAAGAGCCGTTTAGATGAAAGGGCAAATTTGTATGTACCAAGATTGTTATTGCTTCATATTCTGGCAGCTGTGTTTAGGCAAAGGAATTCATGGTTTCAGACATAAACATCTAGTGGTCGAAATTTTTTGTTGCTTCAAGTTTACATGTTTGACGAAGTGAACATTAGAAAGCACTTTAGCGAAAAATGTATATTTGCGGAGGCTTCACTTAATTGTGTATTTAGACTGCCAGATTATTGTGTGTTTATTCTTCACCTCTACGTCATGTGAGAACAGAATATTAGCAAAGAGTTGGCAGAAATGAGTGCCAGGGAACAGTTGGCCATGGGCACTTGATCCCAGACGAAAAATCAGGGAGCAAGCCTTCCTTTGAAAGGGAATGGAATAAGTACGTTACCGAGAGAAATATTATGAACAATGTTACACGGACAAAATAGATCTACCTTTTCACAGAACTGAAGGAATCTCTGACATAAGAATGTAGTTAGGCCCGAGGAAACTTAATAGTGACCTTTAATTTTTTGTTGTTGTTCGGGTTTAATAACTCGTGAAATGTTCTACAGAACACATTAATAAAGTATTTAAATACGAGTATATGTTGAAACTACAAACCAAGTATATAACTTCAACCAAATTTTACACACTTCATCAGACGGAATGTCGGTTTCCATTTTGGTGTAGCCTGATTTTCAACCTAAGCCCAGCCTCCTCTAATATAGCTGCTTGAAAATCGGACCGAGGAAATTTAATAGTAACATTTATTAGTGGTTTTGAAATAGGATTCTGTTAATATTGTTGTTGACTTCTTGCTCTTTGTATTGGTTTTGGATATTTTATACGTACTTTAATTTTTGTAACTTTAGCATTGTTAAGAGCTCGATTTTAGTGGTGAGAACACTTTTTGTAAGTTCAGTAGCGAATATTATTGCTCACATAATGTTCATTAAATTTTAATAAACTAATGATGATAATTTACAAATACACGAAAAGAATACCAAGAGCTTACGTAGAAGGAGTCAGGGGCAAAAGTTAATAATTCATAAATTAAGATTTCCCTTCCCTTCCTACAGATTATGTACATTCATATACATTTAACGTCTTCAGCAAGGTGACGGCGACCTTTAAGATGTAATAAAATCTATCCTTCAGCTTGCACTTGAGACAGGGGATTTTAATTAACTACAAGGTACGGAGGTAATAATCAAGTTTCAACGAAATTGTATAAATCAATACACAGCCATAAGAAATGTGTTCAGAAGAATCTAACGTCATTCAAGGCGGTTGATTAGACATACTTACGGAATGCAGCCGGCACGGGAAACCAAGGTCAACAGTTCGAGGTCGGTGTAAACCTGGAAATGTATAATTTACATCGCGACTTCTTAGCTTTATTTCACCACCGATAAAACTTTAAACAGTAAAATTTGAAACTTTTTATGGTGATTAGATTACTCAAAGCTCCTGTTAGATGCTGCCAAGGTAAACAATGTTTTTACTGTCCAGTTATGAGGCGAGGATATAAACTGCAAGACTGGATGTAAGTAAGGTGAACCGAACAGTAGTGTTACCATAAGGTAGTTTCAGAATTTCCAGGCAGAGATACACAAAAACATAAGTGAGAAAATTTATGTAAGGTAAAGTGAAGTAAATTTTCTTTGTCGAACACCACAATATATGTACGATAATGGCTTAATGTAGGCTTCATGTTCCAATGTCATCGGTTCGAGTTCGATATGAGGGATAGGTGATTTTAACAACAGTTGTGCTCATCTATTGCTGTCCGTACAGTGGTAACATAAAAACTCGAATATTAATGTGCCATACGTTATGGTGAAACAAATTAAGAATTCTAGAGCTTTATTTTGATTGTTTTCCTTCTTCTGTCAAGAAGGTATTTAAAATCATGAAAAGACAAGAAGTAGTATGAAAACAAAAAGGAAATCGCCAAAGGGACTAAACCTATGTACGGCAGAAAGTGAAAAAATCTAGGGTTTTTTTTTTTTTTTTTTTTTTTTTTTTTTTTTTTTTTTTTTTATAGCCTGGAACACAGCTTAATGGAGTGCTGCTAAAATTTTCAGAAAGTGACAAAGAAATTTATTGGTTAATAGAGAGTGGTGACGAACAAAGTTTGATGGAATTTTTTGGATATGTTCAGACACAAGGCAACAGGAAACCACAGCATTATAGATCATGTGACATCTCAAGGAATTTTACTCTGTCTTATTACATAATTATGATTTTGGGTAAAATATCCCGGAGGTACAACCGTCTGATCTCATCGAGGAAACTCTTCAGGACTGATAATAAAACGAGTGAGTATTTATGTACAGTGCAGTGCTAGAATTATGGTGATGAGAATAGAAAGTAAGCCTACATCAACAACAAGGTACAAGAACCCATGCCTCATGTCTATTTTACAAGTAGGAAATAGATAAAGTATTTCTGGAAATTGAAGAACTAGTTAAGTAAGTGAAAGGTGAGAAAAATCTAACAAGTAGGTGGGTGTATGGCCGGAAGACCCCGACGGGTAGTTCGGCCGTCGGTTGAGGATCGTTTTGATAGAGCGTGGTGGGTGAACGGTTAACGTTCTGCGCTCGCATTCGGGAGGACGCGGTTTTAATCCCCGTTCGGGCATCCAGATTTGGGGTTTCCATGGTTTCCCCAAATCACTCCAGGCGAATGCTGGGATGCTTCCTTCAAAATGCCATGGCCAAATTCGTTCCTTGTCCCCAGTCCCATCCCGCCTCTAATGAGTAATGACCTTAGCCGTTGGCGAAGCATAAAACCGTAAAAAAAAGTATCTGTTTGCCTCGCATGCGCCTCTGTCGAGTGATTGGAATGGTGTAGTGGCATTAGAAAATAAAGATTATACTGTTTGGAATTTTGGTATAAAAAAGAAAAAAATGAGGATCTAGGCTGTTAGATCTTTATCAAAAAATTGATCATTCCACTAGCACTGTTTAAGAATCATACAAAGACAATAAGGATAATGAAAATCATATCAGAATCAACAATGCATCAGCTAGTGGTTAAACAGAGACCCATAATCCAAGATTTTCATACCAGGAAACAGTTATTGACTTTAGACGAAAGCCGGTTTCTAGGCGCAGTGGCGCCGGCCTCGGTAGCGTAGGGGCTAGAGTACTAGCTCCACGTACCGATCGATGGTCGCCGGTTCGAGTCCGGCCGCGGGCATGGGTGTTTAAGTGTTGTGTTTGTGAATGTTGTGTTCGTGTTGTATTGTCCTTGTGATTACACTTGAAAATATGTACACTGGAGAAACTAATACATTGAAAGAATCAGAATCACATTGAGCTGGCTGTGTGGCCTCAGTAGCCGAATGCCATTAAATAAATAAATAATAAGGCGCAGTGGCACATAGTGGAACAATTCATTTGACGACGTTGGAAATCAAGACCTTGTGACAAAAACTATCGAGTGCACCTAACTTCTGACGATAGGTCCGTATGTGTGTTTGGCTGAATTAGAATTCCATATCCCTTGTAGTACAAGGCAGGCGTTGTAGACAGCACCAAGGTATTGTTTTAGTTCATAATATATCTTTAACAATGAGCTACGCATCATACTATCTAATATCTATGTATTCTATGTATCTTAAAGACTACGGTGACTGCTCCTAAATGGAGTGGTTGCTGAAGAGTTGTTGTTGAAAGGGCCCTCAAAACCAGCTATACGAGATTTGATTGCCGATTGATAGAAGCAGTTTTCACAATCCTGTACGTGACAAACGGTAGAAGCTGTCATGATTTACAGTTTCTAATCAACACAGCATGTACCAGAAACTGGGTTCATCCCCAAGGATTGCGTATGGACTGAGGTCGTACAGACCCTCCGTCGTAAGAGGATCAAAAGCCATGCGTCCCACTTAGTTACTTTCACAGAATAAAAGCTTAAAACGAAAAAAGAGCGCGCTACCGGGGATTAGGAGAACACTTGTACGTATCGTGATTGTGGTCGTAACTTTTGCTCTGTCTTAAGTTAACCTTTACTTAGTTTGCTTTGTGTATGCGAGGTAACCTTTGAATGATCAATTATTTGGTTTCTTCATTATTCTGTATTACCCTGTTCGAAAAGTGCTCGGCCTCGAATATAGACGTCAATGTTGCCGGCAGACTACGACCGAGAGTGGTGGGTGAACGGTTAACGTTCTGGCCTCGCATTCGAGAGTACGCGGGTTCTAATCCCCGTCCGGGCATCCAGATTTACGTTTTCCATGGTTTACCCAAATCACTCAAGGCGAATGACGGGATGCTTCCTTAAAAAGGCCATGGCCGAATTCCTTCCTGCTCCTTGTCCCCATTCCCATCTCGCCTGTAATGACCTTAGCCTTCGTAAAGCAATAAGAAAAAAAGGTAAACTACGAAACGCGGAATTTGGTTACTATTACATTCTATATAAAAATTTAAGTTCCCGCGACATTTTGTAAATTTATTGTCACCTGGAATAATCGTCGCCCCCAGCTATGGTGCAGGCCGAGAACATTTCGGAGAGGATAAACTATACAAACAGCCCTACCTCTGAAAAGCTCTCGCTTTTGCCGCTTCTCGCGCGAGGATCCAAACAACCTCTGCTGTATGGTCATAGATGTGAGGAAGGTAGGGAGTACTCTAGGAGATGCCCACACGCGATATGCAGCATGCAGCCGGTTTGCGCCGTGTCCACCGCATTCCAAGGCCGACCTTTCCCCGTATTCTTCTGTTAGTGTGCGTGTACACGCATTTTCCTACCTGCATTAGGAAGGAGGCATCCGTCACGGCCACAGTCCAGAGTTTCGCAACAGGTACAACCCCAACGGACAGCGCCGTGTCGAAACTCTAATTGATTCCTAGCGTTAGCCTAGTATTTGTTATTCGCCTTGCGGCGGATACTAGTTCTAAATCATACGGTGGTTGCCGACAGTAATTCCTTTAGCGAGGAATCATACATGGTGATTCGGCCGCTATATACTAGAGGCTTACGTAACGATCCTTGTGTGGGGTCCGGGCTCCATACGGAGCAAATTTCCTAGCAAGCGGCTGGTTTATTGTCTCAGACCATATCGTCTCACAGCGCACAAAATTCGTCACAAAATCCGCCATACAGGCGTTTGATATTAGCTTAATTGTGCCTTCATAGCGATTGCTACTGCTTAGTGGGTGTAACACTGATAATCAGATGAGAACACCATCGAAAATTACAAATAATTTAGCTTCTGCTGATAGCCAGTTTTCTTCCTGTCCTTGTCAAAAATTCCATTAACCTGGCTGTCAATGAACCAAGCCATTATTTGATTTCCTCCAGTGCAGAGCATATTTTCTGTGATGTTACTGACAACACATTTGCATTTCTACATCTATTCATTTTCTTCTCCTTCTATTATTACGTTATGTGCTTCTCTTTAACTTTTATTTAGATTTTCGTAAAAAAATGCCGTAATAAGTTTCTTCTGGATGTTGCTTTCCGTTTCACTTTCAGACTACCATGAAAGTTTGCCAGCGAGATGGCACTCGGGAATCATAAACACCAATTTTGTGAAGTGGTTAGGGTGGGCCATCTGTATTTAAACTATTTTGTGTTAATTATAAATTCTCCAAGTTCCTGTTCAACGTTCCCTCTCCAACAAAAACTCCTTGCTTGAACTTTTCCGAAACAATTGTTGACCCAATAATCTTGCATTATTTGTTCTGTGTCTTTAAAATTTTTTCCATTATTCACCCCCTACCTCCCAGTTTTCCTTCATGTTTTCTGTATACGATAAGTCAAAATAATGAAAATCTGTTTAGGTCTCCCCTTTAATTCTACATCTGATTCTTTTATGGAACAAAAATGGTTAACTAACAACGATTATGACACTGAACTTTATGATCGGCACGTTGCTATCATGTTACTTGGAGTTATTCCCGTTGTTTCTCCCGAAATCCATAGGACGGTGTCTTAACTGGCTCTGTTCAGCTGCGATTCGAGAGTGCTTATCTGAAATCGCAACATGTGCTTGTCTCATCATGAAACCTTTATTGTGTACGTTAGGTATTGGTGTTAAATCCTTGTTGACCTAACCAGCTATAGACCTATATCATGTCCAGGTCCCTCTGCAGCTGTTCACAATCCCCTCTCGTTCTGCCTAAAATCTCGTCCGTACTTTCCTTTTGAAAGGTGGCCGCGTAGATTTGAGGAGTTATCGGTTCATATCTCGGTCATGGCGGGATTCTTACTTACACCCCTGGAAAATTTGATGTATACATGTAAACTGTGCTAGGAATTGGTAGTTTAACATGTAACACTGGCTTAATATGCTTCCCCTGGCAGAGTCAAAACAAACTCATTGCTGTATAAATTTTGGAGATTAAAAATTTTATCCTATTGTCCAAGTGTGTAGTGAATTTATTGTTCCTCTGACAAGAAAAATTGCATTATCGCTGCTGAAACAATCTAATTGGAGTAGAGTAAGTACGACGACAACTAAAAAGTAGTTAGTCTTCAACAGCTACTGTTTTTGCTGAACTTTGGAGATCCAGTTCTTGTAATTTATAGCAATTTGCCAACAATAATAGCTCAGTTCAGATATTCAAGGCCGACTGCTGTGTTTTATTAATCAAAAAAGTAAAAGTCTACCATATGTTTGTTTTATAATTCA
Organism: Vandiemenella viatica; assembly: GCA_031002005.1. Lineage (NCBI taxonomy): Eukaryota > Metazoa > Arthropoda > Insecta > Orthoptera > Morabidae > Vandiemenella > Vandiemenella viatica. The sequence goes on along the minus strand of CM061920.1, from coordinate 344,172,287 downwards.
GGATACTGATTTTAAATATCTATATCCGAAATTACTTCAGTAATAATTTATTAAAATTTCTGGCACCCGCAGCATTTCAAAATAAAAATCATTGTTGCGTTAGAACGAGATTCTTATCAAAGGCTTTAGCAAGAAACTATATACATTAATACATTGAATTAACAGAATTATTCTCGGTAACATTCCTGAATCTTCGAATTACAAAAATATGAAATGAGTGATAACGGATTATATAGCTTAAAACTCGGAAGTATTAATAAACATACCTATATGCTTTTAGTTCAGAGCATAATCTATTTCATTTATTGATATTAGTCCCACTCCAAATTTACTTCAAAAAATGCATGATTTCTCTGAGTGAGCATTGCCTCAAAAAATTACAAACCTTGTACATTCCCAACTGAAGGTTGCGGGCCATTTCTTCATTTGCAATATAATCAGATTGTATGCACAATTAATACCATGCCAATGCAATTGAATTTGTTTATTTTTATTTTTCACTGGTGAAAAATAATATCAATTATTCATACAAATCGTTTGTAGGTTTATTTTTCATTGGAGAAAAATAAAATAAACAAATTAAGTTGCGTTGGCGGTAATTAATTATTCATTAAAATTTTTCTTCATGTCTACAAATCAGAATAATTAATAATTACAAAATTTTGGCTACTGATAAGAAAATCGCTGTAGCTTTAGTACAATAGTAATATGGAGTAGCCTACCTGACAGGTAGATTTTAAACTGGTTAAGCCTGTAGTAGTCAAGACGTCAGCTGTAGCCCTAACCTCATCAACCAGAGAATAAACAGTCTCCTTTTTGTTTCCTTATATTTTATGGTTTGTCTGGCATCACACCGCCAAGGAATTAGATAGAGCAAGAGTAGTTGCATACTATGAAAGAAAGAAAGCCACTGTTTCTAATAAACCCCCTCATTATGCCCAAATATTAAAATCCGGACTGTAACTTCTCAACTGACAATGGGAGGCCGTCAACTGTAAGATTCAGATTAAATACATACTGTGTGTTATAAACGCACATGTCCAGAGGTGTAATGTAGCATAGCAGTAACATGCGCTTCCTCGCCCATGTCGAGAAAATCGGCATTGAAATATTCCGTTGCGTTCAAATACCTTCTACGTTGGATAGGTTTCAAGGAGCGCGCTAGCTCTCAGCCTCGTAAGCCCGAGGTCGCCGGATCGAGCCTCGCTGCAGGCAACTTTGTTTTATTTATTCAAATGACTATACATATAATTCCCGTCAATCAGTTTCAGAAATTATGCGTATAACAAGTTTTTTAGTTGCCGTTTCCCGTGAAAAATCCAATGCCTTCGAACTTCATTATGTTGTTCTCAAACAAAGTTACATTTCAAAATAGAAACGTGGCAGGTATGAAATACAAATATGGTTACTAGACCGTTACAGTTGAAGGACACATATTCATTCCCGCACAAGGGGACAGGAGAGTCGAAACGAGACGCCGCGCCGTCAGTTTTCCCGCAAGAAAAGACTTTTAAAAAACTTAATATGCATAATTGTTGAAACTGATTGGATTGTCTGTATATCTATTTGAATATAAAAAAAGTTGCCCCCTGCGAGATTCCAGCCGACGACGACAGGTTACGAGGCAGAGAGCTCACTCGCTGCACCACGCGCCCTTGAAATCTACCTAACGTGGATATTTCAATACTGATTTTCTCGACAACGGCAAAAAAGCGCATGTTACTGCTGTGCCACATTACACCTCTGGCCATGAGCTTTTTTTTTACACACAGTTTGAATTTGCCGGCATCCCTTGTGAGAGAATATCGAGCAACCAAATGTTTTGGGGGAAGTTTCCAAACCAGAGCTCTGACTGCAGACATCAGACGCGAAGTATGGAAAGCGCCTAACAGACTGATTAGAAACGTCAAGGTTTATTCTCTTTACATGCAACAGCCAATCTTATCTCCACTTCCCAATTAGGGAGAGGCCCAACCATTGATACTTATGTACGAGTATTGCTGCACGAGCTGTACCTCTCCCTAAACTCTTGAGGACCTTGTTTTATTACAGCTAAATGATATCGACGTTGACTAATTTTGAGTATGCTGTCTCGATATCTACCCTTGGTGGTTATGGTAAATATTGAATCTTCTGCACGAGCAGCTCTGACGTTCATATTCAAATATTCTCCTCGTATTATCTCTCTGGTGAGATGAAGCCAATGAGGAATACTGCAGACTTCTCCTCAATTCTACATGCAAATCCGAGCCTGTGACATGGTTCGTCATCATCTCGGAATTTATCATTATTAACAAGGCCTGTTAAGTCCAAAAATGGCTGCAAATGGCCACCAGGCAGCCGAACGTAGCGATAGCCTGTGATGGTTCGGTTCAGTTTGACCAGAACATCAAATCCGTTCCTGATAAACACATGCTACGCCATCATGGAACCACTGCCAGTGCCGGCGCTGGCAGTGTAGGGGCTAGCACGCTGGCTTCGCATTGTAAGGGCCGCCGGTTCGAGTCCGGCCGCGGGCATGGGTGGTTTTAATTAAGTGTTGAGTTCGTCTTGTGCTGTCCTTACTGTAGTGTTTACAATATCATGATTAATGCCTGATACAACAGTTGGTACAAACACAAATTCGAGCTGGCTAAAATGGTCGCAAACACCGAAGGCCATATTTAAAAAAAAAAGAAAAAAAAACACTGCCAGGTTGCAATATGCCTTGCTTACAAGTTGGATGCATCTTCTCAACAGATTTGCGCCATACCCGGATCCGACCATCGCCGTTTAGTAACCTAGGACGGGACCCACTGGACCAAGCTATCTTCTCCCACTCATCTATCGCGAAATACTTGTGTTCGTGAGACCAGGTGAGCTGCTGACGCCGAAGGTACTTCTGCTGTATAGCCCGCTAGTGTTGCTTAGAGCGTTAAGGCACCGCACAGTGGATCGGGTAAGTACTGTACAAGGGGACCAAATTCTCGTCCTGGTACCCGCGTACCGGCCGTTCTGATTGCGACCTTTAGGCTGTTTTTTAAGTAGATGCTGGGATCGTCTTCGATCTCCAGCTTATGAACTAAACATTTTACGAACAAAATACAATTGTACATAGCACTAAGTTACACATTTCGCAGACAGATGGCAGCAGGGTCTTTCTTCCAGTTTTCCATTAACAAACCAGATTTGAATTCATGCAGGGCACGATTTCTTCCCCCCTCTCATTATTCACATTGGCCAATTGTTTATAACAGTAAATACACTAACTGATCGAGCATAAAGCTAAAGTTATAAGTATTATGTATAACTGGGGTATTTTATGTGCTGTTTAAACATAGATAATACTCTAATACAGGCGTTATGTTTTGAAACGACAATGGCGAAGCCGATGTGCCAATACCAGGATCGGAATGTCGGGTGACACGGATCGCGTGATGGCGGTGCTCGGTTCGTTAGTGCGGGACAGCTGCTCTGTAAGGAGTAATGTAGTGTCACAGCTGAGAGTGAAAGTGGCTGCATAGTTACGTGGGCGTGTGTTTGACTGGTCACCCAACCGTGCGATCAAAGGCATTCCGCGTATCCACGTCACTCTACTACGTTGACTCTGAATGTAGCGTTATGATTTGTTAGCCTAGTCTGAAAACTTCTCGGCTTCCATCAGATATAATTGTAATGTAAATTTTAATGTATTGAAACTGTAGCATAACAGTTTACATACCGTATATTTCAAAGTATAGGTGTCATTTATAACTTAAATATGCCCACAACAATTTGTTTTAGTTGCTCTAGTGACCTCAACGTCGATGAGGCGTGAAATCAGCTGTTTTACCAGTGTATATTTTTGCCGTAGAATGTGCGATTAGTCTCGATACGTCCATGCCATATTTGAAATGCTTTCTCCATTTACAAACGATGTCTCCTAACTAAACTTTCATCTAATCCTAAATTTCTGAAGGTTTTATAATTTATTTTTAAGAAATTTCATTATAATGCTTTGTTCCATTCTGGTATGAGCTGTTTCTTCACTCATACCAGTCAAACGAAGAAGTTTCGTTGTTTGCCGAGCGGTTACTTTCGGGCCTGTCACTCAAGAGGTAGCGAGTTGGTCCGGCCAGTCAAGTTTTGTTTTTACATGGTGTACGCCAGTATGGTTTCTTTACTAAGCCGTGATTCAGGTCGCTTCCTTTTCCTCACTCCCAATCCTCCCCCTGCTGTAGTGACCTCGATCAGCCTTTAATATATTTTTTTAAAGAAATTGTTCCAGCGTGTCAGACAGTCATACAGCGGTGAAATTCGTTCCTTTGATATATTTTTTATCCATTTATTTTTATTGTTACAGCTTTATAAATCCTTGTTTCAGGATCCAGCCTTTTTAAGCCAGATGAGCTAAATTTTACAAGTTAATGTTAAAAATTTGGTTCTAGTTCCTTCCAGGCTGATTGATCTTCAGCAACTCTCTTCCAGTTCACGCCAATTACTTGTAATGTCTCTGCCCCAACGATCCGGGGTTCTCCCTTTCGCTCTTTTCAGGTCCCTTGGTGTCCCATCCAGAACTGCCGTAGTTCTTCTCTTTATCGAGCAATATGACCAGCCCATTGCCATTTTTGGGTTATCACTCTTTCTAAGATGTCTGTCACTTTGGTTATCGAACGAATGTAGACGGCCCTTTCCCTGTATCTTCTTGCAAACCCTAGCATCGCTTTTTCTATACTTTGCTGGGCAGTTCTCAGTTTTTGCTTCATCTGACTGTTTAGGGCCCAAGTTTGGCATATGTAGGGACCGGTAATACACATTGTTCAAATGCCTTAAAAAAAAGATGTACTGGTATGTTTGATTCTAAGCTATGGAATTTCTTCCGAATGCTCTGAAGCAAATATTGATATATAATGTAACTTAAATTCCCATCTTATATTGCGATGATAAATGCTGGCACTGAATGATTTAATAAATTTATAGTTTTTTCTGGAGGATTATGAACATAATTTGTGTGAACGATTACATGTCTGAGAACTGAGGTCTCTGTCCGAGGCTGACAGATTTCCAGACTGTTCTCATATGACAACTTCTCCGCACTTGTTTCTGTTTACTGGTAATAAATTAACAAATGATGTTCACCTGAAGATTGTGTAGTGGTGTACATATCGATCCAATTATATCAGACACTTTTTATTCAGTCAGTCTACTTACGAAATATTATTTTTTCAGTACTACCATTAAATGTGTGCGTATGGTGAATATGTACTGCTAATCGCTTTGACCGTACGTTTTTCGGCAAGGAGTTATTGTAAGAGTTTTAGTCTTGAGTTTCATGACCATTTGTCTATCCATGGTTTCTTAATTTACAACAATTTAGAAATATCTCAAAAGTACTGAAAATAGCATTCATTCTACGGTCATACGTCAGATTGCTTCTACATTATACATAACACTGATGCAAGAGGCTGCAGTTAAAATTTACGGTCATGAAACGGTATACGCAAACTTGCGATGGCATCAGACACTGTCAAAATCCCTTGGAATACTGGAGAGGCTAGAGAGGTAATTCACCAGGTAAGCGAGGGAATTCATTTACATAATATTTTTTCACGACTTTTAGCCTCGTCACGCATAGGATTTTCGGCAAATGATAAAACACAAAACTGGATACCCGAATGGGGGATCAAACGTACGTCCTTCGGAATGCACCTTCACTTCCTAGTTCTGTTTCGAAGTTCCTTTTTATTCGGCAGAATTCTGAGGTCAGATTAGTCGAAGTCGTTAGAGGCGAGAGAGGATGGAGGGCAAGAAACGGAAAGGAATATTGCCATGACATTTTGCAGAAACCATCCCGGAAATTTGCTTGTTTCCCGGAAACAATGGAAAACCGAAATCTGTGTGAGGATTTGAACTCGTATCCTCCCTAATTCCGGGCCCGAGCATTAACTCTCACACACCGAGCGCGGTTGGTAGTAGAGGCGCTTAGCGCTGCAAACTGAATATGTTTGTCACATCTGCGACCAAATAATCCTATAGAGTCTCCCGGTCAGTTATGCCATACGCATTAGCTTTATTTAGTATTCTAATATGCAGCCTAGTCCAAGACACATAGATGCTAGTAATCCATACCACTGGTCGTAATTTAATGGAGTTTCGGTTAAAGTACAGCCTTTGGTCCAATCGACAAAATGGGGTAAGTTTAAATTAAATGTGACATCATAAAGTGATAAATTTATGATCTTTCTTAGGGAGCGTCCATTAATTACGTCAGGTTAAGTAGGGGGGGCGGGTCCGGCAAAAAATCTTACGTAACCTTACCGTGGGGGGGGGGGGGTCACCGGAAATCTCACGTGAGATTTTGAAATTCTTGTAGAATGAAAGGTCTACAAATGACACGAAAGTCGATGATTTTAGGGTGGTGAAAACCGACTTTCCGACTTTAGGGGGGTATAACCGCCCTTGGGAACATGAGACCTAAAAAAAAAATTCTCAAAAATTGCGAGGTCCTTCATAGGAGAGGTCTCACGTCATTTTACAGGGGAGGAAGGGGTGTCCGACCAAATCTCACCAGAGGGGGTGGGGGAGTGTTCGACCAAATCTCACCAAAGGGGGGGGGGGTTCGGAATTCCGGAAAAACACCTCACGTAACTAATGGACGCCCCCTTAGCGAGAATTAGTCGTTGGCTTTTAACGGAGTTGCTATAAATGGACAACCCTTGATCCCGCTGGTAAAAATGGCATTCATTAATTTGATGTGCACAAGATAAATCAGATAAATTTTAAATAATTTTTGCTAGAACGGAATTCACGCAATAACTACTGGTCGGATTTTGATAGGTTTTCGATTAATGAACAGCCAGTGCTCGCATGAGTAGAATTAAGGTATGTTTTATTTTGATGCGACGTCGTAAAGTTATGGAATTAAAATAAGTGTACAGAAATTAGTATCCATCTACAACAAGGGTCCCCAAACTTTTTATCACGTCGACCCCCACTTAGAACATTTGTCTTCTTATCGACCCCCAGATTAAACGTTTAAGAAAAACCAGTGCCGGATCTGGGGGGGGGGGGTGTAAACCGGGGTGCCAGACAACAATGAGTTTGGCCAACAATCGGGGCGGCGACAATAATGTGTTTGGCCGACAGTCGGGGCGGCGACACTTGGGCTCAGACGGCAAAATGGGGGCTCCAAATAATGTTGCAAGGGGCGGCATTCCCACAGTTTTTGCCCGGCTCGAAAAATCCTGGATCCGCCACTGATAAAAATTTTAAATCATTTTTAGCATTTCTGATGCTAAGCAATAAGGAGACTTGCATAACAACCCAAAGAAAGTATTTATAGTTCCCACACCTTCAAAAAATCCACCCAACAACACTGTTATTATAATCGTAAAAAATAATAACAAAATTATAAATGGATGGAAACTAGCCTATAGCCGTAAGTGTCATAAAATGTAAAACACAAAATAATCATCGAAAATTTAAATCAATTATATTTGATGAAAAAACATCTGCCATTTTACGACTACTATTGAATACATTAAAAATATGTTAACATACCTTTCTATTAAAGTAGTTGATATTCGTGAGTGGATGGGTCTGAAGGGCAGCAGCAAGATTATTGATGTTCTGTTGAAAATTGGTAAGTTTTAGTCGCAAATCACCACGGTTTTCCAAGTTCAGTCTGTTTCTCTGTTTTGTCAAAATAGCGTTCGCGTGGCTAAAGCCAGCTTCAAGCATGTATGAAGTTGGGAATGCAAGTAAGAAAGGTTCGGCTTCTGCTCTGAGCTTGGGGTATTTTGTAGCAATATTGTTATCGCTCCAAAATCGCTGAGGTTTTTATTTTTAAACAACGCTTTAGCTTCCAGATTTACGCATATTTCAATCAGTTCATCTTCTAAGCCAGGTTCAGTATCAATTTTAACATCAAATGGAGAAGCAAACCATTCAGGAACATGCTTGATCTCAAAGTCTTCGAAGCGTGCTTTGAAGTCTTCTCTTAATTTATCGAGATGTTTAACATATATCTCCAAATCACGGTCGAGTATCTCTTCATTTTCTTTTAGTAGTCGAAAGTTTGAAAAATATTTAAAATCTTTACGTGCCAGTGAAGATTTTAACAGGTCCATTTTTAGTTGAAAGGCCATTATAATTGTTCGAGCTTGAACAATTGTAACATTTTTTCCTTGCAAACGCTTCTGTACTTCGTTAAATTTCGAATAAAGATCTGCCAAATAGAACAGATGGTTCTTGCACTTTTAACTCGTCACATAGTAATGGATCCACATTCTTAAGAAACTCTGCAGACGAGTCGTACAAGTCAACAAGCCTCTGCAAACTATCACCTCTTGACAACCACCTTACCTCAGTGTGCAAAAGTAATTGATTGAAAGGTTCATCATTTTCTTCACATAACTTCGCAAACAGTCGGGAATTGAGAGGATGAGCTTTAATTTTATTAATTGACCTAATGCACACTTTTAGAGTATCATGCAGCTCGCCACTCAATTTTTTGGCTACAAGATGCTGCCTGTGTAGGACACAGTGAACGGTACGTACTTAGGAACCTTTTCCTTCAGAAAACTATAATCAACGGCCTACCATAGCAGGTGCACCGTCAGTAGCTACTGCAGTAATATTCCCGAAAGGAATGTTGTGTTCAAATAATCTTGCAAACATAAAAAAATTGTCTCACCTTTTGAATCAGTTTGAAGATATTTAGCAAACAGAAATTCATCAACAGTGTCATTCAGGGATGGACTATGGAACCTAACATAAGCCATGAGAAGATTTGAACTTCCGAAAGTTGATTCGTCAAGTTGAATAGCAAACTTACAATGCTGGAGCTCAGAGGTCAAAGTTCTTTCCACATCATCGGCCATTTCCTCTATACGTCGCTGCACAGTATTTGCACTCAATGGTATGCACTTTAAAATAGTTGAGAGTCTTTCTTCATAACATTTTCAATTACATCTTTTATAGCTGGTATATAATCTCTTCACCAATAGTGTACGGTTTGCCTTCTTTGCTATGTTAAGAGAGATGCTGTAGGATGTCCTCAGTCCTCCTTCACTATCAGCGCTAGCAGATGACTTCAAATATGTACTTAAATTTGGCCGACTCTCAATTTCTCTTTTAGCATTTTGAAATACTGAAAATCTTTGTTTTTCTTATCAGAATGGATCCTTTCCAAGTGGTCTTTCATTTTCGCCGGCTTCATAGCATCATTGCTGAAAGTTTTTCACATAACAAGCACATAGGAATAGTTTCATTAGCAAAGATGGCACAAAACCATATTTCAAATACTCGTGTGAATATTGTCTGCATTTCTTCTTAGCACTGGTAGACGACATTGTAGGTATTAAACTCAGATTTATAATATGAACAACACGATACGATCGCAGCACAACAAAACAGAGCAGTAAGAGACGCAACTTATTCCCGCACGAGCTATAAAGAACTGCCTGTTCTTTCTCAGAGTGCATTGTTGCTACTTTTTGCTAACAATAGATATCTAGACTTGGAAGGAATAATAATTACATCTAAAAGTAACCTATTCAATAGAATTAGATAGAAAAAGATAAAAAAGAAGTATCTAAATTTAATGGTTTTCGGTATATTACGATATATTCTATGTAAAGGACAAAATCTACATTTAGATATACAATACATAGAGTGGAAACCATACTAGAGTTTAACAGTGCAACTTTGTATAATGAACCAGCAGCGTTCTTCCCCCCCCCCCCCCCCACCTCTGTGCTTTACGTCTCGTCGACAGCGGTCATTAGAGGCGGGATGGAACTGCGGGCAAGGAACTGGAAGGAATTCGGCCATGGCTTTTTGGAGGAAGCATCCCGGCATTAGCCTTGAGTGATGGGGAAACCATGGAAAACCCAAATCCGGATGCCCGGACGGGATTCGAACCGGCGTCCTCCCGAATATAAAATGCTTAAATACCCGAAGTAAATAAAAAATAAAGTTTTAATACTTGTTGAGTTCATCACGTAGCTTAGTAAAATAAAATAATTGTGATGTTGAACTTCTTTCTTATCCCAAAGACGGACCTTAGAAGAGACACAATTCATAAATTGGTCTACATTCGTTTCTCACAGGAATAACCGCTAGCAAACCAGCAATGCGAGTGAAGAGTAGAGTGGCGAAATCAAACAGTTTGAAAGCTAAGCTTTGCTCCATTAGGGGCCATCCACAAATTACGTCACACCTTGAGGGGGGGGGGGGACGTGTCATAAAACTTTGTGACATCACATGCATAATTTGTATCACTTTTTGGCTCGTGGCGGAAGGTGAAGATGATGTTGACACATCGAATGTTCCCAACACTATCGGAATCAAGAATGAAGTGACTATTATGCCAATAATAAACAGTATCAAGGAATGGACACATGATGACTCAATTTTGTATTAATTCAATTTTTTATGTTTTTTTAATATTTTCTTAAACGTTTGATTTATTGTTGATATGATTTTTGACTAGAAATACATAAATCATTTTGGAAGTTATGTTTTAATTTATAAATTTAAAATTGCAAAATATGTGACGTCACACAGGGGGGGGGGTCCCACAAATGTGACAACCTGTGACAAGGGGGGAGGGAGGGGTCAAAAAATCATGAAATTGTGTGACGTAATTTGTGGATGCGCCCAGTATGAGTCACCGCAACAATCCAATTGGTTTCTTTGTTTTCGCTTTGTTCTTCGCTCTCGTCGTTGCTATGCTCTCCGCTCCAGTATGTTTTCTCCTTAACACATACCTAACGCGACGCAGGCTTCGGTAAAACCCATGTTACAACGGGGTAGTCAGTTATTTTGGATTTTTATTGGAATATTCCCATTTTTTCCTAGACAATTTAATTGATCCTCTTTATTATCAATCGACCCCCTTTCGACCCCCGTGTATTAATCGACCCCTGGAGAACTTATCGACCCCCAGGGGTCGATACCGACCACTTTGGGGACCCTGATCTACAACAAGGGGGGGGGCATAGTGAAAACCAACCTACTGAAAAAAATATTGTACATTATTTGTTCATCCATATATTAGAAAAATTAACTGTGCAAATTATAAGAAAAAATTAACTTTGACTTTAAAATAATATTCTTTCCTGTTTTATTTATGAGTTTACAGTTATGAGTTCGCATAGTAATTAAATTATATTCTGCGAACTCATGATGCGCGCGCATCTTGGAACATGTACTGTAACAGGTTCTATGTTTCACTCTTAATGACCTAATCTAAATCTAATATGGGATTATTTAATTTTACATGCAGGTCGCGGAGTTACGATGCATTTTCAAAGTGGCCCGCGAGATCATTTCGGTTGGCCACTTCTGATCTAAAAGTAAGTTACTTCTTGCAGTGGAGTTGTGTATCGTATTATTCAGAGGAATTAAATTGCAGTTTATTTTAGATGCCCGTCATGCAAAAAGAAGATGCGATCAGTGATCTACGTGAGTCGCGGATCATAATGTTCTGATCATGTTGGCTTAAGAGGTTGGTGTGTACTATAACAGTACATGCGAACTAAGTTGAGGGCAACTGCTAGTTTTTATAATATTTTTTTTTTTAAATTAAAAGATGAGTCAGTATTTAGTCTCCGAATCTCAAGCCAGTGGTGTGGGGCTACTGTGACTGGCAGGAGATGACTGAGGAAGCGTGACTTTGGCACTGGGCGGGGCGTGGCAGGCGTGCCAACATTTACAGGCTGCCAACTCGCAGGCTTTATCCGAAAGCAAAACCGCGCTTTCCTCTGCATGACCCCTGGCCCAGAGCTTCCGCTCTCAGTCACTTGGAAACCTGCATTTTAAATAGGAAAAAGGTCTGTTTAAAAAATTGTAACAGGCTAAGCTCTACAGCAACTCGCGCAGTTTTCATTTATTAATTCAGAAATCATTTCGTATCATTTACACCGTATTTATTCACACAGATCTTTCCCCAAGCCATACGGTTCAACATACAGGAACGCCTGCCGTGTGAAAATTAATTCTGAGCATTATTTTACTAATAAGTTGTCGGGACTACTCAGGGAAAACTATACTGATAATAATTACGCAAGAAACTGTAAATGCTTTTCACTCAGATGGTGACTCGAACTTTTATATTTTCACTATACAAAAGGCTAAATTGTAATGTTCCAATTATTTAACCAAAATAGGAGTAGGATACGAAAAGAATTTTATTTTCCTGACTTTTCACTTCAACAGAAGTAAACATTTATGGTATTTAATCTTCTCATTTGAAGAAAAAATTTCTTCTTCGATGTTTTAGCTTTTTAAATTCTTTTTTGGCTGCCCATATGTATTGTGTGAGTGTATATATATATATATATATATACTAGCTGACCCGGCAATGCTTCACTATTGCTGACTTGAGTAGGCACACAGATTAAATGAAAATAAACTGCTGTTTCATTCATTTTCAGTTGGAATGGGTGAGAGGGGATGCGCTTTGGAAAACATATGGTGGCAGTATTTTTCTGTTTGTTTCAAAGTATAAGTGTACAAATTCTTATCTAAATCTGATAAAAAAAATGTGGTTTGCCTAAATTATGGGGTAAAAACGTAATGGGGTTTGAAAGGGGAGAGGGGATGAATATTCGGAAACCATACGTAGGCAGTATTTTTGTGTTTGTTTTAAAGTATAAGTGTACAAATGCTTATCTAAATCGGAGAAAAAATGTGCGTTGCCTACATTATGGGGTGAAAACGTAATGGGGTCGGAAAGGGGGAGAGGGCATGAATATTCGGAAACAATACTTAGGCAGTATTTTTCTGTTTGTTTTAAAGTGAAAGTGTACAAATTCCTATCTAAATCGGATAGAAAATGTGGTATTGCCTAAATTATGGGGTGAAAAATTATGGGGGTGGAAAGGGGAAGAGGTGATGAATATTCGGAAACCATATGTAGGCAGTATTTTTCTGTTTGTTTTAAAGTGAAAGTGTACAAATTCCTATCTAAATCGGATAGAAAATGTGGTATTGCCTAAATTATGGGGTGAAAAATTATGAGGGTGGAAAGGGGGAGAGGGGATGAATATTCGGAAACCATATGTAGGCAGTATTTTTCTGTTTGTTTTAAAGTATAAGTGTACAAATTCTTATCTAAAACGGATAAAAAATGTGGTTTCCCCAAATTATGAGGTAAAAACGTAATGGTGGTGGAAAGGGGGAGAGGGGATGAATATTCGGAAACCATACATAGGCAGTATTTTTCTGTTTGTTTTAAAGTATAAGTGTACAAATTCTTATCTAAATCCGATAAAAAATGTGGTTTGCCTAAATTATGGGGTAAAAACGTAATGGGTTTGGAAAGGGGGACAGGGGATGAATATTCGGAAACCATACATAGGCAGAATTTTTCTGTTAGTTTTAAAGTATAAGTGTACAAATTCTTATCTAAAACGGATAAAAAATGTGGTTTCCTCAAATTATGAGGTAAAAACGTAATGGGGGTGGAAAGGGGAAGAGGGGATGAATATTCGGAAACCATATGTAGGCTGTATTTTTCTGTTTGTTTTAAAGTATAAGTGTACAAATTCTTATCCAAATCGGATAAAAAATGTGGTTTGCCTAAATTATGGGGTAAAAACGTAATGGGGTTGGAAAGGGGGAGAGGGGATGAATATTCGGAAACCATACGTAGGCTGTATTTTTCTGTTTGTTTTAAAGTATAAGTGTACAAATTCTTATCTAAATCGGATAAGAAATGTGGTTTGCCTAAATTATGGGGTGAAAACGTAATGGGGGTGGAAAGGTGGGAGGGGATGAATATTCGGAAACCATACGTAGGCTGTATTTTTCTGTTTGTTTTAAAGTATAAGTGTACAAATTCTTATCTAAATCCGATAAAAAATGTGGTTTGCCTAAATTATGGGGTAAAAACGTAATGGGGTTGGAAAGGGGGACAGGGGATGAATATTCGGAAACCATACGTAGGCAGAATTTTTCTGTTAGTTTTAAAGTATAAGTGTACAAATTCTTATCTAAAACGGATAAAAAATGTGGTTTCCCCAAATTATGAGGTAAAAACGTAATGGGGGTGGAAAGGGGAAGAGGGGATGAATATTCGGAAACCATATGTAGGCTGTATTTTTCTGTTTGTTTTAAAGTATAAGTGTACAAATTCTTATCCAAATCGGATAAGAAATGTGATTTGCCTAAATTATAGGATAAAAACGTAATGGGGTTGGAAAGGGGGGAGAGGGGATGAATATTCGGAAACCATACGTAGGCAGTATTTTTCTGTTTGTTTTAAAGTATAAGTGTACAAATTCTTATCTAAATCAGATAAAAAATGTTATTTGCCTAAATTATGGGGTAAAATTGTAATGGGGTTGGAAATGGGGAGAGGGGATGAATATTCGGAAACCATACGTAGGCAGTATTTTTCTGTTTGTTTTAAAGTATAAGTGTACAAATTGTTATCTAAATCGGATAAAAAATGTGTTATTGCCTAAATTATGGGGTGAAAAAATTACGGGGTGGAAAGGGAGCGAGGGGATTAATATTCGGAAACCATATGTAGGCAGTATTTTTATGTTTTTTTTAAAGTATAAGTTTACAAATTCCTATCTAAATCGGATAAAAAATGTGGTATTGCCTAAATTATGGGGGTGGAAAGGGGGCGAGGGGATTAATATTCGGAAACCGTATGTAGGCAGTATTTTTATGTTTGTTTTAAAGTATAAGTGTACAAATTCTTATCTAAATCGGATAAGAAATGTGGTTTGCCTAAATTATGGGGTGAAAACGTAATGGGGGTGGAAAGGGGGAGAGGGGATGAATATTCGGAAACCATACGTAGGCTGTATTTTTCTTTTTGTTTTAAAGTAAAAGTGTACAAATTCTTATCTAAAACGGATAAATGTGGTTTGCCTAAATTATGGTGTGAAAACGTAATGGGGTTGGAAAGGGGGAGAGGGGATGAATATTCGGGAACCATATGTTGGCAGTATTTTTCTGTTTGTTTTAAAGTATAAGTGTACAAATTCCTATCTAAATCGGATAAAAAATGTGGTATTGCCTAAAGTATGGGGGTGGATATGGGGCGAGGGGATTAATATTCGTAAACCGTATGTAGGCTGTATTTTACTGTTTGTTTTAAAGTATAAGTGTACAAATTCTTATCTAAATCGGATAAAAAATGTGGTTTGCCTAAATTATGGGGTAAAAACGTAATGGGGTTGGAAAGGGGGACAGGGGATGAATATTTGGAAACCATACATAGGCAGTATTTTTCTGTTTGTTTTAAAGTATAAGTGTACAAATTCTTATCTAAAACGGATTAAAAATGTGGTTTCCCCAAATTATGGGGTGAAAACGTAATGGGGTTGGAAATGGGGAGAGGGGATGAATATTCGGAAACCATACGTAGGCAGTATTTTTCTGTTAGTTTTAAAGTATAAGTGTACAAATTCTTATCTAAAACGGATAAAAAATGTGGTTTCCCCAAATTATGAGGTAAAAACGTAATGGGGGTGGAAAGGGGGAGAGGGGATGAATATTCGGAAACCATATGTAGGCTGTATTTTTCTGTTTGTTTTAAAGTATAAGTGTACAAATTCTTATCTAAATCGGATAAAAAATGTGGTTTGCCCAAATTATGGGGTGAAAAGGTAATGGGGTTGGAAAGGGGGAGAGGGGATGAATATTCGGAAACCATACGTAGGCAGTATTTTTCTGTTTGTTTTAAAGTATAAGTGTACAAATTCTTATCTAAATCGGATAAAAAATGTGGTTTCCCCAAATTATGGGGTGAAAAGGTAATGGGGTTGGAAAGGGGGAGAGGGGATGAATATTCGGAAACCATACGTAGGCAGTATTTTTCTGTTTGTTTTAAAGTATAAGTGTACAAATTCTTATCTAAATCGGATAAGAAATGTGGTTTGCCTAAATTATGGGGTAAAAACATAATGGGGTTGGAAAGGGGGAGAGGGGATGAATATTCGGAAACCATACGTAGGCAGTATTTTTCTGTTTGTTTTAAAGTATAAGTGTACAAATTCTTATCTAAATCGGATAAGAAATGTGGTTTGCCTAAATTATGGGGTAAAAACGTAATGGGGGTGGAAAGGGGGAGAGGGGATGAATATTCGGAAACCATATGTAGGCTGTATTTTTCTGTTTGTTTTAAAGTATAAGTGTACAAATTCTTATCTAAATCGGATAAAAAATGTGGTTTGCCCAAATTATGGGGTGAAAAGGTAATGGGGTTGGAAAGGGGGAGAGGGGATGAATATTCGGAAACCATACGTAGGCTGTATTTTTCTGTTAGTTTTAAAGTATAAGTGTACAAATTCTTATCCAAATCGGATAAAAAATGTGGTTTGCCTAAATTATGGGGTGAAAACGTAATGGGGTTGGAAAGGGGGAGAGGGGATGAATATTCGGGAACCATATGTTGGCAGTATTTTTCTGTTTGTTTTAAAGTATAAGTGTACAAATTCTTATCTAAATCGGATAAAAAATGTGGTTTGCCTAAAGTATGGGGGTGGATATGGGGCGAGGGGATTAATATTCGGAAACCGTATGTAGGCGGTATTTTTATGTTTGTTTTAAAGTATAAGTGTACAAATTCCTATCTAAATCGGATAAAAAATGTGGTTTTGCCTAAACTATGGGGTGTTATGGGGAATAGGGGGCGACTTTTTGGAATTTTTTTTTCGCAGGAACCTTCGCAGGCGCACACTCGAAAACTCCTCAAAGTTTCATTGCAATCTGATAAATGGTACAGGAACGCATAGAAGACGAACATACAAACAAACAGACATTGATTTTTATATATAAGATATATATATATATATGACTATGCATAGCTTCATAGCGTATGTTTTTGTCGTAGTCTCATGATGTTTGAAGCCTGCTTATCTTTATCTTTTGCCATAGGAAATGGAAATAGTGTACTTTGAATGTATCTTGCGTACTGATTAGTTACGCACTAAGGAAGACGGAGTACGAATGCTTCATTCAAGTTTAAGTGAGGTAGCGGCATATGAAGCGGTTAGTACTACTACGTCTACTGTAGCATACGCGGTAAATGCCACCGGAAAACAGAGAATATTATGTATTCTTTTAAAAGAGTGCCAGATCCTCATGATATTCATGAAGAGGAGCCCATTATTATCTCTGCAATCGAATATTCAACTCAATTAATCCAAGATTTTCCGTAGCTTATGAATTGGCTGTGTTTCAGTTGAAAACTTTGTCCACAGTGAAAAAAAGTTACGAATTTATCCATCAACTCAGTATATAGCAGGACAACCATAAGAAACACGAAATTAGCTGAAATAAATGACCTTCTTCTACTTTATGGGCAGATCACCATTTCAAATCAAAGGACTGGTTTCTGTGGTGACTTAATTTCTCCACTATGATCACCAAATCAAACGGTGTTGAATTTACGGTAAAAGAAGAATAGTGAAACGAGCGTATAGAAATAGAACATGTGAGATAAATTAGCAGTTAACAAAATACAAGCTGCTTCTTGTATACAGAAACGTTAGTATGCAGATGCAACAATACATTTTTAGCAGAAAATTGTTTTGATGTTGGTGTTATAATTTATGAACATGTACTAAAGGTTGTTCAATTTTTATAATGGGAAAATCAACAATGCAGTGTTTCTTTCCCAGATAACTGATGCGTTATGTGAGTGTTCTACAAAAAATAAAGGGTAGTATGGACATTATTAATCATATTCAGTTGGTTCATATATTGGTCTCTTTGGATTTAAACAGTTGTTCAAATCTAACAGCTAAAAATAAATAAATAAGCAGATCATCATCAATTAATATCTAATATAAACGCCAATACAATTTTCATTGGTTTTTTCGGGCCCGTTTCGCATTTTTCTTTGTATGTTCTGGGATCCAATATTTACTGTTTATATTTGTTATGGCTTTATGTCTGGTCGACGTCGCGGTCATCATAGGCCGGATAGGACGGAAACAAGGAACGGGAAGGAATTCTGTTACGATCGTTTTGAAGGATCCACCCCGACACTCACTTGGAGTGCTTCCGGAAACCATGGAAAACCGAAATCTGGAAGGATAGTCGGTTATTCGAACCCGCGTCATTCCTAATGCGCGGCCAAAGAGTTACCGCACAGCCATTACGCTCGGTAATGTTTACTGCATATGTTTGTGGTTTATACAGTTTGTACGGATGGGTTTGTTTGAATGTGCTTTAAATTAAATTTGTGTGTAGGTATTGTAGTTCATTACATTGTGAGGCTTTACCACCTGTGCCTTCAACTAGCATTCCACCTCCATTGTTCCTTCTGATTATAACTAGCCACAAAGCCCGTCAAAAATGACGGGTTTGACGGAGTGTTCGGGCAATTAATTTATTTTTAGTTTCTTACTCAAACAGAATTGTTATAAAATAAACCTCAATGTGCTGTAATTTCTCGTTCCTCGTGATGTAGCAAAAAATTTCAGTTGTCAACTTAATCCAGGTTGCATTTCAATCTATCATCTATCTTCGCTAATATTGCCGCTAGAAAATCAAAGCTTTCGAATTAATATATTCCCTGTATCGCATTTCAGTGTCATCATGAATCGCGATATAAACTTGATCCTAATTCTTCACGTGTTCTTACATCTTTATTTTTTATTATCTGTGATGAAGATTGACGTTTTAACGAATGACGTAGCTTACATGCAGTTGACATAATGACCCCAGTGAAATCGAAAAATGCTAAAATAACTCTTAACAACATATGTTATGCCATGTAATATTAGTTTTAACTGAGGTTTAGCCCTCATAGAACGCGATAAATTTGGAACTTCTTTCATTCAAACCAAGTAATGATTTCAGTCCAAAAAAAAATCAAGTGATAGTTAATATGCCAATTTAAACGAAATACATACTTCTCTTTCAGTGTTCTGGCAATTCATTTCTTAGTTATTGTTTAAATAAAAATATTATAAAAATAAAGTATAATGTAATTCATATTGCTTTGCGCTGTAACAGAATGTTTATGTTGCTATCCTGGTCCAGGTTGCATTTCAATCTAACCACAGACAGTTCTATCATTACCGTGGTGCCTCAGTCTAATAATGAATTCTTGTAGAACTCGATGAAACAAATCGAAAATAAAGAATAAACATTTTTTATATCTCTCTTGGTTTCCGAGATATAGCATGTTAAAAATCAGTTATGGGTATAGGTTCGGTTATAGGTAGTTCCTTGTGCTTTTGGTGTCGTTTCTTCTAGTCCAGGCCATATTTCAACCTAACAACAACCACCAGGGAGAAAATAAAACACCTGTAGCCCGTTTCCACCGTGTAGTTATAGTGGTTTTGGTGATATATTTTTTTCAGGTCCAGGCCAGACCTCACCCTAACCTCCTCACATTTGAGATACTGTATCTCGAGCACTAAGCGAGATATGAAAAAAAAAGTATTATTTATTTTCGATTTGTCTGTTCGAGGTACATACGATTTCATCATCAAATTTGGCAATGGCGAAATGTTTCTTGCATTTCAACCTAACAACGTCAATTTTGAGATACAATATCTCGAGAACTAAGAGAGATATCAAAAAAATGTATTCTCTACTTTTAATTTTTTTCATTGAGTTACATAAGAATGTATAATCAAATTGCGGCACCACGGTTATCGTAGAATCCCCTAACCACATACTACGATAAACAAGCCGCCAGAGAAACAATACTTCAGTTCAACGCATATCAATACACGTACTTATCACATTTTAGTGTCAATAATGCATCGCGATGTAAACTAAATCAAAAATCTTCACGGGCGTTTACATCTGCCTTTCACGTTATCCGTGATTCAGATCGGTATTACAACGGTTGAATGGCTAATGCAGTTACATACGGCTGAAACATGTCATCAGTAAAAACAAAGGACATTAAAAAAATCTGAACAACTTACGTCTTGCCAGGTAATATCAGATTTAATTATAGTCTAGGTTGTATAGATTGCGATCAATGTGTAACAGCTTTCGTTCAAAGTAATGATTTAACTAACAGGATACTAATGAAAACAATTTAAATTATTTAAAAAAAATTTACTATTGCTCTCTTTAAAGTCAAAGGTTTTATCTTACAAATCTATAGCCAAAGATTTTAACGAATACTTTCTCATCAAACAAATATTAAATAAATGTAAGCAACTAATAATTATTATGTCAATTTAAACGAAACAAGTACTTTTCCTTTAGTGTTCTGAAAATTAATTTAGTTACTGATGCTTAGCTAAATAGAACTGTTACTAAATAATGTCTATTTATAACCTAGAACTACATATCGTAAATTGGACGAAAATCATGACGTCATAGGGCGACGTCATAGATTGATGTCATGCCTTGACAGGTGACGTCATACATGACAGCTGGCTTATTATATTAATAGAAAATTGGGGCAGGTAATCACTCAATCACGTCGCGGGCAGTGTAATCACCTATGTCTGCACCAATCACGTCGCTGTAAGTTTTGTACTGTTTGATTTCATTTCCAAATTACTTGTGCGCTTTGATGTTCAATTGTTCTTCCCAGTTTGTCGAGTGTGTATTTTGAGCGAGGAGGCTACAGTTTGCAATCAGAAATTGGATGTATTTGTTGTTTTGTTTAGTTACATATGTCTATGTGTCGGAAAGAATGTATAATGAAATATATTGGTGGTTTGGTGTATTGGTGGAAATTGTGTATTTGTTATTTTCTTTGGGTTTTTAGTGTTTATTGATTTGTAAAAAGTTCTACTCGTTAAAATTATTTGTTCGTAGACTACATGTTTTCCTGTGGTTAAGTGAAATTTGTAATCGACAATTTTTTTTTGTAAAATTAGAATGTTGTGTTTGGTGTTGGTGACTGTTAAGTTTTTATGTCTGTATTTATGTTTATGGAGAATGGTTATTATGCAAAAATGTTCAGAAAAAGTGGAATGTGGAAAGATTACTATACGTCAGTACAATTTCTATGCTTTTTTTATTTATTTTTTAAGGAAATATGTAAATGTTCAGTGTTCATTTACGATAAACTCATTTGTCTCTATTGAGGAAGCAACCAACAGTTCTGCATTTCATGCAGGATTTCAGTGTTGTAAGCTATCGTAGTGTTACTCCAAATGGGAATAAACGTGACTTTTTTTTTTTTTACAACATAATTCATGGAAGCCTATTTGCGTTAGTTGTATAGCACTTGCTCTGGTTCCCTCCCCGTCTTCCAGCTGGGGGCCCCACAGTAAGATTGGCCTGCTGGCGATTTCGGTTGGAAGGCGTCCAAAACACGTGTCATTCTATCTTACTACTTTCACTAGGTCTACTTCGCTATCATTCCGCAAACACACTTTATTTGGAGAAACGTACCGTCACAATCGTTGTTTTGTCGGGACCTAGACCTTTGTTTCGCCTAGACCTTACATTCAAGCTGAGACATTGGATAGTGAGTAATTCAGTTCGTGTTTGCGTAGATAGAGCCGGGTGACCTTGTGAAGTTGGGCTGTGTTCCGCGCCTAGCACTAAACGGCAACTCCCTGTCTCCATTGCTCAGCTCCGATAAATTCGAATTGAAAGTAAATTTAAAATCGTGGATGGCAACAAACTGGTGATAATCGGATCATCTTCCATAAGAGATTTCATGCATTGATTTGGGTTACATGGTCTGCATGAATTAGATGAACGGCAGAATTAAATAGGTACGCTGATTTTCTGCCGTAAGACGTTCGAGTGGTGAAAAGTAATAATGACCGAAACCTATTTTCATGCAGCTGCGGAAATGATTTTAACGCTGTAAATTGAAAGAAACTTGGTCGTAATTTTCTACGATCTATTAAACCGCCCTTAATTTCAGCAAAGTTTCACTTTGTTCATGTGAAGTATACGAGGATTTCCCGATATTCCGATTTCACGTTATGCTCTAAGTTCCCTTTAAGTTAAGATGAGACAAAGGTGGAACTCGTTTAAAATTGAAACTCGCAAAACTATACTTTAGGGTTTCTTGGCTAAAATATCCATTTGCTTTTAGCTTGTAATGTTGTTCTATATGTGCACGAAAATATCTCGAATGATTAATACCGCGTGGATGTATTTTGTTGGGTCCTAGAACTCTAATACTGAAAGTTATTTCGGATATCGAAATATTAAAAATGAAAGTTGGCATAAAGCTAAAGAAAATGACGCTGTGACGAATATCGTATGTCAGAAAGCAGTGGTTTGATGCTCTCATAGAAGTATCAACTTTTCTTGGCATATCTTTCGCTATCCGACTGGTATTAAGATGACCTTCCTTACAGATTTCGCTTCGTCTTGTACGTTTATAATCACAATAAACTGCTAAATCCAGTATAATGAATTTTTTTTTTTTTTTTTTTTTTTTTTTGTAACTGTTTACGTCTCTTTTTAACATCGAGGTCTTTAGAGACGGGAAAGGATGGGGGGCAAGGATGGGGGCAAGGAATGGGAAGGAATTCGGCCATGGCCTTTTGAAGGAAGCATCCCGGCATTTGCCTAGAGTGATTTGGGGAAACCATGGAAAACCCAAATCTGGATGCCCGGACGGGGATTCGAACCGCAGTATAATGACAGAAATTGATCGGCCTACAACTCTGCTATTGCTTTAACGTGTTTGAAACATTTCTATACACCAGTTGTTGCAGTATCAGCTGCGATAATGTTCCAATCAATAATGCAGGTTTTATACTGGGCCATGGACCGCATGGTGAGAGGAGGTTACAGAAGTTGAAATAAATCTCGTGCGTTTGTAGACTTCGTTACATCTCCCACCTGCCTGTAAAGAAAGCAGACTGAGAAACTTCTTCGTATCTTACCTCACAGCGCTCTTTCAGAACTGATAACCAGTTAGATACAATAGAGACACTAAATTCCAGAGATTAACGTATGCCAACAGATAAAGCTAAATAATTACTTCAGTTAAGAGTGAGTAAATTTTATTGTTTAGTTTCTATTTAACTAACTCGCTCATTCCGCTAAAACGCCGCACACTGGTATAGCGAGGCAGGACCGAGTCCTGGTTCCCGCATAACGGCTGTTTCCGCAACCACGAAGGCGAATGTCGGGACAGTACATAACCTCCGCACATTACACAAACAAAATCCACTTAGCGCGCACAGAACATAATTACACGTTTCCTAGACTAGTGGTAACACGACTTTCCTCAGACTCAGCTACAAGCCGGCCAAAGCCAGACACGATGCAAAAAAGCCGACCCTGCAAAGAAAATGAAGGATATATACATAGCTAAATTCAGTGGTATACATCAAGAAAATTGTGTCTGTTGACGGAGTGGTATTAGGAGTATATGAACTTCAGGACACCGAACACTCGAAGGTAAATATTTGTCTGTACTGCGAACGTAACTGGAGAATTAGGGACTCGATTCAACCGCCAAAAGAAACAAATATCTTGCAGACACAATACCAAAAAAACAATTCTTGTAAAAATCCTAGTCACATGGTATTTAGAGACAAAAATTTATGAGATCTTGTTCTGTGCGAAGTTCACACACCACAGTGTTACCGAACGTGGTGGTGACCGGTTAACATTCTGGCCTTGCATTCGGGAATCCCCGTCCGGGCATCCAGATTTGATTGCCGAGATGCTTCCTCCAAAAGGCCATGGACGAATTCCTTCCATTTCTTTGTCCCCAGTCCCACCCCGCCTCTAATGACCTCGACGTCGACGAGGCGTAAAGCCACAATTAAAAAACAAAAAAAAAAAAAAACTACAGTGGGTCTTACCTGACTTTAAGGGAACAGCGTAGTGTGTCATCTGTATTTCGAATGTGGACTTCAAATAACGATCATGGGATGTTATAATCTGGGATGAAAACCCCGCCTGTTTGTCCCGACGCGCTGAGGCGTCGTGCAGTGGATAGGGGAGGTACAACGGGACCGGGAACAAGTCCAGGCTCCCCTGTACCCGCCATCCTGATAGCGCACCGTGGTTCTGATTTTCGGGACTGCAAGTCCCAGTTATCCGGAATGTAAGCCACGACATAGGAGAATTAAAAAAAAAATCGATAGCAAGATCTTATGAACTAACGCGATTTCCGGTATCTTCTTGTGTTGATATTGTGGGATTCCAGCAGTTTAGAAGCCTTATAGAGTGTGGTCTGTCAGCGATGACCTTATGGCCACCTCCGTAATCCAACAACAATCTGTTAATCTGGAGGTCAGCCTTCAATTTGTTATACGGGAGATATCCTGGTAATTTTCTCAGCATATTAAAATGTATATTTTCTCACATTTGATCACAACGGTCCCCTTTCGACTCTAATTAAGTCATCGTTCAGTCGTAAAGATAAACGGTAAAATACTAAAAATTGAGTAAATGGATTACAAATATAATTGTTCCAGAAATACGGTCCTGATAAAGAGATGAAATTAAAAAGATTTCAAGAGACAAAATTGCGTAGTTTCCTTGTTTAAAAATCGTTACAAAAAATGATTTAATGATGTCTGTTCCCGCTTAAACTAGTAATTTTGAAAAGGTAAAGGTAGTAACAGTCTTGTCATGAAAAGATCGCTGTGATCCTGGATAACGCTGCATTCGCACAAAACTCTCGATTCAGCGGAAAGCAGGAATAATTTTAGCAAATTGGTTTTACATCACTTTTTCTACCTCAATGCGGTCGTTTTCAGTATAGGTCGGTTGCTTGAATATCACGACTAAGCCCATTCCTCCTCTTGGCTCATTCCTCTCCGTTTTGCGGGTGAAGGGGATTTCGTGTCCCTTCGGTTGTGAGAAGGATTTATACTGAAAATTACTACCGAAAACGAAACGACCATTGAATGTACCAACAGAATTTGCATTCCTCGTGTTGCTGATGTGTCAGTGCGTGTAACCGCCTGTTAATGTCCTGGGTTAGTGCCCAGGTGAAGACTTGCATTATCGTCTCCTGCTTCCCCGCATATACGGGTCAGCCCCCAACCTGTGCATGAGGGCTGATCACAGAGCCATAAACGCTACATGGTGGCGGAAAAACGACATGAAGCATAAGTTCCAAATTGATTTTGACGTTAGAGCCAGAGTTGAGTCAGTTGTCTCCTAGAATGAAGGAAGCCCAGCACCTCAGCACAAATCGTAGCCCTCAGATAATACGATTATAAAAATTAGTGCTCTCCGAACCATCTGTATTATTCATAAAATTGTCACGCTTTTTGCAGGCGTCATTTGGTAAACTTGCACTTACATTGAGGGTTAAGCAACGTGTCACTATTACTGTTGCGGCCAGTGTCCACTTTCCTCTTTCTTATTTCTTCTATGTTCATACACACAACTTCATATAAGAGTGCCACTATGTTTGGATTTGATGATCGACCACATGTAATTTCAGTTAGGGAAATTACGGTATGCATACTCTTGTGCTGGTAAGTTTTAGCTGTTATCCATTATTGACAGGTAAAGTAAAGTGCGGGATGTTTTCTATATACAACAACTAAATAATTATATGTGTGCGCTAAGATCGTTCCATAATTCCGAAACCACGTTAAACTGTGTCCATGGATAACTCAGGTGGAATCTGAGGCTACAAGGGACTCTTTCGCCCGGTCTTTGAAAGCAAACGGAATTAGTTATTAAAATAACTGTGTGATAATTTTGCATACCAAGACAACGAGTTCGATAAACTTAATCAATAGCGTGATCAGTTTCATTAGGGGACGTCCATTAATAACGTGAGATGAAATAGGGGGGAGGGGGGGCCCCGGCGAAATCTCACGAAACCTCACCAATGGGGAGCGGGTCAACGGAAATCTCACGTGAGGTTTTTAAATTCTTGAAGCATGGTAGAGCTAAAAAAAAGAAAGAAAAAAAGGTCTAGAAATGACGTGAAAGGGGTGGGGGGTATTTGGTCCAAAAACCGACCTTAGGGGAGGTTCAACCGCCCTTGTAAACACGAGACCTAAAAAAAGTCTCAAAAAGTTGGGAGGTCGATTAGTAGGGTGGGGGGGGGGGGGTGGCCGACCAGATCTCTCGAAATCTCAACAGTAACAGTGACGCGGCATTTATTCCATAAAATAATTCCAATTTTACATCTGTATTTTCGTCGCATGATAAAAACTGGAAAATTATTCGTAAATGATATTGTCGGCATATTACCAACATTCAATAATTTTTCATTGTCCTTGAATAACGCTGTAATAATTAAAACTGTATCACGGAGTTATTTCTTTGGTTAAAAAAAAAAAGTTAGTATTAAAACTGGGCTGAGATTTGTGAGAGCACTTTATTGAATTGCAGGTATTAGTTAGTAATGTAAGGAACATTAAAAGGATAAAGAAAAATAGCTGTATTTAAATATTTTATACATTTAAATTACAGCCAAAGTTTTTTCCACAAAAAAGGAAAAAATCTCCTATTTATTGAGACAATCAGTCTAGTAATATAAAAATAAAAATTCTACAATGTGCATCGAAACACGATTAGCTTTTTACCAGGAATCTCTCATGATTTCCCAAGTTTTCTGAAAAAAGTTGCAGGTTTCATTTTATGGTGTCATAAAAGTTCTGTTCTTTTTTGCAGGATACCCGTACAGTACCGCCTGTATTTCGCGTGGTGGGTTTGGGAGACCATCCGGATCGTCCTGGCT